>NW_019379710.1:4003090-4057747 GCF_000648655.2 Copidosoma floridanum
TTTTTTTTTTTTTTTTTTTTTTTTTTTTTTTTTTTTTTTTTTTTTTTCTTTCTTTTCGCTCATCTCTGCGGGTATATGGGCGCGCATTCCTGCGTCTTTTTCATTACTACGAGGCTAAAGAAGCAAGGGTTGGTGGCGCGCTCAAGTAAAGGATATCCTATGTGCACATGAGGCCAGAGCACGTCACGGCTTGGCGTTGGCAGGACATTTGTTCCATGTATATCTTAACCCGTGGGTGCAAGGCAAGTGCAAAGATCGCGGAGCCGTTCAAGTAGTATAGGGTCGAGTATCGACAGACAGTCCGGCCAGTACACCGTAGGTATGAGTTAAGCGCGGGATTTCAATTCTGGTATATATACGTACTCAAAGAAAGAGAGAGAGAGAGAGAGGGAGGGAGGGAAAGGGTACTCGAAAATATATACGATTCAGCGCGTTACTTCATTACCCTAACGAGACACGGAGATCTCCAATCGGAGCGATAAACTCATTGTCCCCCGCTCCTTCCCTCGGCAAACAACAACGTCCGTGGATAAGCGACGCAACGAGACATGGATCCACCGCACGCGCATACATATATATACACGCATCGTATCTCATTTCGATCGATCGGTCGCTTGGCCCGTTCTTCCTCCGCGCGGGCACAGCTTTCGGGGAGCTTATCTCGCGACACTTGGCAATTTTAATTCCACCAATTAAGCGAAAAGACGTGTTGGCGCGCAATGAGCCGTACCCAGGATATGCGCCGTGTATCCCTTTTTTTCCCTCTCTCTCTCTCCTCCATTATACCTTTACGTAACGCGCCTTCTTCCTCCCGAAAAGCCTTCTCTGGTCCCTTTTTTTTTTTTTAATGGCCACAAGAGTGGCATCTGCAAAAAGTACAGTTGAAACAAAAGAAGAAGGAGAAGAAGAAGGAGCAAAGTGTCCGGTGCTTCCGTGCGCTCGTTTCGCGCGTGTCTCTCTTCTTCTTTGTTTTTTTGTTCCCGGTGATAAATCAGCCGCGCGATGCGTATACACACATTTTGCACGAATCTCGGCTTTTCCGCTTAAACAAAGGTACAATTGTTACTACACAACTGTTATTTCGAGTCTTCCAATCGATCGGCATCGCGAGGGGATGAAAAAAAAAAAAAAACATCGCACCTGACCAACGTCTAAACGCGCACGTGTACACCCAAAGTGGCAATCTTACGCATGCAGATGTCGCAAGGTGGGGCACGAGTAGTATGTTAGTGCAGGCGCGCGAGAGAGAGAACAAAGCAGAGCAAAAAGGGGCCCAATTAATTCGAAACAATCTCGGCACGGCGATCGCTCATATATATATATATATGTACATATGTGTTTTTCTGTCTACGCGCACGACAAAAGGAGCAGCGGCCTCGCGCGTGTGTGTGTGTGTATACAAGCGCCACGGAAAATCGTTAACAGCCGACCGACCGGGCATTCAAGGTCAGTGGCCAAATGGTATTCCCTCCCTGCCCTCCCCCTTGGCCCCTATGGCATTAAACTTGTGGTCACCGGTAGCTAAAGGTAACGAATCACTGCATGTGCTTCGTTAATGTTGCCGACTATGCGTTACAGTCTATTAGACGATAATTATGTATACATTGCCCGAGAGGAGAAAGAGTACCTATACACCTACTCGTGTAAGCAGTGCGAAGGTATCCTCTTGGTAGGAAAGGGAGTTGTTGCGTGTATGCGTCCGATAAATTATATTAATTATGCTAAGGTCAATTGGCCGAGTGGCAGGGCGTTTCGAGGCGATAAGAAGCCGATGCGATCAAGGTTGTTGCAACTGTATACTCATGTACACGTCTTATCACGGCTCATCCGTGGGGAAAAGAAATCAGAGCGCACAGTAAAGGTACTTTTCACCGAAAAATCTTATCTTCTCTGGCTCGATTGCCCGATACAGTTACATGTACGGGACGTGCACCTGCTCCATCCAAGTGTGTATGTTGGTATATATATATATATATGTTTGGCCACGGAGGAGTCGGGTGTATATACGTGTATGTACAAACCGAAAGGAGGAGGAGAGAAGGTCGGTAAGAAAGCGAGAAGGAGAATTAGTGAATGAGAAACTCGGACGAAGGAGAAGAGGAAAAGAAAAAAAAAAAGGAAGGGGGGGATGTNACTCGGTTGTGCTTTATCGAAACCCACCCTCGAATAAACAATCACGCGACAGGTGTAAAAATAAAAAAAAAAAACCAGCCGGGAGTCGGGAAAAGACTTTATTAACGCGCTATCAGCCAGCGAGTCTCCCTCGGCCGAAGCTGTCCCTCTCAACTAAAAGAGCAAAGGAGAGAAGAGAAAAGTCGTTGACTCTGCAAAAAAGAAGATAAAGAAGAAGAGGAAAAAGAAGGGGCGTGTACACATACATACATATACATCAGGCCAACGGGTTCAAGGTTCACGAACTTGGCACGTCCACTTTCGTCGTCGGTAACAGAGGGAGGGAGAGAGGCTATATATATATATATATATATATAGCAGGGACGGGAGAACCACGGCATACAAGAGGAGTCGAGTTGCAGCCTTCGCAGCCGGGAGAGTGTAGGGGACAAAGAGAGAATCGGAGAAACAAAGAGCGCCCCCGAGAAAGAGCGAGGCTCGCTGTTTATGTGTGTACTATGTAGATGCACAAGTGCGAGATGGTAACGCGGACGAATATAGACTCGGCGCTTCCGCGCGCGCTGATGCACCCTCTTGGATCGTATTTGTATATATCTATATACTTTGAAATTATCTATCTGTACGCGTGTTGGGGGGGTTTCCGACAAAGTTCAAGTGTAGCACCCGTGTACGAAGGAAGGAAGGAAAAGGGACGTCAATTAATATAAGCCGACACTCGTGATATTTCGGACATATTCCAAGGGGGGGAGGGGAAGAGGAGAGCAAAAAAAAAATGTGCCGCATCGAGACGCGCGGTTTTGCGCGAAAAGGGCCGCAAAGGAGACACGCATCCGTTGCACGTATATATATGCGGACAAGAGAGCTCATTAAGGGTCCAGAGGGGAGGAGGAGGAAGGAGCAGAAATTGCTTTCGAAAGTAATGAGACCGGCTAGTCTCAATACATCAATCACGCGTGTACTCGGGCTCGTTGGTGCTCGCGTGATGTATATGTGTGCCGCTTATCAACTCGTACCCTCCGGGATATCTTCGTTCAAAAGTTCGCGTAGCGTGGATTTTAATTTTTTTATTTATTTTTTTTTGGCACTTTATGCCCGTTAATTAATAAAATTGGTCGATTTTACGGTTCCCCTCGCGGATTGGAGGATAATAAAAAAGAACCCCAGAGCGGATACGTACGACAGCTTTGCATTTTGTGTCAAGAGGGGGGAGAGAGAGCCCGTATGGGAAAGCGCGCACGCGACTATGATGTGACGCGGGGCAAAAGAATACATTACAATAGATAAACGGCGCAGATGTACCACCTGCCGCTTGTTCCTTTCTTTTTTTTTTCTACGTATATATACCTCGACTGGTGGGTACTTTCCTATGGATTGCCGAACACTTGGGTCGCAATTTCTCAACTCGAAGACTCACCCCACCCCTCGGGGGGGGGGACAGAAAAATTTGAGAGCCATCGGGTCTTTAATCCGCGCGAAACGAGTCCGTCGCGGCGAAGGAAAGGAAAATTTACGAGCCCGAGATAAATAAATTGTACCTTATTAGCGACGATATCACGGCAAATATGCGCCGGTCTGGAGTATACGTGCACCTTTCTCCGCTCCGTACGTATTATGGGGGTTCTCCTTCCCCCCCCCCCCCATGTACATGTTTGGCCCGTCCCGTGCGCTTTATCTGAGAGGGAGGGTGGGATATCCTTTATATAATTATATGCACACGCGTGTACGTACAATAATGCGGCAAACAACCGCTTGCGTATATGATATATACACAACACACGAGTCATATCGTCGCGCGTCTCGTGGATTTATGAGGAGCGTCGAACGAGGAATGAAAGGATAAAAGGGACACGCGCGACCGAGAAACCGGTGGATGTGTGTATATTGTATATTCGTGTTATCGGTGGGTATACGCGATGATGGCTCTTCGATTTTCGAGTGCCCGGCAGTTTTGTTATCCACGTCGGCGTCCTCGATTATATACGAACCCCCGTGCAGCTCCTCCCTCTTTTTCGGGTCGTAAATTTTCGTCCGTCTCTCCCTCTCTCTCTCTGCGCAATCGACGCGCCGAAAAAAACCAGCAATTATTATCGTACAAACGTATCCTGCGCGTTTTTTTTTTTTTTTTTTCCTCCCTTTTAGAGGGGAGGCCAATCAC
Source organism: Copidosoma floridanum (assembly GCF_000648655.2). The sequence goes on from NW_019379710.1 coordinate 4,007,379, forward strand.
CTTGCAAGTATACCTCGCGCAATCACGTAGCCATCACACTTGGCGAATAATGGTGCGTTCTATAGGTAAGACAAGAGATGAGTCTGTTCGTATATACGTACGTTACGATCGCCCCTCGACGAGGATGACCGAGAGGAATCAGTGTCAAATACTACTCCCCTTTGGATACCAGAAAAACCGTGTACCAAAGCCTCCCTCCCTGTATAAATGTAATCATCCATTTCTCGATGGGCCATTCATTATCCGCTGACACTCTCCCTTGACTTTCCCGGGGAATGAATTCGACGCGTCGCTTCCCGGACGAACAATTCAAGAAAAACGAGGTCAATTTCTTCGTGTCCAGCGCGTAGGGGCGTACGTCGATCGCACTCGCGGTCGAAAGTACACGAGAAAGGCCCAAAAAATAATGGTACAGGTATAATAACGCAAGAGAGAGACGCTCTCTGCTAATACGACACGGGTGTAAAAGTAGCAGCCCCTCCCCCCCTTTGTGTGCGTCAGTGTCAGGAAAGTGCACGTACAAAAGCAACGGAGAAAGGCGTACATTATATTATATGTATGTGCTCATATTATCTTGTTTTTTTGTTTGTTTGCTCGTTTATTCTTTATATCGGAGACTGTTTTTCTTATCGTTTGACTCTGACATTGATGTGGTATTTTTTTTCTTTCTTTTTTTTTTGCAACTCACGCCGTACGGTAATTTATTTTTACCTTTTTTTTTTTTTTTTTTTTGTACTATGCGTTACCAGAGTTTCGTTTTTTTTTTTTTTTTTTTTTGCCATTTCTCCATGGCAACGGAGAAAGGTTCTCGCGAAACGCTTATTCTTATTAATTTCATGGCGCGAATCACCTCTTCTTTTTTTCCCTCTTCGGATCCTCAAAATCATCAAAAAATCTTCGAGATGATAAAGATAATATCAAGTCATTGAAATCAATAAGGCACGAGTTATCACGCGAACTCACTATATAGTTTCATCTCGCGTACAGGTACATTTAAAGACCGCAAAAACGGAAAAAAAAAAAAACGTGACCAAAAGAAAAGATCCAAGCGTCGTTTGTTTGCGTGTAATTGTACAAAAGAAGGAGAAGGAAAAAAAAGGTATCACGAGAGGTAGAGAGAGAGAGAGAGCGACCCGGCCCCATTCACCTGTTGCCCAGAGAGATCTCCGATGTCTGTTTGTTTGCGACCAGTCCCTATTTCGTGTGTACACACGTACACCTCTGTGCAAGATCGCTTGTAGAAAAAGAAAAGAGAGAAAAAAAAAAAAAAAAAAAAAGTCGAATGCGCAATAAGGTCGCGAGTGAAAAAAAAGAAAAGCCCACGCTTGTATATAGAAACGTGTATGGGTAGCCCATCATGTAACGCGCATGTAAGTTTGGCCCATTGAGAGGAGAGGCGACTGTCTGGGGGAAACAAGGTCACAGCCTAGTGTCCATGCGCTCGAAAGGAGCAGAGAGGAGGTGGGGATTGTACGTATGTAGGGCTCGAAGGTCGAGGGGTGCGCTATAAATTGGGGAGGGGGGAGGGACGCGAGATCTCACCTCATCCTCGCACGCTCGAAGCAAAAGGGGCTTGGTGATTTTTGCAAGGGACATCGGAGCTAATCCACTTGAATCGATATCATGACTTTTTTTTTCCATCCATCCTCGGACTGCAACGATTTGTATACTCTTCAAGGGAAAAGAGACTTACTCACTTATTGAGGTGGTGGGGCGGAGGGAGAGATGACTCCCTCCCCTCACTATGGTTGCGCAATAGTATAGACACGCGGAGAGGGTGAAAAAAAGCCAGCAGTAGCCTGTGAAAAAGAGAAGAGAGAACGGAAAAGCAAAAGGAGACGCGTACTCGGCAAGCACCAGGGGGAGGATGAGTTTAGAGAGAACGGGGAAGATTCGGAGCGCCGGGGTCGAGGGGGCGTATAGGCAGCGGAGAAGAGGAGGAAGAGAGAAGGAGTGTATACACAGCCAGCCAGCCAGCATCCTTCCACTTGGCCTACTACTCCAGTCACGGGAGTAGGTGCGCGCCTTTTTCTTTCTCTTTCTCTCTCTCTTTTGCTCTTTTGTCGCGGGGGAGGAGAAGGAAGATAGTAGGGTGTATACATATATATACCCAGCCGTGCGAGGAGGGAGCCAAAGCGGCAAAAAGGAGCAAGAGGCTGGGCAGGAGGGAAAGGGGGATACAAAAAAGGGAAGAGTCGCGCGTCTGCCGTTTTTCTTCTCCGCGTCTGCTTCCTCCTTTTTCGCGGACTCCTCGCTTTGGCCTTTTATTTTTTCTTTCTTCCTTGCCACCTTCCTCTTTTCTTCCCTTTTTTCGATTTCTTCCTTTTCCTCGGTTTACCATCTCTCCCTCTCTCTCTCTCTCTCTGTCCCCTGGTACATGCCTCTCGCGCTTAAACTTCCTTCCTTTTCCCGATGTGTGTTTGTTGTACCTACCCGCGAACTTTTTTTTCCATTTCTTCACTCGACACTCCAGCCAAGATACCTCTGGTGCTACCGCTGTTGTTGTGGGCCGTAAGGGTTTTGTACGTTTCCTTTTTTGGGTGCGACGGGCTCTTTGGTTCATTCATTGATTTCCCCGCATTGCTGCGGCGATTGATTGTGAACTGTAACAAATTTCGAGGGTACCGTCCCGCGTTTTCACGAAAACTAAAGCTTTTCCACCCCAAAATACACATAAAAATAAAGAAACTCGAACAATGAGCGAAAAAAAAAGAAAACAATAGGTCAGAGGGAAAGAAGAAGGAGAAGAAACGAAAGGAACAAAAACGCGCGAGCAGCCAGAGACAAATAAAATGGGAGGGTCATTACAACTGCACTGGTGTATATGTATATACAGATACAAAAAAAAAAAAAAAAATTTTCAAGTATCACAAACCTAAAAAAAAGCTCACTCTCTCTACTCCGTATCAGTCGCAAGCCAAACAGTCCCAACTCACCTGCCAATACCCGCGCAAGGCGCACCATCGGCGCAAACGGCGCCCCGTTTGAACGCCTTGAGTTTGCTCCAGGATGCCGGTGGCTGCTGCTCGGGGTCAGGCGGCACCAGCTTCTCGTCCTCAATGGCATCAGATTTCTTGATCCCAGAATCGTTGCTGCCGCTGATGTACAGCGCACTGGCCAGCACTACCACGAGCAGCATGCCCGCCAGCACGAAGCCTCCTATCATTAGCCGCTTCCTCGATAGGCATGGTCTGCAAATGTTTTATTTATTTTTTTATTTTTTTTTAGTTTCTTTGGTTTTCCTTGGATTAATGTAGGATTGAATAGGACATTGCAGCAACCGTGCAAAACATAATTATCGACTCGTTATCCATCTCTAAAAAATGTTGATAACAGCGCGTCTTGTATTAACTCTTAGCACCAATAGACTGAACAAATGGTGATTCACTGGTATAGTAGGANATCGGTAAAAAAAAAAAAAAAAAAAAAAAAGCGGAAGCAAAAAAAAAACAGCAAGCCTGTACACGTAAAGCGCTTGTATATGTACGAGGGTAGAAGGAAAACGCGAATTGAAAATAAAAGAAAAGCAAAGGGAGGGTGGGGGTAAAAAAAAGTCAAGAGTGCAAGTATAGAAAACAAAGAGAGCTGGGGTGGGTAAAGGTGGAGGGGGTTCAAAGAGAGAAAGGGAGAGAAAATTTATCGTGTAAACCGATCGAAGCGCAAATGATTTACGAGGCATCTCTTCGTTCGCCACGTGTAATGTTATATATAGGTATGTACATATATGTATATATATGTATGTATGTATGTATACACACAGATACTACGGATTCCCGCGAGCACACGTACACGTATATACATACAAAGAAAAACAAGAAGACGACGGAGGAAGAGGGAGGAGGGAGGGAGATAAAGAAAAACCGTGATAATCTCGTACCATAGCTGCCTATACAACGTACTTAACCCGAACGACACTGGCGCGCGCGAGCGCGTTATACACGTAGCATGTGTGTGTTATACAGTTTTGCTCTTTGACAAAGAGAGAGAGAGGGAGAAAGAGTACCGAGTACTATTTACATTGAATCCAGCAGTGTCCGAAGCTATACACATTTTTTTTTCTTTTTTTTTTTCCTCAAGCCACCACATATAGAATAGCTAACGTTGAACGAATTCTCTTATTTGTTCAATAGACGTATACACCGTGCACACATAAATTTTGTGTCGTGTGTCTTATAGAGTTGTTCGCCACGATATGTCTAATGGATTCGTACAAAACGTACCTACGTCTCTTTTACCAGTTGTTAATGATATTATTATTATTATTACTTTATACGTCGATATATTTATATTTTTGGTAAAAAATTGATAATTTGAAAGCTCTCTCGCTCTCTTTGTCAAAATTCCGCTTACAACCTCACCATGACAGTCTGCCAATTGTCCATTATTTTCCCATCCGTGATTACGTAATTTTTTTGTTTCGACCCTCTCTAAAACGACATTGGCAATATAAATATATATATCATGCAGTGAACAAACTATTTTCTCTACGCGTATATATAAATATTTATTATTACAATTCACACGTAAAATGTAATTATTATCATTACTATGTTGTACTGATTACAGAGCCATATATAAATATAAACCCGTATACATACAATAGGATTTGAGATTGAGAAAAAAAAGAAAAAAAAAAAAAAAAAAAAAAAAAAAAAAAAAAAAAAGAAAAGACTGAAGACGTAGTTCAATATTAATTTACAGCACGGCTCGACCGCAAGTATTTTATCATTGTTGAGTAAAGCAGTCGTTTGTCGTTTTAGGAGGGTCGAATAGCACGAAATGAAAAGAAAAAAAACACATACACAACAACCGCACCCGCGTAAATTCACACACTCGAGTATACGAAACGAAACAAAAAACCATATTAGCAAATGCCTCGTCACATTATTTCAACAGGGACAGTCCATGAAAGCGAAAAAATTAGCGAGGGACAACGTACGGAGGGGAGATCTCGTGATTTTTAGTCAGCGCTTGATTGGAAGAATAATAAAGTTAGGTACTTATTGAGGAGGGAAGGAAGAAAGACAAAAGCAACAACAAAAGAAAAAAAAAAAAAAAAAAAAAAAAAAGAAAAAAAAAAAAAAAAAAAAAAAAGTCGAATGCGCAATAAGGTCGCGAGTGAAAAAAAAGAAAAGCCCACGCTTGTATATAGAAACGTGTATGGGTAGCCCATCATGTAACGCGCATGTAAGTTTGGCCCATTGAGAGGAGAGGCGACTGTCTGGGGGAAACAAGGTCACAGCCTAGTGTCCATGCGCTCGAAAGGAGCAGAGAGGAGGTGGGGATTGTACGTATGTAGGGCTCGAAGGTCGAGGGGTGCGCTATAAATTGGGGAGGGGGGAGGGACGCGAGATCTCACCTCATCCTCGCACGCTCGAAGCAAAAGGGGCTTGGTGATTTTTGCAAGGGACATCGGAGCTAATCCACTTGAATCGATATCATGACTTTTTTTTTCCATCCATCCTCGGACTGCAACGATTTGTATACTCTTCAAGGGAAAAGAGACTTACTCACTTATTGAGGTGGTGGGGCGGAGGGAGAGATGACTCCCTCCCCTCACTATGGTTGCGCAATAGTATAGACACGCGGAGAGGGTGAAAAAAAGCCAGCAGTAGCCTGTGAAAAAGAGAAGAGAGAACGGAAAAGCAAAAGGAGACGCGTACTCGGCAAGCACCAGGGGGAGGATGAGTTTAGAGAGAACGGGGAAGATTCGGAGCGCCGGGGTCGAGGGGGCGTATAGGCAGCGGAGAAGAGGAGGAAGAGAGAAGGAGTGTATACACAGCCAGCCAGCCAGCATCCTTCCACTTGGCCTACTACTCCAGTCACGGGAGTAGGTGCGCGCCTTTTTCTTTCTCTTTCTCTCTCTCTTTTGCTCTTTTGTCGCGGGGGAGGAGAAGGAAGATAGTAGGGTGTATACATATATATACCCAGCCGTGCGAGGAGGGAGCCAAAGCGGCAAAAAGGAGCAAGAGGCTGGGCAGGAGGGAAAGGGGGATACAAAAAAGGGAAGAGTCGCGCGTCTGCCGTTTTTCTTCTCCGCGTCTGCTTCCTCCTTTTTCGCGGACTCCTCGCTTTGGCCTTTTATTTTTTCTTTCTTCCTTGCCACCTTCCTCTTTTCTTCCCTTTTTTCGATTTCTTCCTTTTCCTCGGTTTACCATCTCTCCCTCTCTCTCTCTCTCTCTGTCCCCTGGTACATGCCTCTCGCGCTTAAACTTCCTTCCTTTTCCCGATGTGTGTTTGTTGTACCTACCCGCGAACTTTTTTTTCCATTTCTTCACTCGACACTCCAGCCAAGATACCTCTGGTGCTACCGCTGTTGTTGTGGGCCGTAAGGGTTTTGTACGTTTCCTTTTTTGGGTGCGACGGGCTCTTTGGTTCATTCATTGATTTCCCCGCATTGCTGCGGCGATTGATTGTGAACTGTAACAAATTTCGAGGGTACCGTCCCGCGTTTTCACGAAAACTAAAGCTTTTCCACCCCAAAATACACATAAAAATAAAGAAACTCGAACAATGAGCGAAAAAAAAAGAAAACAATAGGTCAGAGGGAAAGAAGAAGGAGAAGAAACGAAAGGAACAAAAACGCGCGAGCAGCCAGAGACAAATAAAATGGGAGGGTCATTACAACTGCACTGGTGTATATGTATATACAGATACAAAAAAAAAAAAAAAAAGATGAAAGAAGACAAACACCCTGTGGCGGAAGGAGTTGCGTAACGCGCGAAACGGAGAAATTGGCGAAGGCAGAGAGACAAACGGACGTGTCTCCTCTTTTTTCTCAAATTTTTGCCGAGATTTGTTTTTTTCCCTCCCTCCTTTCTACCGAAGCTGCGTAGTCCTTCTTTTCTTTTTCTTTCAGGTCCGATTGGCAGTAGATTTATCTTCCTTTTTCTTCTTTTTTTGTGAACTCCCATGCGGAAGTACGGGTGTCCCGTAACTTTACGGTAAAGCGACGTCATTTTGAGAAAAACCCACCCCCGAATTATCTTCCTCCCGAAAACGTGGTTGAGAAACAAATGCCCGTCACCCTCAAAGCTTATCGAGCAGCTCTGGTCTCCCATTGTATATACAAGCTTCTTGTTCCCACTTTCATCCTTTCCAGCTCAAATAAACCCGAGCGAAAGAAAAAAACGGCGCTGTAAAATTAGCAATTAAACAGGAGCTCCGCGCGTAAAACCATCAGTCCTACGCTCTTCTTCTTCGTCTTGCACAAACCGAGTGTCCTACGCCAAGGGGGGGAAAAATAAAGACCACGAAGTAATGCTCGCCGACCTTCGAGGTCTGTACGAGCTTTCCCCCTCCCCCTTCCTTTACTCCATCCATCGCGTATTGGTTCCGACGAAGCGAACTGTCCGAGATTGATTGACCGATCGGCCTCTGATAAGTTCCCGTGTGCTCCTCCAAGTGGATACGCACACACACACATATATCGTTTCGCTTCGCTGGTATTATTTATTCCGGTGTCACGGGTACCAACATTTGTTTTTTTTTTTTGTTTTTACGCTCTTCGGATTCACTTGCGATATATTGGAGCGACGAACCGAGCCCATAATTATTCATCGGCCAGAGTCGGCAGGTTTTCTTTGAAGGGAAAAAACAAACAACGCGGTGCACCCCTAATATATATATATATTTTTTTTTCAACCGCAGAACCAGCGTAAATTTTTCCTCTTCATTCGCAATGAGAAACATATTTATTTTTCGTTAATGGACTCTCGTCATGTATGTGTGTCAGAGCAGATTGTTGCCCGTCGTTATCGGAGCACAGGTTAATGCAGAGATTGCGGGCTTTGTGATGGTAATTCATCGTTGGTGCGGCGGTCACTCGACGGAAGAGAAAAAAAATAAAATTTAAAAAATTACCGGTCCAGCGAATTAACGAGCCGAAATAAAAGAGACGACGCGCCGATAAGCTAATACGCAGGTATACTTAACGTGTACAAGGTGCACGTGAAAGTAACGGCACCGACGATTAAGCGGAGGGCCAAGAGGGCGAGTTATTGGCCGGAAACGCGTGGGAGTACAGGTGATAACGAGACCGTACGCGAATGAGCCGAGGGATCAACTGATGCAAATTATTAAGATGAATTTTGTGTCCATCTGTATTTATTTTTGATAGTTTTGCGAGCTAATCTCTCGAAGAAATTGCAGTTGCCCAAAATCATTCATTCATTGGCGTTGTATTTTCAATTGGAACAAATTTTTTGTTTTTTTTTTTCTCGTATTTGTATAGGTGTATACCAAAAATCGTGGAATTTTCCAAGTTCTCCGTGTAACTTCCACGCATGGAATAAATGCTTCCGTTTAAAAACTGTACTTGATTGTTTACTTTTATGATATGATAGGTACACTTTGATCTATAATTTACGGCGTCTATGTTTGGCAAAATAACTTTTACACATCGAATTCCACGACTCAAACGCAAAAACGAGTGACGACAAAAATTCAGCGAATATATATTATACTTACTCGGAGCAAAAGCCACAGCGTCGACCGAGCACTTGCGCACAATTTTGCTTGTGTGGTCGAAAGGCGAAAAATCGCTGATTAAGCTGAATCAATGGTCGTTCTCAAGGTTATATACAACGTACACACACACGCACACTCGAGAAAGCGCGTTGTTATTTTTGCGTGTGCTGCTCTTTATACGTACGACATACCAAAAGTACAGTTATATATATATAGGTGGACCGTTAATTTGTTGTTGATACACGACACTAACAAGATAGAAAATTTATTTTTCAATAATCTCTTTTTGTTTGAACATTTTGTTTCCAATATCTGTGAATGACACAACTCTCCTGTAAACACTTCAGGCTCGAGTAAATCACCTTTTTTTTTTTTTACTCTTGTACCACGATATAATATCTCGAGACTCTCGTTAATAAAATCACTACGTGTGGTTCGAAAAAACAAACGTTAAACACGCGAAATTTCACTCTCGATGTTCAAACCTGCAACAAGCTTGGCGAGACAAAAATGTAGAAACAAAGCAATAAACGTTGTCACTCCGCGGTGCAGCAAAGCTTAAAAATTCCCACGCGTTTGACGCGTCGAAAGACAAAAAGTTCTATGTCCCATACTCACGTGTATCGAGCATTCTTTCATCCACATTATATTATATAGTCGACGGTACGAAAACTTTCCCCACCGCGATATTACGTGCACGCCGACACACGCACGTGTATTAAAGACGTAATAGTACAACGAAAAAAAAAAATAAAAAGTAATACTATTTCTTTTTTTTTTTTTTTTTTCATTTGCACCTTATTTAGTATTTAATTTCAATTCTTTTAAACGGATTTCAAATGATGCTTCGATGCAACATATTGTGTAACGCGTGTATATAAAACACAATACTGCAGTGCGGCAAAAGATTTTGTCAGACCATCGTAAAAGTATACTCTGCGACCATGTCTCAATTGAAACATCGCACATATGCATCATATTTGTGAATAATGTAAGCAATGGTGGAGTAGACAAACGCACACTTTGTAAACCTATATACACTAATGCCGCTATCTGTATCTATATCCTAAAGACTGCATAGGTGGAGTACAGGTGTTATATTGTAAGTATACAGGTACATCGGAAAAGCGCACCAAGTGCAGTGAAATACGAGAGGGGAAGTGGAATTACGTCGTTTTCATCGCGTCAAGGGAGACGCGGCGTCGAACGTAATGTGTACATAATATACGTACTTCAATGTGACTTACATAAAAAAAAAAAAAAAAAAAAAAAGCGGAAGCAAAAAAAAAACAGCAAGCCTGTACACGTAAAGCGCTTGTATATGTACGAGGGTAGAAGGAAAACGCGAATTGAAAATAAAAGAAAAGCAAAGGGAGGGTGGGGGTAAAAAAAAGTCAAGAGTGCAAGTATAGAAAACAAAGAGAGCTGGGGTGGGTAAAGGTGGAGGGGGTTCAAAGAGAGAAAGGGAGAGAAAATTTATCGTGTAAACCGATCGAAGCGCAAATGATTTACGAGGCATCTCTTCGTTCGCCACGTGTAATGTTATATATAGGTATGTACATATATGTATATATATGTATGTATGTATGTATACACACAGATACTACGGATTCCCGCGAGCACACGTACACGTATATACATACAAAGAAAAACAAGAAGACGACGGAGGAAGAGGGAGGAGGGAGGGAGATAAAGAAAAACCGTGATAATCTCGTACCATAGCTGCCTATACAACGTACTTAACCCGAACGACACTGGCGCGCGCGAGCGCGTTATACACGTAGCATGTGTGTGTTATACAGTTTTGCTCTTTGACAAAGAGAGAGAGAGGGAGAAAGAGTACCGAGTACTATTTACATTGAATCCAGCAGTGTCCGAAGCTATACACATTTTTTTTTCTTTTTTTTTTTCCTCAAGCCACCACATATAGAATAGCTAACGTTGAACGAATTCTCTTATTTGTTCAATAGACGTATACACCGTGCACACATAAATTTTGTGTCGTGTGTCTTATAGAGTTGTTCGCCACGATATGTCTAATGGATTCGTACAAAACGTACCTACGTCTCTTTTACCAGTTGTTAATGATATTATTATTATTATTACTTTATACGTCGATATATTTATATTTTTGGTAAAAAATTGATAATTTGAAAGCTCTCTCGCTCTCTTTGTCAAAATTCCGCTTACAACCTCACCATGACAGTCTGCCAATTGTCCATTATTTTCCCATCCGTGATTACGTAATTTTTTTGTTTCGACCCTCTCTAAAACGACATTGGCAATATAAATATATATATCATGCAGTGAACAAACTATTTTCTCTACGCGTATATATAAATATTTATTATTACAATTCACACGTAAAATGTAATTATTATCATTACTATGTTGTACTGATTACAGAGCCATATATAAATATAAACCCGTATACATACAATAGGATTTGAGATTGAGAAAAAAAAGAAAAAAAAAAAAAAAAAAAAAAAAAAAAAAAAAAAAAAGAAAAGACTGAAGACGTAGTTCAATATTAATTTACAGCACGGCTCGACCGCAAGTATTTTATCATTGTTGAGTAAAGCAGTCGTTTGTCGTTTTAGGAGGGTCGAATAGCACGAAATGAAAAGAAAAAAAACACATACACAACAACCGCACCCGCGTAAATTCACACACTCGAGTATACGAAACGAAACAAAAAACCATATTAGCAAATGCCTCGTCACATTATTTCAACAGGGACAGTCCATGAAAGCGAAAAAATTAGCGAGGGACAACGTACGGAGGGGAGATCTCGTGATTTTTAGTCAGCGCTTGATTGGAAGAATAATAAAGTTAGGTACTTATTGAGGAGGGAAGGAAGAAAGACAAAAGCAACAACAAAAGAAAAAAAAAAAAAAAAAAAAAAAAAAGAAAAAAAAAAAAAAAAAAAAAAAAGTCGAATGCGCAATAAGGTCGCGAGTGAAAAAAAAGAAAAGCCCACGCTTGTATATAGAAACGTGTATGGGTAGCCCATCATGTAACGCGCATGTAAGTTTGGCCCATTGAGAGGAGAGGCGACTGTCTGGGGGANTTTAGTCAGCGCTTGATTGGAAGAATAATAAAGTTAGGTACTTATTGAGGAGGGAAGGAAGAAAGACAAAAGCAACAACAAAAGAAAAAAAAAAAAAAAAAAAACATGAAGAAAACGATTATCGCTAGACCCTATGTACGAGCTTTTTCTCGATTTGCCGGGGGAGAGTAAGAGGTATCAAGATTTTTCGCACGTTCGACGATTTTTCGGATATTTACGTAAAATTTAGCCATTTGTAGCGCATTTAAACGAATATATTAAATTATGGTCGCAAGTATAATTGTAACGATAATAATCGCTGTCATTGTCATTTATCGCAAAGGTATATTTAAGAAAAAAAAAATAAAAATAAATAAATAAATAAATAAATTAAAAAAAAAAAAAACAAAAAAAAAAACAAAAAAAAAAGTGAATCAACTAAAAACGTCGTAGGTTAAGAGGTGTAAGGGTAAATTTCGTCTCTCGTATTAGCCAATGTCAGGATGTATATAAATATTTAGGTGTCAAAAGTCTTCTTTGGGAAATGAAGTGAAATTGCGTCTGGAATAAAACTAAAAAGTAAAACAATGATGGAAGAGGATTAAGAAAATATATGTTAACCAAAATTATGAGCGAAAAATAAAAACGTTTGCGTTAAATGCATTCAAAATTCTCATAAAAATCTACCAAAATAAATTCGTCTACGTTTTATTATGATATACTTACATGTAATGTACAATTTTTATTTGACAGCGACAAAATTAAAAAGAAAAAAATCTAAATTAAACAAAAAAAAACAAACAAACAAAACAAAATATTGTTCTTAAAAGTACAATAGAAGCAGGAAAATGGGTAATAAAAAATAATTAGCGCAGATCGTCTCGTAATTGAAACAAATGTGAAACAATCAACCAGAATATAATAAAAAAAGAAAACGCATATCGAGTCAGTGAATTTTCCGAACGCGCGCAGAGTGGACTATATAGTAAGGATAAGCGTAATAACATTATAATTGTATAACATAACATAAAAATGTAGAAGAAGAAAAAATTATGATAACGATAAATCGCGCTCGCGCGCGTTTACCTTATGAATACACAAGCAGGTTTTCGGGTGACGTCACGTTAATCCGGAAAACTGAACGATTTCAGTTTCACAGCCGCGTATTATTATTACTATTAAACATATACATTTATAATTGATAAAACACAGTAAGAAGATTCAAAGCGTTTTCCCGATCAGACGACCATGGCGACTCTTGCCTTTTATAATTATACATATATACATATATAAAATCGTGCATTCGTTGGTGTTAATTGCAGAGATTATAACGCAATAGTGTGACTTAAATGGATGAATATCGATGATACTTTAATATGAAAAATACTTACGGACCGAGTACGTACAAAGTGTCGTTGGTATAACCCGCTCAATTTCGCTGCTTCGCCAATAGAATTTATTATTATTGTGTATCACAAACGATAATAGAGTTCAACAATCGATACATAGTTTTTTATTTTTTTTTTATCATTACTATTTCTTTTTTTTTTCAACCAACGGACGGACTGATTTTTCACAATCAAAGTGCATCTTAAACCACGTAATAAGTATAATAGATTAGAAACAGGGAACCGAGTGGACGAGGCGCATTTCTCACAATTAACATAATATAATAATACCGACACAAGTGACTTATAAATGGCAAAGCAAGAGGCATTATTAACGATAAAACAATTTTATAAATAATATCACGTACGTGTACAATAGGCAATCGAGACAAGATACAATATGATATTGAAATACCGGCGCAGAGTTATGATCCTGACGGAAGCAGCGAAATCGATGCGCGCGAGCGTGCGACACCTTACATATATTTTTCTCTCTTGTATACCTGTAACCCGTTAAATATTTACACATATACATATAGAGATAACGTAACTACAGTATACATACAAATCTATGGTCGTTTGATCGGTAACGCGCTCTTTGTTTGTTACATCCATACATATATTATATATACATATACATAAGAAAATAAATAATATAGTAATATTCATATAATGAAGAATAAATAAATCGATAAATGAATAAGCAACTACAGGAGGAAAATCGTATAATAGTGGCCCTTCGCTGATTTTCATTATTATTTATAATATCCAAATTATATGAGAAAGAGTATACGTGTGTACGTATAACATACATGCACGGGTGTACGCGCTATACATGTTTTGTATTGCGTAAAAACAAATACAATATGTAATACACCCTCTTTTTTTTTCCATCAATTCCAAATATAAGATTTTGAGCGATTAGTTTGAAAATAGTTCAAGTGACACAAAACAGATAAATATTAATGTATACTTTGCACTATGAACGAATTATTATTATTGCTATTATTATTAGCAAAACAAGTGATTATTTAGATTAAAAGAGAAGGTGATGATGTATAAGGGAATTATAATAATATCAGACAGTTTGAGCGTACACTAGCTGTGCGTCTGTAATCAAAATGTTTTCTATTTTTACACGTAATAGTGGTGAAATAAATAAAATAAAAAAATAAAAAAATCTCAAAGAAACAATTAAAGTCATAGGCGATAGTATGACAATTTATGTGTAGGATTGGAATTTTTATACTATTGGGAATCCGATGTTGTTTTGGTAGTTTTTGCTGTGACGTTAAGTATCTTAAAATTAGAATTTTTTTCATCATGAAAAATATTGTTTTTACATAAATGGGATGAGCACCCATATAGTTTTATTTAAAAAACTCGGTAATTGGTGTCAAATTTTATTTTTTTCCAAAGTGTTTTTAACTACATGTATATTTAAAACTCTTGTTTATCAAAACAAAAACTACCTGAACGAGGCGATAAAAATTCGAAGCCGGTAAAAACGCGATGCATCAACGTACAATAAACGATAAACATGTCCTTCCAAGCGCAACTTCAAAATAAAAAAAAAAATAAAAATGTGTTAACAAAGAAAAATAATAAGAAAGAAGTAAGCACAGCGTTTTATTTTTGCAACAAGCCCGAAGAATTAAAAAGTAAAGTAACAAATGAACATAATTTTTACAGTTACAACAGATGAAACAAAGCCGTGTACTGCAAAGTTTTCCGTATCAATTTAATGAGAAATCCGACGACAAATAGTAATATATCTAAGAATGATTTTTGTTATTGTATTCTTTACAATAGCGATAAGTGTCAGGCAAAAAAGTGCATACAAACAATCAAGCCCAAAAATATTCAGTCACGCAAAAAATACTTTTTTTTTTTTTTTTTTTTTTTTTAACCGAGTCGTGCAACATTTCTACTTCCGAGGGTGATTTTTGTCAGAGGAAAAAGAAAATTATGTTATTCGCAGAAAAAAAAAATAAACCGAGCGAGGACCTCATTATATGCGTCTGTGCATGTAAAAAAATTTTAATGTCGAAGCTTCCTCCTTCAGTTTATGCTCGAAAGAATCCGGATGAGTGCAAGGTATATATCTCTTTCCTCCCCCGAACTTTCGCGAACTAATTACTTCGAATCTTCGCTGCGAATTCTCGCATTTTAACGAGAACCAGCATAAAGTGACGAGGAAACAAAAAAAAAAAATGAGTAACAGCACTTGTGATGGGTTTTATGCACTTTGAAAAAAATTAGTTGATAATTCAGTAAACAAATTTAATGAGAATGAAAAATAATACGCCAAAATAACCTCATCTAATTATCCCTCCACTATAGTGTGGAATTTAGAGGTGTGCACGAGAATCACATTATATTAAATGAATTTTCACGTTTAAGAGCCCCTTACGATTTACACGCATCCTGGATTATTTCGAGCTAAGAAATTGTGTTTTAATTAGAAAATATAGTATCAAAGGTTTGACAATTTTTTAATCACCTCGATCTCTACGTTAATGATATTGTATGACTGTGCGTGAGTGTGAAAATGTAATATCGAAATTAAAATTTTCTCTGTAACGTATACTCGATATCGTATTGATGAATAAAAAAAAGTCACATGTTTTTTCCAATTTAGATGCCATTAAAAGAAGAACGTAAGGGTGATGATGAAAATTTTATTGTCAAGCGATGCTCTGCTTTGAAATGCGTCAAACGTAACACGAAATCTTACGAACACTTTGTGATGTACAAAAGTTAAATAAAAGTCCTCAAAAAAATCGTGGCGACGATTTACAGGTTCTTTGGTAAAAAAAAAAAATAAAATAAAAATATGCGAAAAAGTTTCGGCAAATAATAAGAAAAGTTACATAGTATTTTGAGAAAAAAAGGTCGAAAACAAATGGCACAGTTTGTCAACATCAAGAGCGGAGAATCGCAAGCCCAAATTTATTTCAAAAAAAAAAAAAAAAAAAAAAAAAAAAAAAAAAATATCTGTTTACAGGAAAAAAAAGTACTCCCTGGTCAATGCGCTTACTCGTAAACTATTTATTTACAGATTACGCGGTAACTTGGATGGTACAACAAATANAAGAAAACACTATGTATTTATGAATATACGTAAAATAAAGACATCCGTAAACGTGTGTAATATTTAAGTGTCCGCAGATTAGTAGATGAAAAACAAGGAAACTTTTTAGGTAAGAGAACTACTTTTTTAAAAATTATAGTAATAAATAGTCTCTAATGATTATCTGCACTTTTTCATGATGATAACGCGTAAATAAGGTGTTACTCTCTTTGACAAAATCGTGGAAAAATCTTTATAACTGCGTGGCAAAGAACTTAAAAATTGCGACGAGAGAAAAAAAAATTTGCTTTGGCGTCTTCGAGTTCGAGAAACTTTCGGCAAAATGCAGTCCAATCTTCCGTACTGTTATTTAGGGATTTAACGATATTCAGATTTTAAAGATCTAAAATTTTCTGAAGATACGCTTTTCGTACTTTCTTTCTACCTATGACATATATTTATACGTATATCAATTAAGAAAACTTTCGACTAATACGTATTATAACGAATAATCAATTAAGGAAAAAAAAAAACGTATATTAGACTAACAACAACAGTGAGGGAGAAACGACTGTATGTAAAAAAAATTAACTTACAAAAATTGTAATTCTCAAATCAAAATTAAATTTTAGGCACGTATTTCGCGGTCGACTTTGTAAATAATACAAGAATAATGATAATGCCTGTATGTTGTAAAGTGCGTCAAAATTTCTCCGAAAAAAATTTATGGAATTTTGCCATTCAACTAATAATGTATGAAATTTAAAAAAAAGTTTTTCATCTAGTTTCATGTAGGAAAAAGAAAAAAAAAAAAACAGAAATATTGAATCCTTGGGAGTCAAAGCTTTAGTGGACAATTAATTATTTGTGTGAGTGAGTATGTGTGTGTAAATAAAATGGCAAAACGTGTCGTGAGCTAGGATTGATATCAAAAAAAGGTAAGAAATACATGCTCTCTTTTGTCGTCCAGAAGTACAATTTATCGAGTTAAATACGTACTAAAAATCAATCCAACGCCGACACCTTTGCCAAAGACATGAGAGTTTGAACTCGCGATAACGATAATTTACGTGTTACAGATGAAAAATAAAGGAACCCGATTCTTCAAACGCTATTATCGAAAAAATTTTCTGACCAGTGTGAATGAACGAAAAATAAATGCGTTTTTGGGTGTACTACGATGTTCTTTTCTTGTGAATTGAAAAACAATTTGTAACTTCAAAAGTCTTCGAATACATTCTAAGCACTTGATTGTAAATAAGTATGTGATAAATATGCATCTATATATATATATGTAAATATAAATCGATTAATCTTTTTGACATTTAATTATCGAATACCTGTAATTATGTTAAATCAAAAAATAAAGAAATCTTATGAATAAAAGTGAACTTTCAATGTACGAATTATATTTCTATTTTTATTTCCTTTTTACCCTTTTTCTAGGCGTAGCAAGCCTCTGGAAAATTAAAATTTAGTGATGCTCTTTTATCCTTAATAATTTTATTTACACACATTTAATATTTTAAAAGTTAACACTATGCATTTTATTTGAAATATTCAACTTGATATGTACAAACATGAGTAAAAAACTATGCTCGTGAAGCACCTACAGTACAATCAAAAAGCTCTGGATTGACAAAAGTTCCAGTTTTATCAATTAAAAATTGATATTTCTTTTCTTTGAGTTTAATCATTGCGTATGACTTTGCTTCGGTTCTGGAAGTTTTACAGTCCACCTATAAAAATAAAAATTTTTTTAAGAAATCTGTCAACCACGTGTTTTATTAAAAGTAAAAAGTGTAATTACATGTGATAGGGGAACTGTCATTTTTTTGAAATTGAATAGAGGGTGATAAGTAACGATAGTCACATTTTCACCACCCTTGTGCAACACAACATACTTTACAGTTCTGACAGTGATAAACCAGACAGCTGTTAATATCAGTGGTCCTAAAAAAAATTATGATCAATTGGATGATTGGTTGCTTACAAATTATTCCAAGTATTGGATTTATAATATAGATTAAACAAAAAGAGCAAAAGATACCTGCAAGTATTCCAATAATGACAGCAGATACAGGAAAAATATTATCATACAATCTTGTTTTCCATGGTATGGTAGGATTGAATAGGTCCTTGCACAAGACCATATAAACGCTGTCAGCCATGAACAAACAACCAATCATGGCAACAATGCCAAACAGCAAAGATCCTCTTATAAAAATATCTTTCTCCAATCTATACAGCATAACGTTATTTTTTATTTTTGTGTTTATTCTCAAGGGATTGTTCTGACTAGCAGTGCCTGTACTTTCAAAGCGTTTCAAAGCATTTGACTTGGATACCACCTGCTTGCTGAACTGATTCCATCCGATAATATAAGTTCTGGAAATAAATCGGAGTTGGTCACAAGCTTGAGACAAAAATTTATAAACAAATTTTGATTTTAAGTATATATATACTTGACATAACCTCATACCTCCAACATGATTTGTTTAAAACAGGCGATTTCCAGTTACTGAAATTTCTCAGTGCTCGTGGAAGTTGATTTATTTGTTTATTTACAAACCCTTGTGCAGCATATGGTTTAAATATTCTGGATACCGCAAAATTGTCGCATTTTGGACAGATCCGAAGGTGCAGTCTTGAAACACCAACCACAGCTCCGAACATCGCAATAACTTTTTAATTCAAACAAGATTTGAAAATAATCATCAAAGCACTCGATTATGTATTAGAAAGTGCTGTCATGCGCCATTATAACTAAAATTAGGGAACAAATAAACAAACAATATACATTTTACGTCTCGGCTGTTTTTGTTCTGCTGCGCATTTCCATCAGCCGGCACTAGCACACTAGCAGAAGTAATTTCTGCAGTGCGACCTCTGCTTGTATATCCTTTTACTATTATTTACTTTTACACAGCTATTAACCATATATGCTTTATTAATTAGATCTTACATGATAAATCATATTTCAAAACAAAAATAATCATGCAACAACAAGAATATGCCAACAATCATCAAAATTTCTAAAATTGTATCTTCCATCAGTCGGTAAGAAGTGATAAGTGTGCCTTCAATTGGTAATGAAAGAAAAGTAGCTTATCGACTACGAGGTGGCGCGATCCTTCAAAAGTTTGCCCATTGAATCCAATAACCTGAGGATGTCAACGGTACGATTGAAGACCTTCACTAATGATATATAAGTATACTTAAATAAAGGCACACGGAAGCATGTGAAACTGGCCAAAATAAAAAATAAACTGCAGAAAATGAGATCAGCGCCATCTAGCGTACGAGTACTCTTGGCGGCATTTGAAGGGTGACTTTCGCGCATGCGCACAACTCGCCATCTCAGCCATCTGACCATCTCGCCATCTGGATATTTGCTGTCTTTGTCTAGCTACAGTCATTTAGCTATATGTATAGTCATTTGCATGCTAAATGTTATAACAAAAGTATAGCCGAGGATCGGAGGATCACACGACGCTCATGAATCCCGAATGTCCTGATGTCCAAAGGTAAGTATGAGCCATAATAACGTAAATAATGAGAACGAATAACAATTAAGTATTTACGATCTCATATGCATATACAACTCTCTGCATAATGTCGAACCTCGCGCATGCATTTCAAACTCCATCAATGCGAGCATTGCAAATTGCGAAAGATGTATGTATAGTAAGTATACTTACCGTGATACCATCAACCGCGTCGAAAAAAGTAAATTTAAGCGTGGTAAAAATCCCTTATCGACTAAAAAATGATGATATGTTCCATTACTACTTATACATCAATTCATTGAAAAAATAACGTTGTTTATTGTGCCATGACTGGAGAAAACGTTGAAAGGTGGTAAGCATATATAGCTTCCGTCCGTCCGTGAAAGAAAAAGTCACACATTCGTCCAACATCCACACATATAATCGCGTACGGTATATGTATAGATATTAAGTGAGATATATATTTTTCCAACCTTCACCCTCGCAAAAGGCAAAGAAGAGGGACGAAGGTCGAGGCTAAGAGCAAACGCTCAACTCAACGGGATAAGAGAGGAAGGAGCAAAAGAGAAGAACACTCCACTCGCGCCCCTTAAATTTCGCCCATCCGCCAGCAAAGATATCTATCCTCTCTCTCGGAAAAGGCGGTCAAGGCGCGTATCAAAATCGATAACACATCAGCGAAACATCCGCAACGATAGTCCGCAGCTCCCTCCACCTCCTCTTTCCTCGCACACGTAAGTATATGTGTGTGATTCTCGTGTCTCTTTACGAACTTTGCCTCATCTAACGTTCTAACGTTTATAAGCTCATGTAAGACGAAATATTTGTAATGTTTCATATACACCACATTATATTATTGTGTTGAACTAAAAACACTGATTGCAGCATCAGGACACACAAACACACACTGCATGATAGTGGCTCGTCAGTGGGGGGTGAAAAAAAAAATTTCCTAATTGCAGCCAAGAGAGCCTTGATCTCCGCGTCCACACGTCACAGCATCAGCACGTGCGCGGCGCGTGCAGTTTTTTCGTGCTCTTCCGTTAAAAGTATTGTATATTATATACCGTTGTGTGATGTACATACATGCATATATACGTATTGTTGGATGTCCCAGAGGAGCAAGGATCTCCTTTGATTCCTCGCACCGCATTCGAAGGCGAATTTTGATTGCGGTTTGGGTTTTCTCTTCGTATAGGTAGTTGTTATTGGCGAGGCTATTGTTTGCGGTAAAATTTACGATGGAACGATATACAAATCAAGGATGCTATATATATCATACAAGTTCCTTCGAACTCGGCGTTCTTCCCTTTGCTCCTCTGTTCTATTTGAATTGTATTTTGTACAGTCTCGTGCACACACAGAGTCGTTTAATTTCGCAACTATATATATTTTATTCATTTGGTATTCGTAAGCTTTTATTGCAGTGTAGTAAGATGAAGAAACATTTGAAAGTAAAATCATTCGTTTCAAAAGATGCGGGATACAAATAATTTTGTCTTAATTGTTTGTGCTTTTTTTTTTTTTTTTTTTTTTTTTTTTTTTTTTNTCGCTCGTTTACTCGGTAGAATTGCGATTTTCCGTGAAGCTGTTTCTGCACTCCTGTGTGCGTGTATGTGCGGACTCTCTCTCTCTCTCTCTCTCTCGCTCGGCAAATCTGAAACTCCGATAATGCGAAATGCAAATCAGCTGATTACAAATAATTTTGTCTTAATTGTTTGTGCTTTTTTTTTTTTTTTTTTTCTTTCAACGATTAGGTATTTCTCAAAAGGCAACATTTTCCCAGCTTCGTTGCGCCGTTACGTGCACGCGTGTACCATATTATATACACCACTCGATTGGCTTCTAATTACCTATACTCTCGACTGTACCCTCTATATAATCGTCTGTTTGGTAATCAAAACATCAATCGCATAATCGAACTAGTAAGGCGTCCTCTCTCTCTCGCTTATGTATGTAACATGTAACATAATGGCATTAAATTGTTTCGCTCGAACCTTACATGCACAGGAGCGTTTCTACTAAAAAGTATGCGGCAAACATTAATATATATGCTTGTGAAGACTGTATCAACTGAGCTTTTACGTTAAATTTTATTTTAGTAAAAAGAAAAAAAAAAACAGGACATTCTCAGAAACTGGGGAGTTTATTTAAATATATAAAGATCTGCTGCACAAAAAGGAGCAGCTCGCGCACGAAAAATTATTTGTTTCGATAAATTTCAAAAGTTATCTGTAAAACAAGTGTGTTGCAGCTTTTTTTTTGGTGATCCCAATTTGTTTTGTCAATCGTAATGGTAAGCATTTTTCACAGCATTGCCCATATACAGACGCACGAATATTGAAATTCGCATTAAACCAGCCTGTGTCACGTAACCCATCGGCAACTTCTTGAAAGACAAAAGAACATGATACTTATAGTCAACTGCCATTATTACCCTATTTTTCATCGTATATACGGTGGATATATATATATATATATATATTTGTCAATTCATTGGAAAGCGAAATGAAACGGTCTTTGCGAGAGAAGCACCCAAATTAATTGTATTTTACATATGTGCATGAAAAAAAAAAAAAAAAAATCTCGTTCACACCTCTAAGTTATATATTTTCAACTCTAAATATTAAATCTTCGCGCACGTGTAGCCAGTTGAATGCAACACGCGCACTCGTCATCTTATTAATCACGCAGCCGATTTTTTTTTTCTTTTTTTTTCGCATCACTATCGCCACCACCACCGACTCCGTTATTGTTGTTGTTATCGCTGTACTATCATCATCACTCTCGAAACGTGACTAATCGGATTTCAGTCGCGCTCTTCATCAGAGCTTCTACAACAACAACAACAGCTACGGCCAATATATACACACGTTATACATATTATACATATATACCTACACTAATCGCGAATCAATATACTTATTAATTTCGCGCACACGCGCGCCGACTCGCTCTTATTAATTAACGACACGCGCTGCGCAAGCGGTATACATGTGATTTTCTTTTTTCCAACGGTTCGCCCACACCGCTTGTACGAAACAAAAATCATCAATTATTAATGCCCGGAGACCATCGACAGTGCGCACAATGCGATCCGGTATAATATACGTGGATAGGTAATTAGCAGAGAGAAAAATCTCTTTTTCGCAACTCGGAGCGAGGGCGTTTCCAAGTGCATGTTGCAACGACGCATGTATTTGTGTAACGTGCACTTGCGGCTGACATTGAAGCACTTCAAAGTATAAATACCTATATTTATATTATGTACAATAGTGTCGCAGTTTTGAGGAAAAAATAGGGAGTGGCTTTTCGTTCCTTATCCGCATGTTTATACACGGGCTCGAAGCCCTTTTACTGCTTTAACACATATTTTTGCACCGACAGAGCCACTCTCCCTCTTTTTTTTTTTTTCAAACAATCACCTATGAGTACCTACCTATACTGCGAGAGCAAAAAAAACTTTGCTAAATCCTTTGTTATTTTTTCTCTGCGAGTAACAGCAGGTCGCACCTATACCTACACGCTGTACCCGCAATTGAAGGTATACATCAGAAAGAGGAGACGAGCTAGCGTCAATCACTCGCGGTTGTCACTCACACGTATATGGTCTTATGTGTGTCTCATTACTGAACCATTATACATATCCTGAACGTTCTCGCATTATATATATGTCAGCATACGAGTGGTGTCAAACGCCATCACCTCAGCTCCACTTGAAGAGAAACTGATGCCTGCACTCGAGCGGTTCTATAAAAAAAAAAAATTAATTCTAGCTTGGACTCCCTTCGGACAGTTTTTTGCAAGGGTCATCCTTTCTAATATAAATTTTCTTTTTTTTCATTTTTCACTTTATTGCGTGGCGTTTTGGGCTGTACAATCGCTCCTCTGGAATCAGTCGTATGCGCGTATGTCCACGCAATTATTTTTAACCACCGAGTTTTTTTTTTTTTTTTTTTGTTAGTAGTCGGTACATACACACCAACACACGTGAAATTAGTTTTTCGCCGACGCGGCCTCGGCGAGGAAAAAAAACCATCTCTACACTCGTACAGCCTTATCGGACATCTCGCAACTCGTATACGCATATAGGTAGGCAGAGAGCGTATCGACGAAAACGCAAAAAACAAAACGAAAAAAAAACAATAATAATAATAATAAATAAAAAATAAGACGAAAAAAAGCAAACAAATGCAAATCGACTGATTTTATTGAACTTTCGCTGAGGCATAAATGTCAAGCGTGTATTGTATGTGCGTGTGTGTTTTGTTTTTTTGAATTTGCTCGCTCGCTCGTTTACTCGGTAGAATTGCGATTTTCCGTGAAGCTGTTTCTGCACTCCTGTGTGCGTGTATGTGCGGACTCTCTCTCTCTCTCTCTCTCTCGCTCGGCAAATCTGAAACTCCGATAATGCGAAATGCAAATCAGCTGATATCTACTCGACATACGAGTGTGCGGTAGTTTCACGGAGAAACAAAAATTTTTTTTTTTTGTTTCTATCAATTTATAATTATACAAAAACAAATACAATACCTAGTAGGTTTGGATATAGATACTCTCTTGAATGATTTTTTTTTTCTTTTCTTTTTTTTTTTCAACACAGTAAACTTATTGAAGAAATTTTTGTCCAGCCTGCAACATAAAAAAAGAATTGTTCAAAGTATTTGGAAGTATTGGTACTGCAAAAATTTTATTTTCTAAAAACATGTGGCGCTATTTTGAAATTATTATCGAGTGTTGTATCATATAAGCTTAAAAAAAAAATTTTCTGGTCAAAAATTATTAATTAGATTTTCGGAAAAAAATCTGACAGGCAGCATCAACGATGAATATTATTTAGTATTACATGTATATTCGTATACGCACCACTTGCTCTCGCAGGCACGTATTTAATCAACCACTGGGTATCGTAATTCGACGTATCATGCAAAAAAAAAAAAAAAAAAAAATTAAAATAACATTTTTACTCGGCACTAATGTAAAGAGAAATTCAATTTACTCTTGGCATTCGACGAAATCGAAAAAAAATTATACTCTTTCTGTGCACGAAGAGATATCTGTCAACTGAGCCAAGAGTCGGTATTATGAACGGAAAAAAAAAAAACAAAAAAAAGAAAAAAAAACGATTTCAGTCGTCACTTATACTGTTACAAACTAAATATTTGTACACATTCGGGACAACAAGTCGAGAGTAGCTGGGACATACTTAGTAAGTACAGCGACGTGGGTAGTAGACTTTTTCAGCCACTGTAATAACACAGAAAAATCAAGATAACGTGGTGTGGGTACTGGGTCGAAGATAATTCGACACGATGCCTAAATTATTTATGACAAGAAAAATACACGTACCATCTGTGTGGATGAGCGTACGGTTCGACCCTTTTTTTTAGCCCCTACCCCCCTCGACGCGCTCACAGTCTCGTGAAAAACAAAAGAAATAAAACATAAGAAAGAACCAAATCGTCTGAGAGAAAACGTCTATTATTGTAGTCGTATTACAGAGTCACGATGCTCACTCCCCATACATCCACGTAAAAATCATACGAGTTATACCGCTCTACTTTTTTCTACACTTTAACCTTTTCCAACAAAAGAAAATTTTTTTTGATTCATCCTATACAAGTAACAGTACAAACGAAATTTGATTAATTTTTCAAGAAGCATTTTACGGATTCTTATCTATTGTACAGAGAGTGTACGAGAGAAGCTTGAACTATTCTTGCCGGCTCGAAATAACAGAAGCCTTGCAGGAATGTGTGTTTGCGCAAAGTATACAAAAAAAAAGTCTTATGGCTCCCTGAATTTTTTTTGTTCATCACACACTAGTGTAGGGAATTACGCCAACGTCAACTAGGAAGAAAAAAATCCAGATTTTCCAAGTCAGAGTCTAGTTATTTTTTACATTCCATATTCATAAGAGAGCAAAAGACTCTGTATCGCATTGCTTTGTCCTCCATGTATATATATTTTTATGGAAATCGTCTATTGTCAGGGGGGATTTGAGGAATGACGTTTGCAAAAACCGTCCACGCGCCTATATACAGGTCACAAAAAATAAATTGCGAGGCTCAGTCGTGTTTCTTATCTTTCATTGTATTAGTTTGTTTAGATTCGGCCGAGTCACACTCGGCTTTCGATTTATACAAAAAAAAAAAATGTTTCAAATTTTGCCGTCAAAATAAACGAGATGGACGATTGGTTGAATTTTGTAATGATTTTTCCACATCGATGTCCACAAATAAATTTCGACGCAGGTAATAAAAATAATATTGGTTTTTCCAAGTGTAAATATACGAGTGCACCTCATGATCTTCCGAGTCTTGGAAAGTTTACAGATGTCATATAAAGTGCTTTCTCCCGAATGGGTATATACATTTTATTGGCCTCTGCACTCGTGAGTGTATTACAAATTCGCGCATTAAATCAAAGTTCGACGAGTGAAAGTCGCACACGGTGACAAATGTATCTAGCTGGGCTTTTTCAGGTGTATCACGTGCGTTAACGCGACGTATGTCCCATGAATGATATACAATTTACAATAAGCGCGTGAAAAAGATTTTTATTTCACTTTATTTTCCGACACGGTCTCGCGCGTCCCTTCGAGTATTCATATAGAAACGCTGATTCCCTCGTTGGATTCGTTGTACCTATATACTTGCGCGTAGAAATTGAAAGTGTATATAAAGTCGATCTCCCGAGCAATGCAAAAAAAGGGGGGATGAGCCGGTGACGAGGAAAAAAAAAAAAAAAAAAAATTTCAAGGTGTGCGTAAGCGAGGGAGAAATTCTTTTACGATATAGATATATTACGCACTAATTTTTGTAGTTGTAGATATGGTACTTAAGCATCATACATGCCTAGCTGACCATGTTGAACCGTGTCTAACACTTCCCGGCTGTTTTTATACTGGTGCGGATGTATACACGTAAACGTACGTGCTTTTTGCCACGCAGCCGGACAGTCGGAAAGTACCTATGAGACAGCTAGTCATCCATCGTAAACTTTCTCTGCTGTTTATGCATACACACACACTCATACACGTGCATTATATATCCGGTGCTTTTTCATTTTCACTGGACGTGCAGCGTACACGTGGTATATATTATACTTACCCACTGTCTTGCAAGCGCGTGGCTTTTATTTTGAAAAATTGAAACCTCATCACTCGATACCAAAAGGATTGAATTATGTACACGCTGATGGTAATCGTCTCGTGTACGCGCGCATTGTCCATTACTCAATTGGATCTTTGTGCGGGTGAAAAGAAATGTTTTTTTTTTCTTTTTTTCGTTCCATTTGCTATATACGTCGGATGGGTTTTTGTCAAATGATGATTATTGGACACGTGCTTTTTTTTTTTTTTACTTGCCTTACACGCAAACAAAAAATTGACCGGAATACAAAGCGATAACGAGATCGATGTATACGCGTGGCACTTGTCGACAACCAAGGTTACACATACGTCAACCCTTGCGATCGTCGTTCGTCATCCCGATACTCTCGAAATCTTTAACGCGATCCAAGTATTTTTTTCTCCTCTCAGGTTTTTGGGTTTTTGAATAAAACAGATACAAACTTATTGCGACAGAGCTTTTTTTTTCATTGATTCTGGAGAGGGAAATTAACTAATTATTTTTGCACGAGCTTTTCTATCAAATGTTTCAATACTTTGATACAAACGCTGAGTCGTAGATCCAGTAACCCATCCAAACCGATATATTTATATATAATTCCTCCATTCTATGATTTTTCGTAGACTTCAGCTTGTAGAATGAGCGACGCGCATGCAAGCTCTCACGTGCGCGATCAAAGTTGTGTGCGAGGTGTTTGACGGAACGGCACATTTTTAATAACACATCACCTGGCTAGCTGTCGTCGTCTCGTGCATGTCGGAGAGCCTCGGTCATCGCAAACGGAATATCAAACAGCGCGTCCAAGCATACATATAGTAGGTATATATGTACAAATAAGCGCTGATGCATCCATCGGGGGGGAAAAAAAAGATGAGTCTCCGAACAACAACTATAAACGCTTGCGTGTGTTTGAACCTATATATCTGTACGTCACATCGGTTGTACGGTTTAAAAATACATCTTACCTCCTTGGGGAACAATCTTTGGTTTTCTATTTCCAGTCTGATTTTGGAGACGCAGCGGATGATGTGTGGTTTTCGGGGGACAACCTGATGATACTTTTGCGACTTTTATTTTTATCCTCAAGATTTGTAGTGTTAAATGCCACTTTTATTCGCACACCTCATTGTTATCATCGAAAACTTGAGCAGTCATGGGGATTTTTTTTTTTTTTTTTTACACAAGTACAAGCCTTCACTTGAGCGAGAGATGGGGATGGAAAGCGAGTACCTATATGAACACATCACCAACTATCCCTGTACATTGCAAAACAATCACCGGTTTACAACTTTATATTGCCTTGCAATTAACTGTTTGAATTTTCGTTTCTTTCTTTTTCTCTTCACTTTTTCTGGGGGAAAAAAAACTTGCATGCCTCATGCACAATAAGATTTCTTCATTTGTCCCGCCCTCAACTTTCAAAAAACTCAACTTGCATGACATAGAAGGAAGCATGTTTGTATCGCGTACCGCGAATCAAGACCGCCCACCTTAACAGCCGCTACCTACTGTGTACTTACTTTGAAAAAAAAAAAAAAAGAGGTCAAACCGACGGAGAGATCCCAAATTCAGCCACTCGTACATCGTTGGTGCACACGTATAAATACGAATATGGAAGAAGCCATCATCTTCGGTTACGGTCACTCGTTCGCGCTACTTTTACCCACTTTTTTCTCTTCTCCTCCCACACAAACATATATGTACTTATACCCGCCGAGTACTCGTATACCTTTC
This sequence comes from Copidosoma floridanum, assembly GCF_000648655.2. The sequence goes on from NW_019379710.1 coordinate 4,035,734, forward strand.
ATTCAAAGAGATGGCAAATTACTAATCATTACAAAAATACGAAAAATCCTCGAAGTGTCGTGGATGTTTGTAGTTCGTGTACACACACACACAGCGGAAAGGAGACGACGGAGATTCTCTCTGCTCGCTACATCCCACCAACAAAGAGGGCATGCAACAACAGGGGCCTTATCGCGAATCTCGGCGCGTGAGCTTACACACGTAATTACACACACACACACACTCGTCGATATTATCACGAGGAAGAGAGAGAGAGAGAGAAAAAAAAGCCGGCACGTAGATAAGCCAAGGCGAAGAGGGTGGGACGAAGGAGAAAGATGCTTGTAACATTGCGCTCATGCGGCTCGGATTGTTGCAAGGGGGCATCTTTTCCTCTTGCATATATATATATATATAACCACCTACTAGTAAATGCATCTTTTTTCGCGGCTCTGGCTGCTGCAACCGCGATATCCGTCTCTAATCACCTCCTTCGCCTTCGCTTTATAGTGTATTACATACACACACATATATATATATATATATATATATATATATGCAGCTGATCGCGTATGCGAGGAAGTGACGAGCTTGTACGTATAGTTGTGGAGGAAATTATTTGTGCTTGTATTGTATTATGCATGTCGGAGAATAAAGAGGCTTATTGCAGCTATATGGTGAAAGAGACCCGCGGAAATGACGCCTTTCTGCAGCTGTTTATTGGATAACAATCTCTCTCTCTCTCCCTCCGGAAAAACTTCTCTGAACGTTGGACGAAAGTACACTTGCTGTCATATTTATCATAGAATTTCGTCATCGCACGTGTACGTTATTTTTTTAATTTTTTTTTATTTATTTTTTTTATTTTTTTTTTTTTTAACGCTTAATCAGTATAGTGTTTTATAGATTAATTCGTTAGTCATTTATCGAAAATTATTCGACAGATATAGAGCCAACGACGTTTAAATGTATACTGCGTTCGCGTAAAGCGTGGCTATAAAAAATAAACTATTTTTTTTCGTCATTCAAGCTGATATTTGTACATCACGAACTCGTACTTGTTTATTTTTCGGTGAATCCAAAGTGTAATGATACCAAATGCAATATTCACGTGCATTTCACGATGGAAAGTTAAAAAAACAGTACACGTTTGCGTATACAATGCAATGAAAGTTCATTTTAACGCGATTTACGCGACGGCAATTAGACAACGACCGAGTGTATTGTGTGGCTTTTGACGGCTAATGAGAGAGATATAAATATATATTTTTACATACGAGAACATGTTTCCTTCACGTTTTTTTTTAGACTCTGACAGAAGCTATTGTTTTTTTTTATTGCATCGTGTTAAGGATGGTTAGGAGGTTGTTTAAATTTGTTAAAACTAACAATCATTTTTGACGCTGATATTTGTACACGTTGTTTTGCTGATAAACAAAGTACAAAGTCAAAAATGCATTACGAAAGTAAATTTAACAAAGTACTTTTTTCTGTAAAAAAAAAAAAAAAAAAAAAAATTAACTGTAGTTTATAAACAAGCGTAAAAAATAAAAAAAATGATAGTATAACAACTTAACCATCGGAAACCGGAAGAAAACGCTTTGTCTAGAAGGAGCAGCAAAATTTGCCGAGAACAAAGTGTTTTACAGGTATCTTGTAGAGTGACATTACCGAGACGCATAAGTGCAAAATCCGAAAACATCACCTCAAATTTTTCGTATTTGGGCCATATAGTTATAAAATTAAGATAACATATTTTTTTTTTAAATCAAAACTTGCTCAGAAAGTTAGTACAGACGCGGACAAACAATTTTATCTTGCTAATATTATGTTTGAGCAATGAAGTTTGTGGAATAAATACAATTTACTTGTACGAGAGCATTATTTCTTTAAAAAAGATTTTACAATGGCATATTTTTGAATGGCAACAGATGCCCGGGGTCCAAAGACCCACAGCTTGGTCCTTTCCTTTTCTTTATTTATTCATGAAATACTCCCTTGCTCTTTAACAGGCGGTGGGTAACTTTTTGTACATAGTATACAAGACGACCAACGGCTACACTATATATAACACCGAGTAAATTGTTAATTAATCTCACTCCAGTTGTTGTTTTTACCCCCCCCCCCCTCTCTGCCTTTTGTACTCGCGCTTTTATAGTTTCCTTCTCAACTGCTTTCTTTATACGATCGTTACTTTTAAGTGTCACCGTTATCGCTATGACTCTTACTTCACCGGTCGGTTAGTTTTTGCTTTGTTCCTAATGATACGTGAGTCTTGGTACAGCATGTTTGGCACAACCTTTTTTTTCTATTTCCTATTAAAAACACGAGATTCCTTTTGCTATACTATAGTGGCTTGCTCGGTAATCCTTAAAAATTTTCGTGGATTATATCACAGATCGCTTTTTTTTTCACTTTCTTTTTATCAAGGGACTATACGCAACGGCGTGATCCGATTCCACAACCCGGTCACCTCGTTCGCTCACCACCGGTTGCATGGACGCGCACATCGTTCATGCCCATAATAGCGATTGCCAGCATCACATCTGGGCACTTTGACCCACGCCGAGAAGTAAGATTTTTACGTGTTATTGGTTTCGTAAAAAATTTTCACTTACCACCTGGTGATTGACGATCAATGTTTTTAATTAATTGTCATCAAGGTATCGTTCGCAGTTAATCAGCGGATGACCACATGCCAGCTATATATAGGCAATGTCTACGCTGCTTAACCGTGTGCAACGTTACAGAGGACGAAAAGAGCGAAAATTTTCTTTTCCTATACCCTATACCTTTACTCGCTCTCTCGCTGATGGAAGAAAATTCGCGAACGCTCTCGTGTGTGTCTGCTCGTTGCACGTCGTTCCAGTTGGACGTTAGTATATATAGGCCTTTTTAAATAGACGACGGTAATGCATCGTGCAAAAGAAAACAAAAAGCACACTGTAAAAAATGTATGGTCAAACTGCTGTCACCATTGTAACAATGGGTTGCATTCGACGATCGGCTGGGACCGGCACACCGGACAATTAGATTTTGGAGTCCGGAGTGGTTGATAGGTAGGTATGTGTATGGATAACGATTGTAGAGAGTAGAGTTTGTAGAGTCGACCTCTTAGAGTGACTTCAAGCTTGTTCTGGGAAAAAAAAAAAAAAAAAAACTTTTCTAGCAGTATAAAGTATTGAGGCTTACACTTACATCTTCAACGTATAAACGCGAGCGCGCAGCAGAAAGAGAGCACCAGGACCATCAGCATCTGAGGGCATCATCCGAGTTGGAGTCGATCGCCGATCGTCTGATCCACGGATTTTGTCATGCAGGCGCAGAGTAAGTAGTACTTACATATATAGCGTACGTGAAAGCAAAAAGAGCGCAGATCGGGGGGGATGTCGTACTTAGTCGAGTTAGTGTGTGCTGCACTTTCAAACCACAAGTTATGTATACCTTTTTTCAGTCTTTTTTCAGAACAATGAAAAGGTAAGTAAAGTATACCTATAGTTGGTGAATCAAACCTCTGCAGGATCATTTTTGCTCTGCTGATCTGTTCCTGATCTTCCGAGAGGTGTGTGTGTGTGCGCGCGTGCCGCATGGTTTATATAAATACAGATATATGAGTAAACGTGTAAATATACGACCACTACGCTGTGCGCATAAGGCGCTCAAGCGTGCTGAGTTGCTGTCGTTGCTGACTGTTGCGGGGGTGAGGAAGAGGAGGAGGAGAGAAAAGAACACCCAGAGAGTAAGCCCGTCGACGGTCTGCACGTCTGCAGTAAGTAAGCAGTAGTCTGCTCGTCGAGGTTGTGTCTTGCCCTCTCCTCGCAAAAGACACGGGCATCGGACAGCGAGTCATATATATAATATACTTACACTTTATACGTTATTCTGCTGTGCTCCTTGGGTGCTGTCTGCATGTATATACATTACGTACAAGCATCGGGTTCGCGTCGTTCATCGTCTTCCATAAACACTACAACACTGTCCACACTCAAGATTATTACTTGCACACGACGTTCACCACTATTCGATTATCCTCTCTTCCGTCCGTACACTCGTGTGTGATTAGTGATTATAATTAATTCCCGATCTTCTTCCCTTCGTAACAAGTATGATGATACCAGTACTGCTGAGAGTCGTTGACACATAAAAAAACAACAAGAAGGATTCAGCATATACCTATTATCCAAAAGGGGACAAAAGCGTGTTGTGCACCTTTAAGTATACCCTTCCTACACCTATATTGGATTGACCTACGATGCTACTGCACCAGTGACTGAGTTGTGTGTGGAGTTCTGTTATTTTTGCTATAGCTATGTAAGTACATCTCTTTATTGAAGAGAGACAAGCGGAAACTGATTTGTGGGGACTGAGGAGTGTGTTAAGTACCTCGAGGTACCTATAACACTGGTTTACACGCGACTTTTCGACTTGCTGCTGTTGGCTTGGCTGCCTCGCCTTTCTGGAAAATATCAATTCTCGCTACTGAGTTGTAAGAACAACGAACAACAACAAAGACGACGTATCTGCTCTTTCTGTGTCTGTGTTTTTATTTTACGTCGGTTTGTGTGTATTCGTGTGTATCGATACATTGTGGTCCAGAGGATGACGTTCGTATGTGCAGAGTGCCAAGTGCTACTGAGCTCTGTGTGATAGGTATCTGCAATAGTGAGTTATCAGGGATTGAAATAGAGTTGCACTAGTGTCAGGAGTCAATCTGGTTTTTTTTTTTTTTTTTTTTTATTTAAAAAAAAAGAAGTTCAAGAGTATTGGTGCAAGTGACTTTCTATATGCTGTTGGTTGGACTTTCATCGGGTGGCAATGATAAACTACTGCTTTTGCTCCTCCCACTGCAGAGCACTGGTCGACAAAATTTTGGCTGGAGTATAGTGTAAGTCTTGAAATGACACAGAACAGATACACCTTAGTCTGGCACACTGATGCTATTTTAGTCTGCTTTGCAGTTCATACTTGTTCAAAAGTAGATTCTGCTTGATGTTTTGCATGCAAAATAGATAAAAGTGGAGTACGTTTATTGCACAACAGTGACGTTATCTTACCAAAAAAAATTGTTTCATGGTTTGCACGGAATAAAAATGCATTCATTTTATTTGTGGATAAAGTAGTCGTTAAATATGCATAGGGGGTACCTACTTAAATATACATTTGTTTTACTTGTTAGTGCTATGCTCTATTTGTTTTATGGTAAACCAAACTTTCAAATATCGGTTGCATCAAGTTAGTCACTAGAGACATAACAACATATGGTTTTTGTTTCCTGTTGTGTATGTGCTTTTTACAAAACTGAATGTTTTATGTTTCCTATATTAATATTTTAAATAAATTATAAACTTGGACACTATATACTCACAGCTTGGCTAGTCTTTGAACTTGCTTTTGAATCGAAAATAAGAATCAGTTTGCATTTTTTGATAAAGAGTGCACCAAAGTTACTTTGAATGGTGCAGCAAAACATATTTATTTACCCATTTATTTAAAAAAATTATATATTTTTCATGTTGGCCTAGTAGATTCACTTATTTTAAATTTGTGTCACACAGATTTATAGTTAAAGTTGTAAAACTTACAAAGGTACACAAGCTTATCACACAAGTTATTTCAATAATCATCTATTCTTGTTTTATGCTTGAGTGTTTTACTTTATTTTATAACTTTTTAATGCAATGTTTTACTTTTACATATTATTTTACAACTTTGTATTTTTCACCCAATTTTTATAATATCTAAGCAATGAAGCTCCAAAATGTCATGTATATGTGTAGGTAAGAAAAATTGTCTTTAATATGCTGAATTTTGGTTAAATGAACGCTTAATCTCCTGGATGCAATAAAACTGTTTCATATTTAACAGCTGTTTCCTCCTTTATGCTTGTCCTTGCTTATATTTCATAATTAAGTGTCTGTTATCTTTAAATCTTTCTTTTTCCTCCCAAGATGTAAACAAATTTTCTGTCACTATCAGTACATCTTAAGGCATGTTTCAAGTTTCACATAATATTCTTTACATAATTTTATACAATTGAATATCATAACACAAAAAATAATAGCTGTATAAAGTTCTTGATGAGTTTTTACGATTACTTTCAAAGGAAAATCTCTACCTTTGTATATTTACAGTTTTGTTATCTTTAGCCTGGTATCTATTTCCTTGAAACTTGTAATATATCATTTCTTGCACATGCCGTGTAAATGATTGAAAAAGTGTCGTGCAGTGCTAATGGAAAAAAAAAAAAAAAAAAAAAATTTCCCAAAATTTCAGGCCATCTTCCTGGTACAGATGTACACTCGCATAAAAAGGTGACTCCCCAGGCAGCAGCAGGAGAGGCCTCATCGTGACATCGGCTGCGGTGGGCAGACAATGAAATAGGCCCTCCCAACCCTTCCATCCTCCCCCAAGCTGCTGCGACTAGGGGATGCCTAGTCTACACTCGCTCGTCCTTCGACGAGCCGCTCCCATGGACATGGGCACCGCTGCTAGTTCCGTAACGACCTCCAGCAAGACCAGCAGCCAAAACAACAAAAGCAACAACAACAACAACAACACCAGCAACAGCAACGACGCGACCAGCAACCATCACAAGAGAACTGACAAGATGAGCAGTAGCAGCAGTAAATTGAGCGGCATAAGGTTACCCCTGCTGCGCAAGGAGTCCAGCGCGATCAACTTGTCGCTGGCCGAGCGCTCCTTGAACAAGCACAGCGGCGAGGCGCCCCTTCTCAGGCCCGAGAGCAGTGCCAGCCTGGAGGCTAGTCGAGGTGGCAGCTGGATGAGCCTGCACCCCTCGGCCCTGAGGAAGTGCGAGACCGCCGTGGGACTGAGTACCCTGGCGCTCGAGGCTGGCCGGCCGATCAACCGCAGCAGGGTGTGCTCGCGGTGCTCGAGTCTTTTATCACTGGCGTCGAGCTCGCGGTACAGTTTGGCAGCTGGAAACTTCGTCCCGGCGGCTCAGACCACCTCGCAGACCCACCTCGGGCGTTTTCTCTGCAAGCTCTGCCTATCGGACGTACCTGTGGCTCAGATGTTTACTATTGAAGGCTGTGGATGCTCCTACTGTAAGGATGTACGTACAACGCCCACAGGCTGAGCTCGAGATTTGGTTGATGAACGTTTTCATCGGTCTATACAAGTCTTTTTTTTTTTTTTTTTTTTTTTTTTTTTTTTTTTTTTTTTTTTTTTTTTTTTTTTTNGTAATTTTTTTTTTTTTTTTTCATTTATTTGTCAACTTCGTTGATCCATCGGTATACCGCATGAGACCGGGATGTCAATATTTACGTACAAGCTTGTCTTATACACCGTGAAACGAGACACTCGTTTTAAAAAAGCCTCAAGATTTGGTTTCGCGGGTTCGTAGGTAGCGACGTTTCGAAAAGAAAACTACTGATTGAGCATCGTATTTTTGTTTTCCAGTGTATGCGCGCTTACATGGAGTTCGAAATAGAAGTAGGAGCTTACGACATTAGCTGTCCGGACGCGAAGTGTGATCAAGACGGTATGCTTTCGTTGCAAGAAATCGGCACGCTTGTGAGTCCAGAACTCGTCGAAAAACATCACAAGTTTCGTCTCAACAGAGGTAAGATTCTATACCGTGTTAATTTTATTCCCCCCCTACATTTCGATTCATTAACAAAAATATTCTCCCTGGCCTCGCGAAATTAATTTACCTACTTTTTACTTGACCAATATACTGAATTGCCGTAAAACCTTAATAGAAACTATTTTTTTTTTTTTTCAAGAGTAAAGTGCTGCGTTTATTGTTTTCCATAAAAAAAACAACTCTACTTGTGCATCTTGACAACGATAAAATCCACATGTCGAATTATTAATACATAATATAGTTGATCCCTAATGGGCTATTTATTAAATCGTAATTGCTGGTATCTACAGTTTAATGAGCGTCTTGTAGGACTCGTAAAAACAATTCCCTTAATATTTTAAGACGTAGTAAAAAAAAAAAAAAAAAAAAAATACCAAATGTACCTACCGACTTGACAATACTCATACAGTGTTTAATAAAAAAACATACCTTAATCTATGTAAGTGAATAATTATAAATCTATCAATTTTAACGGGAAAAACGCACACTACGATGATATTCGGAACATATAATCTAACATGACTTTTTAAAGTACTCTTTTAATTATTCCATTACGCGCAATTTAGACGTCACACACGAGCGCGCTCATTATTATTTGACTCATTTGAATGTGAAAAGTCGACGACAATAGCTCGAATATACCAATAACAAAATTCGTTTATCGTCAATCAAATCACGCTCAATTCTAGTCCATGAATACTCTCTAAATCTGTTAAAGTGAAAAATTACTTTAAAAGATTTAGAGCCAACACATTAATTAGTTCAGTTGCCAGGAAGTTTCAAATGAAAACTCCAGATATTACGCGTAGGCAATGTTTTAATTGAAACAAATTCATTTAAACAAGTAACATACAATAGAAACTTGCAGAATTTTTCTTTTTTTTTTTACATTTCCAATAGAAAAATCGACTCTTTAGGATTATTTTTATAAAAAGCACAACTGTTTATTAGTTAATGAGTATTTGTGACTATCAAACGAGAGTGGAAACTTATGGTTTAAATACATTTGTTTTTATTTAATAAGAAAATTTTGGAATAATTATTTTATAATTAGAAATAATATGAATATCTTCTAAGATCCGCAAAATAACTCATGTCGTTTTATCAGCTCTCATTTACTATTTTTTCGAGAGTAATTTCAAGTGAATTTTTCGAATCAATGAAAATGTTTCATATTTAATGTCTTTAACATACTATTCAAGAGATAAGTTGAAATTAGATTTTAAAGGATCAGTGATAAAAGAATATTTTCAGAATGATAAATACTTCCATATACTTAATGTGTTGATTCCGTTTTTTAATGTTGGACAATAATTTTTCCTAGGAACGATTAATTATCAATTTTCGTCACTACAATTTTGAAAATATCTTCAAAGTACCTTGTATAAGATATCTGTTTTCGGAATATTATTATTCGTTTTTAAATACTTCTGTGAATATTTCAAAAGCATTTTGATAAAGTGCCTCGGCTTTGTGTTGTTCGTGTGATATATTAACCGGCAAATTATAGAAGAAGATTACTCTTTTTGTTATTAATATTTTTTTAACGATTCTAAGATATCCTTATGATTCATAACATAAAAAAAAAACTATAATTTTAAAATTATTAAATGGTACAAGGGTTGCGTAATTTTTTTTTTTTTTTTTTTTTTTTTTTTAACCAATTGTAAAACTGTATTTTAGCCCAGCCCAGAAAAATATCATTGAATTAAACATCATCAAATAATCATTTTTTAAGTAAGTCGGTGAGTATAGTTAAGAGCAATGAATGTTGGGGAAAAATTTATCCGAGTTGTGAAAAATCACCAATATTCGAGGTATTTTTCAATTCACGTCATTGTATCGATCATTCGCTCTTTTACACTCCAAAAACTCTTCTTAAGACATAAACATGGGAAATAAAGTTTTTTCAAGAGCCTACAAATAAAAAAATGTCGTCTGAACAATTCGGCCATAATTTACATTAAAAAAAAAATCCCAACACAATTAACGCCGTAAAATCAGTGATGAAGTTGGGTCTGCGTGTAATCGACGGTAAAGTCAGTATATATAAGGGTAGTGACCGGTATACCGGCGAAAATCTAAAATCCTCAGGTACACATACACCTATACTTATCGTCCGAGTAGTCACAAAAACCACTTGCACTCGTGTAATCACCCTTATCTCAGCTTTCCAATTGACCTGGCAGATCCCATTTTTTGCGAATAGCTTGCCGAGACGCCCCTACACGTAATTATGCACGAGATTTTTTATTTTATTTTACCTTATCGTCTCTTTTCTTTGAGCTCATTTTTTATACTTTACCGTCATGCACCCAATAAACATATTATCAAAGTCAGTATGTACCAAAGGACCAATGTCCCTGTATAATTCTGTCGAAACGTAAGTAAAATCATAATACACCCTTCCATTTGAATCGAAACATCGCTCCCGATTTTCGACTGATGGTCCATCCCCTCTTACAAGATATCTCTATACACTTTGTGATAATTTGACCCCTACAATTAACACGGCATACCATCGCGTTGCATGGTAAACATGTATTCTACAAAACAATAAATAATAATGATGATTTTGCAGACGTTTCGATGGACAAGGAGCGTGCCTGGTGTCCACGGGCCGGCTGCGAGACGATATGCTCATTGAACAGCGCCGGTGACGGCTCGAGCGGGAGTCCCGGCCCTGTGCACTGTCCCAACTGCTCGACGGACTTTTGCTCGTTGTGCCGCGAGCCCTGGCATCGGGGACCCTGTCCGGAGCTACCGCTGGGCATACCCTTCGACAGCGATCGCATCAAGTGCTGCCCGATGTGCTCCGTGCCGATCGAGAAGGACGAGGGCTGCGCTCAGATGATGTGCAAGAGGTGCAAGCACGTCTTTTGTTGGTACTGCTTGGCCTCGTTGGACGTGAGTATTTTTCATCTCGCTTCAATGGAATCATCGATACAATCATTGGTCACGTTTTTCTTTCATTTATTTATGATAGAACTGGCATGCGTAAAGTTTAATTTGTAATATGACAGCTCGTCATTGTGCGTATGTAGTTGCGTTTTATTGCACCGCGAAACAATCTTACGCTAATATGCTCTTTGGACACGTAAGCAGGAAAACCTTGAAGCTGTGAACGTGAAATTTGCAAATTACTCCATTAAAAAAAAATGACGAATCTCTACTTAACCGTATGATAACAATTAATAAGTTGATGTTAACAAGATTTTGCAACAATTTGTCAACAGGACGATTTTCTGCTGCGGCACTACGACAAGGGTCCGTGCAAAAACAAGCTGGGCCACTCGCGCGCCTCGGTGATTTGGCACCGGACGCAGGTGATCGGTATCTTCGCGGGCTTTGGCTTGTTGTTGCTGGTTGCCTCGCCGCTTCTCTTATTAGCGGCGCCCTGCATAGTCTGCTGCAAATGCCGGGTCTGCGGTTCGTCGCGCCTCGAGCAGGACGAGACGACCGCCGTGGTAGCTGCCGCCTCTGCTGCATCGTCAGGTGCAGGTGCAACGCAAACGGGAGCTCCGGCGTCAAGCCAAGAAGACACTGGCACGTAAAATTCGCAGCTCTGCGACAAAGAGTGTCCCTATTTATCTTTTAGATGGGCCCCGGCAATCAATGTGGGTTTATTTTTTCGTTTCTCGTAAAGACGAGCGACAGACCGTAATGTCGACTGGTAGCTCTTGCTCTTTTTTTTTTATATACATATATAAATATTTATGTCGTTGATCTCAAATCGGAGATCTAGATTCGATCTCTAATCGAAGGGGTTGTACAATTTATAGGGTCAAAAATATAAAGTTATATAAATATAATACATATATGTCGGAGGTTAGTGCAGTGAACGATAATCGACGACGATGATGAATTTAACGATCACTGTCGTGTTGTACATGTATATATTTATTATTTTGCGTATCGTAAGTAATCGTCGATTAATCGGTGTACATTTTTTAAGGGAAAAAGTATAACGTTGAGTAATTTGAAGGGTGAAAAATATTAATTTATAAGATGCTGAAAAAAAGTGACTATCCGTTAGCGTTTCATACACTGTGATTATTTTTAATTAATAATAATGTTTATGTTAAGTTTTTCTTTTTTTTCTTTTTTTTTTTCTAACATAATATAAATTCTGATTAGTTACACAATGTTTTCAAAAAAGCACATGGACAAACTTATTTTGTTTTAAAATGATTCTCGATTGAAAATAACCGTTAAAGCGATGGAAAAAAAAACCAACACGAACGACGCGCTGAAAGAGCTGCGTGTGTCAGATAATAAAAATTCGGATGACTTCCTTTTTTCCCAAGAGGTGCTCACTATTTGCTTCAAAAGAGAAAGAAAAAAAAATTCAAGAGTGTCCTCGCTAGTTTTTAAGTAACATGAGACTAGCTAAGCGAGAGATCAAGTCAACTCTCAGATGTGTACTGGGTACTACTTATTATTGCTTTTCTTGTTTGCTGATAAAATTAGAATGCCGTTTCACGCGTTGCGTAACTATGAGTATAACTGCGATGTTAATTGGTTTTTGAAATCATCATAATGTTAAAAAAAACGAAGAAATAAAATGTATACATTCCTTGAAATTAAATCCATCGAGATTTCGAGATTTCAAATAATGGTTGTAAAATATAGTGGAGGCATGAGGACGATGTTTATAATGAAAACTTTGAATTTTTCATTTGACGGCGCAGTTTCTACTGAGAAATCTTCACGGTATTCCATAACACAAAAATGTTGAAGTTTTTTCCATGATGTGCGCCCAGGATCAAGAAATGCGTTTTAAAATATTTATTTACATGACGAAATGGGGATGTAGAAATGCATTTTTATAATTGTGCATGATATTGACGATACAGACCCTAAAAAAAATAGTATTAATTATCGATGTATTTTGATGAGAATGAATGTAATTAACGGACAAAACTGATTAGTGATAAATATTGTGTATGTTATTTTAGCTCAGAGATAGTAAGCTGTGACGTTATGATTTATTATGAATTTTACGTTAAACATAATTTCATTTCTCTTTAGTCATCTGTTATTGTTTACGATAATATATGTATTATGTAATATGTATATTAATAAACAATTACATTACGGCTTTTAGCCTTGCTCCATCCTTGTTGCTCGGCTGGAGCCCGTGCAATGATCGGCGAATAGGTAGATAATTATCTGGCACTCAGCGGTCTTACAGTTGAAAAAAAGCGTAAATTAAAAAGACGTAAAGAATAATTTACAGCAAAAATGTATGATTATCAGTTACAGCAGCATCACCGTTGTAGCATTGACGCGCTTGTGGGAGCTGGCCAGACGATAATTCTGTACAGTCTCTAAAACCTGCAAATGATTTTTATTTAAATAAATTTTTCATCTATCGCCAAACAATTTATTTTGTTGTTTTATTTTTTTTTAAATTCTCACCCTATTAACATTAAAAGAGGGTAGCATAATTTGGCGGATGTGTTTGCTCCACCCTTCGAGAAGTTATTGGGTTATTGGAATTTTTAGATTTCTTAGAAACCAACTTCACAGAAAGTGGAGTGAAGTCCACTTTTACCCATAATTTTTTATCGTTCATAGAATTGATATAGCATATTAAAAAAAATAAAAACAATTACATAAAATACACATACGTATTTGTTCAAAATTACCAAAGCAGATTGCATAGAAAACTAAAGATTTTGCCTTTGATCTTGCTGAGGATATAGTTCACTGACTCGACTGTTGACTCATGTGTAACCATGCATACGCTATAAGTTTAATACTTTTGCTATGGATTCCATTAACAATAGCGGTTTCAATTCCTATTTACATGCAGTGATGCAGTACCGATTGTACGTACACCTTCACTGTTACCTACACTTGAAGCTTGAAAATATTAGCAATTACTGCTATTGATTTTTTGAAGGATTATCAGCAAACAGTTGATAAAACATTACACACACGAAAGAAAGATAAATGTCAATCTCCCTGACACACACTTGATATCGTAATCAGATCGTCATCGTAGAAGTACAATTATTGACAAATATTGATGTAGCGTTAGCGAAAATATTCAAAATATACAGTGAAACGCAGCCCGCGAAGTGGTAGCATTTGCGGAATACAGCCTCTGAAATCTGAATTTATCATTCTGGTAAAGAGAGCAGGGTGTAAGATTACGTGAAGTTATATGTAGTAATTAAAGTAATCACAAGTAGAATATCTACACTTTTGGAGGTCGATTTTCGGCTAAAAGATAAATTGTAGATACTTGAGATACTAAAAGATACTTTCCGCAAATGGCACAGACGATTTTGACTTTTTATTTTCTATCCATACAATTAATTGCGGCTGGTTTATAATCGATTATATGGCTCTACTGTAAGTTGTATTTTGTATGAATATTTTGGATCAGCGCCATCTAGCGTTGCTGATTTTAGAACTAAAAAGTGGCCCTAAACTTTTCAGCCAGAGCTTTAGCGCGTAGAGCCATTTAATCACTTATAAACCAGCCGCAACACATTTAGATAGCTACAAAATTAAAAAATAACGATACGTGTGTTTTTGGCGGCACGTTAACAATCTATTTTTTACTGAAAAATTCATCTTCAAAAGTATAAATACACATGAGGTCAATTTTTTGGTAGAAAATAGATTGTTGACTTGCCGCCAAAAACACATGTATCGTTATTTTTTCATATTATAGCTACAAGATGAATTGCGGCTGGTTTATAAGTGACTAAATGGCTCTAAGCGCTAATGCTCTGGCTGAAAAGTTTAGGGCCACTTTTTAGTCCAGAAATCCGCAACGCTAGATGGCGCTGATCCAAATAATTATTACTACTTATAGCAGAGCCATTTAATTAATTATAAACCAGCCGCAACTTAATGAACAGATAGATAACTATAATTTAACATTATTTATAATGTTGCGGCAAGATTACAATTTATCTTCTATCTGAAAATCAATCACCAAAAGTGTGGATATTCTACTTATCTCATATGATTTATAAAATCGATCTTCACCAGAATGATAAAATCGTAATGTTTTAGCCTGACTTTTTGCAAAAATCCGAGAAAACGAGTGCTTCCAACCCAGATAAACTCAAAATAAAAACGAAATGTATGTGTACGCAATACATGTATATATCTCTATATATACACTATATGTATTCAGTCGATACGGAAGGGTCCGTGCATCATTATCGATATAGTAGGGATTTAGTTTATTCATTGGTGGCCATCGGTACCGACAATTTCTTATCATTTTTCCAATCACATATACATATTATACATATATTTTATATTCATTAAATTAAACAGCTTTACCTAATCTTAGCAGAAAATTCTGTTCATTATTCTTTAATTTATCTTTATAGAATTAATTTATCCTACGTAACAACTGATACTGTTTTTAAAAACTTTTTCTCTGAACTTCATAGGTAATGGGAACAAAAATTTGTAAAATTTAATTAATGAATTATACATATATATTTATGTGATGGGAAAAAATGATAAGAAATTGTCGGTACCGATGGCCACCAATGAATAAACTAAATCCCTACTATATCAATAATGATGCACGGACCCCTCCGTATTGACTGAATACATTTAGTGTATATATAGATTTATATACATGTGTTGCGTACACATATATATTTCGTTTTTATTTTGAGTTTATCTGGGTTGGAAGCACTAGTTTTCTCGGATTTTTGCAAAAAGTCAGGCTAAAACATTATGATTTTATCATTCTGGTGAAGATCGATTTTAAAAATCATATGAGACAAGTAGAATATCCATACTTTTGGTGATCGATTTTCAAGTAGAAGATAAATAGTAAACTTGCCGCAACATTATCAATACCGTTAAATTATAGTTGTTTATCAGTTAATTTAGTTGCGGCTGGTTTATAAATAATTAAATGGCTCTACTGTAAGTAGTAATAATTATTTGGATCAGCGCCATCTAGCGTTGCTGATTTTAGAACTAAAAAGTGGCCCTAAACTTTTCAGCCAGAGCTTTAGCGCGTAGAGCCATTTAATCACTTATAAACCAGCCGCAACACATTTAGATAGCTACAAAATTAAAAAATAACGATACGTGTGTTTTTGGCGGCACGTTAACAATCTATTTTTTACTGAAAAATTCATCTTCAAAAGTATAAATACACATGAGGTCAATTTTTTGGTAGAAAATAGATTGTTGACTTGCCGCCAAAAACACATGTATCGTTATTTTTTCATATTATAGCTACAAGATGAATTGCGGCTGGTTTATAAGTGACTAAATGGCTCTAAGCGCTAATGCTCTGGCTGAAAAGTTTAGGGCCACTTTTTAGTCCAGAAATCCGCAACGCTAGATGGCGCTGATCCAAATAATTACCGCATATTAGACATGTAATCGATTGTAAACCAGCCGCAAATAATCTTTAAGACATAAAATTAAAATTTAACGTCGTCTGTGCTAATTGCGGCAAGTTTACAACCTATCCTTTATCCGTAAATCTACCTTCAAATGCATAAAAATGAGGTCTGAATTTGATTGTGAATCATGTACAGCAACCCCACAGGATTAATGGGGGAAAGGTACTTTTACGCTGAAACTCAAATCTTCGTACTTATGATTCGAAAAATTTAATTTGTTGAGTCAGTAATATTTTTTATTCCCATATTCCCAACTATAAAATTCACAGCATGTTTAAAAAAATTTGATTTTCGCTGATAGGTCATAGGAATAAAAAAGGAAGACACATTGGGTGAGAAAGTTTGTGAAATTTGCTATGTACAAAATTTGTTTCTTTTCCAATTTTCATTTCATATGATTTATACACATAATCTTGTTACAAAATTTTTTATATCTATAAAGTTCAAGTCGAACAAGACAGTGGCATTTACAAACGTACACTTTGCCTGTCCTTCAATAAAGCCCTATTCACTTTCCGACTTTTTATATTTATTCCTCAACTTAAAATCTTTCATTTCTTAGTAATACACAAGCTCATCACAGCTTGCACAAATTTTTTACATTGTACAAATAACAAATAAATTAAAACCTTATGACTAACATACACGAAGTAATTGTACTAAACAAATTTATATAGGGCTGAAACCAAATGGAACAATTACTTTTATAAATTTTAAGCCCCATTTTGAACTTAAGCAGTTAACCATATTGCTTCAATTTATTCAATTTTAATATAAAACACTGCATCTCTGCATGAAAGGTCTCTTAAAACTTTAACAATTTGGCGGATTTGAATCAACATAGAAATAAATTTCAAATCGTTTAACGTTCCTTCTGAAAAGCAGAGATAACAGAAATAAAAAAAATAAAAAAAATTCGTAAC
Source organism: Copidosoma floridanum (assembly GCF_000648655.2). Next base: position 4,052,650 of record NW_019379710.1, read on the forward strand.
GTTACCAAGACTTGTAATTGAAATGAAAACTCTGATGTTGATTTTATATATTGAAGAAAAAAAAAATAGAGAAAAAGTTATAAAGAACGGCTTTGTCAAATCCTACTTAAAAAAGATTTACGGTGTATCTTTACATTGTTTACGTGACCTTAATTAAAAAACAGTACAGATTTGCCTCGCTAAACTAGAAATCAAGAATTACTATATTACAAAGATGTATATGAACTAGAGCTTCAGCACTCAAGCGCCCATGTAAAATTTAAATTGATTGCTCGCTTCATGTAATGAAGAACAAGGATATTCAACCGTTGTTTTTAACACATTCCTACTAATTTTCGTAATTGTTTCTAGAGCGAAATATTTCCCGGATTACTGTAATGCCCAAATCTACTATGCTCATCGACGGCCCGTACGGCAAAATGATAACTATTTCCTTCTGTAAACTGCAAAGAAAAAATCGATATGAATTAACACATCATTAATTTGATAAATTAATCAATGGATAAATCTTACTTGAGTCAAAGTACAAGCCATGGGCAGTGGCAGTGCTCGAACGTCACCAATTTTTTTCCAAATATTGGGACTGGGGGCCGTTCCCGCGACCTCTTGATACGCAAACAATTGATAACTAGCGATATTGGCAAACTTATCCGTCAAGTTCATGTTCCACGATAAAACGATTCCTGCAGTTATAAAAAAGCATTAACAAACGTACTGTTAACTTGAAGATTAGACAAGACATTTATGAGTAATTTTTAACTCACCAGTAGCTACTTTTGATATTTTTAACGATGGAGCAGGTGGCGGCAATTTCCAATTTGGATTCGATACAACTGGTGTTGTGTTCTCGGGTAAGGAAGCTGGATGCTGTCAATTAAAATTAATAGTTTTATTAGCAGATGCAAATAATTATACATGAAATAAAGTTTCTTTGCACATTCAAAGCACTTACACGTAATACTTGTGCCTGAAGTGTTGTAGTAGGTTGTAGGACTCGTAGCGTTTGTCCATTAGCTAGCGTTGGCAGTCCTAAGGAATAATCAATGTGTTAAATACAGAAATAAAAATAGTCAATTACGTGATTGGTTTAAATATTCACCTTGTTTATTGTAAAGAGTGGTAATATTTTTTCCTTGTACACTTGAAACTTGCCGTATCTGATTACTAGTTAGTAACAACTGTTTATTCCCATTCATAACTACCGTGCCATAAGTCACTTTTTGACCATTCAAATTGTTCTGAAAGAACGAAACAGAGCATGTAAGTTAAATAATTAAAAAAAAATCAAATTAATAACAATTAATACATACTACTATGGCATTAGGGGACGATTGAGAATTAGTAGTAACTAATCTAAGATTAGTTGCACTGGAGAGCGGAACACCACTGGTAGTGACAGCTTGGAATACTCTTGTAGGAACCCTACTGATTGCAGTATTATTAACGGGCTGTACAGATGGAGCAGCTGAATAACAAAGAAAAGAATCCATTAGAGGTAAAAACAAATTTTTTGAAACTACTCAGTGTATCACGATGACAACGTAGAACGAAAAAAATAATCAACTTACGAATTTGACGAGTAGTTTGCCCAACAGCAAACTTGGATTTGTTCTTGTCTTCTTCGTCAGTCAAATCTATGAGGTCATTGGAGTTGTTATTGGTAGTAACACTGCTATTGTTCGTGTTGCCATTATTAGCCGAAACCGTTTGTGTTGGCTTCTGAATGGTCCTGTTAACAATGAGAGTTTGTTGATGTTGCTGCTGACTACTGGGTTGTAAAATCTGCATGATGTTCCCAGCGTTTTGCAGAGTGATCGGCCGTTTGTTGCTCGCTTCGAGGAGCTTACTCGTGATTTGGGCTGTGGTGCCGGTAATGGTCGTCATGGGCGTCGAACAAATCGTAGAATTGCCGGTGGACGTCTGACTGACCATAGATACGACGGACATTTCTGGTTTACGGGGCGAGCGGATTTTTATTATCTTTTTGGGACTCGACACGTGGTTGTCGTACACTGGGGACGATACCGTGGATGTCGAAGCTGTCGCTGCTGCTGCTCTTGTGGCCGAAGCGTTAGCTCTGAATGCCTGAATTTGCTTCAGATTTTGTATACCATGATCCTATTGGAAGAGTCAAGATTTGTTTCTATCAATGTATTGCTTTTTCTACCTAGATTTTTTTCACCGTTGAATCATTTCTATTACTCTCGAGGCAATTATTTTTTTAAACCAAGGAATACATAAGATTATCTTGTCGTTAAAAAAATGAGCTTTAATGATAGTACCGTTTACTCTCGATACTTTATAGAAATAATAATATTAAAAATAAACTTGGTACAAACAAATAAGTAAGAGCAAAAACTTTCTAAATGACACTTACAGACTGGAAATTGACCTGAAGACCAACGGAACGATTGATTTTGATCGGCTGCACGTATTTGTCTTGGTTGAGGGTTTTGTCGTACGTTATTCGCTTCAAAACCATCTCGAATCCTTCTACTTGTTTCTGAAGCTGCTGACACTTAGCACGTGTTGCTTCTTGGGTTCTCTTCGACGCGCGCGCCTGCTCGCGAAGTTTTCCCATTTCACCACGGATCGTTATACATTCGACGATTTTTTGCAGCAACAGTGCTTCTATTTCCTAATAAAAAAAAGTGATATTCTCGAGTTACTTCGGTACTAAATAACTTGGAATCCACACCTAGTGAGTATAAGTTGAATTTTTATTTTTCCTATAACGCTACTTTGGATGGTTCGGTCTTTAAGCAACGCCCGACTAAGCTAAACTAGCATCTTCGACGTTAATCTCGAGTATTTATAAAAACTACTCGAGAATTAGTGAACAGCCGATCAAGACGTGGTAAACTTTTAAAAAAAATGTAAAATGGTTTTCGTAACTAATAAATAAAAATTTGTAGTTTTATTTATCTTTGTTTTAGAAATTTTAACGAGAAATATTATTACGGCTTTAAACGTTTATACGTTTATACGTTTATACGTTTATACTACCATGAGATTAGATACCACCGCTCATCGGGTTTCTACAAAAAAATAACGTTGTATAAGAATCGAAACAGCAAAGTACCGATAACCAAATTAACCCTAGATACCATAAGTTTATATTGAATCTTAACCAAAGGTAACTTATTCAGTAAATAATGTGGCATTATTTTTTAATGGTGTGAATTCATAAATTAAGTATTCGTTAGTTACCAACGAAAAACGAACAGGAAATGTTTATACACTTTTCACGTGTAACTTGCTGAGCTAGTTCAACACACCTAAACCTAACCAACAAGATTAATAATAAAACTTGTGTGTGTATATATATATATAAATATANCGGTTTAGTCGTAGCGTAGAAACATACATACTGATTATATATATGTTTAGGAAAACTTATGCAGACACTTCTCGCTTCAAAGAAATCTGTTGCTTTAAAGTCACCTTTTCTAAACACATACACATATACATACACACACACGTTTGTTTCTCGTTATAAACCAAGTTTGACTTAAGTTTCGATGTTTTGCGCGCAGATGCTCAAAAACCAAAAACAAGTGCACGTTAGTTTCATATACCAACTGAATGATCAATCTCAAGTGAACTCTCGTATTAATGAAAATCATAAATATAATAATAAGAATGATGACGAATAGTAGTAATTAGACTTAAAAATCGGTGTTTCGAAACGCGCAAACAATAAAACGAACCCCCTGGCCCCTTCCCTGAGAAAAAAGACGAAAAAATAACTCACCTTGCTCGTCAGGCTCGTCAGTTTTTTCTTGATATCCTCTTGCGATATATCCCTGACCAGACCCTTGAGATCAACTTTGTTCTCCTTTGATAGCTCCTTTTTCTCGGCCGCGGCAGACGCAGCTGCCTCCTCGGCTCTCAGTCTTTTAGTGGTATTGCTCTCGACCGCGTTGTCGAGCTCCTGGAAGGATCGCTTGAGCGAGGATGGCGATAGCGATCTCGGCAAATTCAACGACGTACTCGGCTGCTGCTGTTGCTTCTTGTGGTTGTTGTAAGCTGCTATTTTGTTGGATTCGTCGCTCGAGTCGTCCTCGTCCTCGTCACCTTTTAGTATTTCCTTGCGTATGATGTCCTCGGCCTTGCGAGCCGAGCGTCGCTTTTGTCGCACTCCCTTTTCTATTAACAGCGTTACAGACTTGAAGAATTCGTTTATCATTTGGCTGGGGGATGGTGATTTTGCTCTTTGGCATTTGTAAATTGGAAAATTCGCTTTTCTTCTCGTATTATTATTATTATTATTATTATTATTATTTTTCTGCAAAGACGATCGTTTGGATCGAGATCGAAACTACAGAGTTGCGTCCAAGTACTTTTTATTTTTTTATAATAAATAATAATAACTCAACGATCTTCACTTGAATGTGCAATTTATTCACAAAAGGCGAGGGTAAATTTGTTATTGAAATTAATGGTTGGAAACCATGGAGATAAAAATGACAGTCTACTTCTTTTGTTTTAGGTATAATATAACCGTGCAGTTACCTAATGAAAGCCATTGATGTAATGTCAGTTTGTGCGAATCATTGGTTTCTGATTGGCCAGTTTATTGCTAAATTTTTGTGTATTAAAAGTTCATTTTTAAACAAAATCAGTGTTGACCAAGTTACGTAAAAAATTGTGCAATGTTACGAGCTATAAAAGTACAAGAAAATAAAAACGAGTTAAAAAAAACAGTATCGGTAAACTGATTTAACACGCGTTAGAACTTGTTGAATGACGATGAGTTTTTTTTACACAAACAATAACACGAATGAAAAACATGCAGTGCATATTTTAACAAAAAGGAACCTTAGGAAATTTCGTCGGATTTCTTTAACTTGTTGAGTTTTTTACTCATTTAGTATGATTTTGAGCGGTTATCAAAATCGTAACAAAATGGAGTTACGCAACACGTCAATGAGTTTTTAATTTTTTTTTTTTATAATAGAAGTACTTTTGTTTTTATTTTTTATTCATGTGGTTTTTATGTTAAGGTTAAAAAAAACATCGCTAATTTTACCATTAGTACTTGGCTAGCGCATGATAGTGTACTTAAAATCAGATGGTGAAAAGAGATTTAATAGCT
>NW_019379710.1:4058315-4094756 GCF_000648655.2 Copidosoma floridanum
TTATTATTATTATTATTATTTTTCTGCAAAGACGATCGTTTGGATCGAGATCGAAACTACAGAGTTGCGTCCAAGTACTTTTTATTTTTTTATAATAAATAATAATAACTCAACGATCTTCACTTGAATGTGCAATTTATTCACAAAAGGCGAGGGTAAATTTGTTATTGAAATTAATGGTTGGAAACCATGGAGATAAAAATGACAGTCTACTTCTTTTGTTTTAGGTATAATATAACCGTGCAGTTACCTAATGAAAGCCATTGATGTAATGTCAGTTTGTGCGAATCATTGGTTTCTGATTGGCCAGTTTATTGCTAAATTTTTGTGTATTAAAAGTTCATTTTTAAACAAAATCAGTGTTGACCAAGTTACGTAAAAAATTGTGCAATGTTACGAGCTATAAAAGTACAAGAAAATAAAAACGAGTTAAAAAAAACAGTATCGGTAAACTGATTTAACACGCGTTAGAACTTGTTGAATGACGATGAGTTTTTTTTACACAAACAATAACACGAATGAAAAACATGCAGTGCATATTTTAACAAAAAGGAACCTTAGGAAATTTCGTCGGATTTCTTTAACTTGTTGAGTTTTTTACTCATTTAGTATGATTTTGAGCGGTTATCAAAATCGTAACAAAATGGAGTTACGCAACACGTCAATGAGTTTTTAATTTTTTTTTTTTATAATAGAAGTACTTTTGTTTTTATTTTTTATTCATGTGGTTTTTATGTTAAGGTTAAAAAAAACATCGCTAATTTTACCATTAGTACTTGGCTAGCGCATGATAGTGTACTTAAAATCAGATGGTGAAAAGAGATTTAATAGCTACAATCGATAAAGTTTTAAAAATGAACGTAGTAGTTGTAAAAAATGCTAAAATTCATTCTCACCTTGAATTTCAAACCCTGGGATTTCAAGGTCATCCCTTTTTTTACGCCGTTTTTTTTGAACGATTGCGGGTTCGTTTTCGTTTGTTCCGCTTGTTTTCACTTCTTCCAATTCACCAATGGGAAGAGTTGATGATGTGTCATTGCTGCAGGTCGACGTGTTATCTACATTATCGTCTTTCGTTTTGTCAGCATAACCGTCCTTCGACTTGGGCGATTCCGTTGCATTATCATCTTCCACAATATCGAGTTCTTCAACGATATTACTGTCTTTTTCTGGCACTTCACCTGCACTAGATTTTTCTTCATCTTTCTCTTCTTCTTTGTTATCTTTGACCTTTTCTTCTTCATTTTTTGAATCCTTGCCAGTTTCAGCAGGTGATGCTGTTGGCTGTTCAGTATTGTCAGAAGCATCAGGTGTCTTGGGAGGAGTGGTATCATCGTTTTTGTCATCAGGTCTGGCATCATTAGATTCAGTACTTGCAGTCTCATCTATCATAAGTGGCTTGGGAGATCCAACATCACTCTGTACATCCATAGCTTCACTGACCTCTTCAGTTTCTTGAACTGCAGCATCATCAGTTTTTTCTTCTACACCTTCCTGATTTTCAATGTCTTCTGTTTCATTATCCTGTAGTTCATCAATCCCAGAGACCTCCTTGGCTTTTTCTATCCTTTCTTCGTTTTCATCAGTATTACTGATTTCCATCGGTTCAGCTTCGTTTATAAGTTCTTTTTCTTCTGAATCTTTCTCTTCTGGCAGATTTTTCTCTTGATCTTTCTCTTCTGCTACTTTTTCTTCTAAATCTTTCTCTTCTGATACTGTTTCTTCTAGATCTTTCTCTTCTGGTACTTTTTCTTCTAGATCTTTCTCTTCTGGTACTTTTTCTTCTGAATTTGTCTCTTCTGGCTCTTTCTCTTCTGGTACTTTTTCTTCTAGATCTTTCTCTTCAGGTACTTTATCTTCTACTAAATTTTCTTTTAGAGCATCCTCTTCTGGTAATTTTTCTTCTAGAGCTTTCTCTTCTAGTAATTTTTCTTCTAGAGCTTTCTCTTCTGGTAATTTTTCTTCTGAATCTGTTACTTCTGCAACTTTTTCTTCTGAATCTTTTTCGTCTGGAACGTTTATTTCACCTTGAACGATATTTTCATCCTTATTTGTCTCCTCTTCATTGTTCATGTCTTCAGCATCTGTTGTCTCTTCATTTTCTTTTTCTCCAATGTTATCTATTCTATCTGGCTCTTCATGTTCCTCACAGACCATGCTCTCTTCAGTGCTTTGTGCAACTTCTGCTGCCACTTCTTCTACTCTTTCTATTACATCTGGTTGGTCTATTTCTTCTTCAACTTTTTCCTGCTCTTTTTCTTCGACTTTTTCATCTTCTTGTTCCACAATTTCTTCTGCTATTTGTTCTGATTCCTCTTTGTTTTCTTCATTAATATCTTCACTCAGAAGAATCTCGCTCGAATTATTATCATTTTCATGCATTGCTTCTATACATTGTAAATTTGATGCGGTTTCAAATGTATTGACGAGTTGGACAACACTAGGACCAGCCTCATCACACTGCTCATCAATTTCACAACCACTTTGACTACTACTATCATCCACTTCCATAACTGTTTCATTATTATCTTCATCCATCATATCCTCTTTACTGGTTGCAACATCAACAATCTTAATTTGCATTTCACTGGTCACTTCACTGATCACGCATCTCTTTTGTGGAATCATTTCTTCCGTAATAATGCAATCTGCATCGTCATCGTCATCGATAACTTTTTGAACAATGCCATTATAATTACATCTACTTTCTTGACTATCAGAGTTATCATCATCATCATCAAGCTCCACAACTTCGCACTCTTTGGTCACAGTAGAAGGATTATCCCTAACAATTTTGTCTCTTTTAATTCTCAAAACATCACTAGTACTGTCTTTGTTTTTTTGTTCAGAAGATGACTTTACACTTGAAATATTTTCTTTATGCTCAGAAGTAACGTTTACGATTTTGATAGAGTTTAGGCTATTTTTGGCATCTTCAATTGACTTATTTTTTTGTATACTACTGGTTCCAGGCCTCAAACCATGAAGAAGGCCATTTTCCTTTACCAACTGTTTCTTTTCTTTACTAATTTCTGAAGTTGACAAACTGTGTTTCAATTTTTGGGCTAGTTTAACATTGTCTTTTTTGGACACTCTATTTTTATCCAAAGGTCCACTTTGAAACATTGATCTTGGGGTATTGTGCAATCTGAATTTGCTTTGATTATGATAATGAGTCTTGCTGTACTTATCTTTATCTGAATATGGTTGCTTGTACCAATCTCCACCACCACGGTGAGAATAACCACGAGATGAATTCATACCTTTCCATCCTTTATTGAAATTCCAGTGCTTGGAGCCGTTATACATCCCTAATCGATCACTGCCACTCATAATAGACTCTTTTCTACCAACACCACAACTTGCATCTGCAAACTTGGATTTTAAGCTGCAGATTTTAGAATTCCGAGGTACTTTAATTAAAACAATATTTTCTTTATCAGTCAAGTTTTGACTGTTTGTCAGCTTTTCTTTCTCTGGTTTTGAGGTAACCTCAGCAGAAGTTGCTGCTTGTACATCAATTTCCAGATCTGTAATCACAAAAGAAAAAAAGCACAAGGTATGAGATTATAGCAAAAACAATTATCTACATGCTTTTAATGAGCAATCTATTAAAAGATTCAATTATCCATTTACAAATGTTGAAATAAAATTTCAATGATTTATGTAACTATAATTTATTTTCAACCTTAACTTATTAAATGTTTACTATTTCTACTAAAAAATGAGTTATTTTTATACTTTTTAGAAAATATGTAAAATAGTTTTCAACACCAACTGATTCATAGTAATGGTTGGTGTGTATTTTATATCAATACTGAAACTGTATTAAGTATACGATGAACCTAAGTATTAATAATAACAATTATCAGTGTTAGGCACTGCATAATTAAAAATGTAGACAAGTAGCTACAATATTTGGGATGTTAATTTTTAACTGTTTTATAACTAATATTACATCTAAATGAGCTATTTGTATGGTTACACACCTCACTTTCTTGTTTTAGTCACATTTCAAAGCTACCCATCACAAGAGTATTTGAAAAACCAACACACTGAAACTAATACCATTTTGTACACAATGAAACTGATGTGTTATCATGAGATAGAAATAGCAAGTGTCAATTCTTGGTACATGTAATTTTTGCCATCAAGTCTTAATTGTTAAGCAGTCAGTGGTTAAATCATCATTAATTTATGTATCTTACCATTTTGTTTTGGTTGAAAGTTAGTTTGATTATTAGAACATGCTGAAATTTCTTCTTCAACATCAGAAAATCTTAAAAGTATATCATCCTTATCTGACTCATTATTGCAAAAGGTTTCTTTACATTTTTCGTTAGAACTGTCAGATATTTCTGGTATGTTTCTATGTAATAATGACTCATTAGAGGGTAATTTAAAAATATTGACTGCATCCATTATACAAAATGTTGTATGGATTCTATTAGTTTCACTCAGTGTTAAGTTTGCATTCTGTGAATAACCAACATTATTTTGGTTAAAACACAATGCATTATAAAATGACAGTTTAGTATGAAAGTCATGCATGAACAAGAAAATATTTTCTAAAATCTAAGTTTACCATTAACAAATTCCTAATTCTTGGCACATCCAAAACTAGTTCAAATAAAAAAAGTTTTTTGGATTTTAAGTTTAATAAATAAATATCTAAATAATTAAAAATCTACAAATAAGTTAACTGAAAGATAAAAATGTTTATTGAATTTTTTTTTAACAAATTGCACTATATTAGAATTTCTTAATAGTACTTTAATAATTTATAAAATACTTGGCCAGTTAACCAAAAATGATTTTCTTATAACTTTATTGGGTATTATAATAGATTATTTTAAAACATTAGTACAAAGTATTTGAGTTTCGAGACTTAACGTCCAATGAAAAAAAAAATAATCAACATAACCTCAACTGGTTATAACGTGGGGATGTGGGCGTACTTATGTGTCTTTCTAATATAGTACTAAAGGATATCAGTAAAAACCCTACAACTCAACAACATTACAAGTATAGTACAAACTTAAGAAGTTCAAGTCAAATCCATTTAAATTAGAGAACCAAAACCAAAAAAAATATTGATAACGTACTTTTTGATTAACAGCAGCTTTGAACGTGTAGTGAATTATTACATTCGAGGTAGGAAAAACACATAAAACCAAACAAGTTCTTAACAAACGTAGTTTAGTTTTTCGTTATAAATTTCGTACGATTATATACAAAAAAACGCGAAAAATCAACTTTGAGTACCATCAATTTAAGAAAGAGTAAGTACTAAAACAAAAACACTTGAGTGTCTCAACGGCAAAAAAAAAACCAAAAATCACAATTTGAGCTGTGTGTGGCTATACTTCGAACAAAGATTCAAGTGTGAAAAGACGACAAGTAGCCGCATAGTGGGGAGAAAGCGAACGTTCGGTCAAGCTGCAGCTCGACTCGAAGCGACCGAGAAGGGTTTGCTTGCTCATCTGCAAGGAGAAGCATGCGTATGCGCGCGCGTTCATTCCGGCACGCAGGGTTTCTCAACCAATGGCTCTTCCCTCGTAGGGTTTTTTTCTACGAACGTTCGTTTGGCGTATATTGATTTTTATTTGTTTTTGATGCTTGACAGAAAGTAATTTAGTTATATTTTTGGTTGCCATGTTGAAAATAGTTAAAGAAATTAATGATTTATTTGCGCAAATTTAGCTGCGAAAGTGGTTTTTGTGTATCTCAACTGACGAATGCTTAACCTACACCCACAGAATCCTTTAGGTTTTCTGACGTGTGGAAAAGCAGCCACGAAAGTGGCAGCCATATTGTATACTTGTTAGATCCCGCAAGCAGAAATATTTTCCGGGCTTGAAGAGTTATTTTAACTCTTAATATATTACAATGCGATAAGTTGGTTAATATTTAATAAAAATGAATTTTTATGACGTATAACAAAATAAAAAAAAAAACACTTTCAAATATACATTTAAAATAGAATTAGAACTCATTGTATTGCAATAAACAACTAATTTTTCTAAATTTTTTACATAACGAAAAAACGAAAAATACTAGGACTAGATGATTCCCATAAAAAAAATTTTGCAAGACAAAATGTGTTTGTAAGTGGGATATTAATAGCCTATTAACATAAGAAAAAAAAAATTGACAAAAATTAAATCTAACTCATTTAACTAATCTAAATTTTAGTTGGAATCTGTTAGTTAACCAATTTTGTAAGCCTGTAGCACAAAAAACATCAACGTTATCTGAATCATCTAACCTAATCTATTTTTGTTTTTGTATGTATGTGAAAAAAAATTGCCTAAAAAAAAGATTAACGTTACAAAAACATAATATTTTTCTAATCTAAATCGTTTGCTAATATTTTTCTCACTTTTTTTGCAAAGAATTAAAATATTTTTAAAGATAAGTTGTGCGTTACAAATGATCATTAACAAGAACTATTGTGGAAGCCATCTTGCTATGGTTTCAGTATAAATGTATACACACGCGCGCATTCAAAATTAATGATAATTTTTCCTATTTTAAAATAAATTAAAATAATTTAGAGTGATAAAGTTTGATTTTTTTGTTAATTGTTTTAGAAATAATTTTTAGAATAATCAAAAAAAAACTTGTTTTAAGTGAATATAAAATTAAATTAGCGGCCAAAAATAGTTGTGATTCTATAATGCCTTTAATATACAACGTATACATTTAAATGTAATAAATTTTTTAAATTATTGTTTATTTACTCATAGGTTACTAAAAAAAAAAAAATTATTATTGATAGCAAAATAAAAGTTGTATAGGCAAAAAGTTAGCAGTAATACCAACTTTTAACTATTAACAGAGAAATAACAAATAAATTTGAAGTTTGGTGAAATTATCGATGATTGCATCAAGGAGGTACAAAAAAAAATTTTTAACCATTTTTATTTTTCTACCACAACAATAGAACAACCCTAAACTTTGATTTTATACGCTTGCTTAAAGAGACATAAGTAATATTTGGAACTGGTGTGTATCTAACAAGGATAATAACAAAATAAAAACCCTTGAATGATGCCTCGTTGGATTTTTCAGTTTTTTTCTTACTCTGGTGCAGCAAATGTTTCAGCAGTTTCAAATAGGTAGTCGTAGAGAAACATATAAGTTGCTTAATCATGTTTGACTTCCATACAAAATATCAAGATAAAAATTTTTGAAAAATATATACTCGTTTCTTTTAGGATATTTACAATTTTATAAAAATACTTGTAATATTTTTTAAGTTAGACATTTTAAAAACATTTTCTCTTTGTCCATATCTTAGTTACGTCTGAAGCAATTGTATTTCATGGACGCTGCAGATGAAAAACGTTCGTAAAATATATTTAAACTGCTTAAAAACAATATATTTTCAAAATTGAGATGCAAAAATGAGTGCATAATTTTGGATCACAGCTATTATATTTTCTAAAGAAAAACATCACACCTCGAAACTCTCGGAAGGAAACTATTAAATTTGGAAAATTTTGACGAAAAATTTTTTTTTAATATTTGTATGGGAAGTTGACGATGTGGATTAAGTTGTTAACAAATAAAACTGAAATTTAGTGGTTCTGAGTTTGAATTTCAATCTCTATTTTATACGCGTCAATTCTATTAAATAAATCACTATGAAAAAATTTTTCAATTTTCAGATTTTTATGTAGCACATCAAGTAATATTTTCTCGACATTTTAAATATTTTTTAAAAATATTTTGAGAGAATTTTTCCGTAATTTCAAATTTATTAAAGAAGAAATGAATTTTTTTTTGCGTTTTTCATATCTATTTTTTAATTTTTTTCATCAAATAAAATATTATTTACATGAATTAAAAAAACTAGCCAGTCAAAAAAATTTAAACACAAAATGATTCCAAAAATAGAAAATAATTCACATGGGTACAATAGGCTATTTAGTTAAACTAAATACGTTGTTTGAGAATTGCCTACTTGAAAAAAAAAAAATTCGCCAGTATCTTGTCAGTACTTTTACGATGATAATATATTTTTTAGATTTTATAAGATTAAAGAAACTGTTCCAATTAATTGGCAGTTGATTTTTTTATTAAAATCAAATTTAACAAGTTATTGTGATACCGTTTTAGAACGGTCTTAAATAGTAAGGGTATATTTTACTATAATTATATATGCAACGAGTAAAACACTGCATGGATACGTTGTAAATTCACCTGTTTAGTTTGAGTCTTCTAATCGTCTGTATTGCTTCTATACTATCAAGGAGACGAGAAATCGCTCCAAATAATAAGTCAAGAATAATGTGAAAAAATTCTACTTAGTTACTGGATTATAATTTCATTGTTTTCTCACTGAATATGGATCAATTTAGTGAAAGTGGTGGTAAAAAACTATTTAAACAATTCTTTTAAATTGTGAATGTTTCCATAAAGTGGTTAGACGGGTAACATACCAGGATTCAGATTTTATTATTTATTAAATTTTAATATGAGTCATCCTTTTCTTTACGAAAGTGTTTGGACAAAAGTTGTTGGTACTTTTCACGTACCTCCCGATAAACTGTTTTAGGAATTTTTCTTGAGTTTGGTAGCAGTCGTTGTACATTAATAATATATTTAAAAAAATAGTATTAAACTACCATTAACCGTCGATTTGGTTATGTTTCATACACTTATTAACCCTAAACAATTGCATAGGAAGAAGTAGATAGAAATTTCGATTCTACTTTCTGAATGTCAATATTTACACACTTGCTCTGTTCTACACTCAAAGTTAAACGCCAAATCAATTTTCCTCGGTGTTAATATTTAAAACTTAGATAGGTAATTTTTCTGTATATATTTACTTTTGTATTACATGATTGGTAAATTTTCTACAAGATTTGCCGAAAGTGAAGAAACACTGGGCACGGGGTTAAAAAACAAAGATAGGAGGAAAAAAAACTAAAATTAGTCTATCTAAATATTGTTAGATTAACAAATAAAAAACAATAATTTTTATGTGTGTGTGGATGCATAAAATGACTAGAAAACAATACTGCATCTAACATGAAATGATATAGTTAATGCTTTTTTACATGCTTTTTAGAAATAAATCAAACGCCACATGTTGTAGAACTCAAGAGTTTTTATTGAAACGTATACCTTTTCGGATCGATTCTCATTAGTCCTAATGTTATGCACATGGAAACACATAAACTTTACTACGTAAAGAGTAATAGTAAAAAAAGTATTTTTACAATGTCACGGAAAAAAAAACTGCAGTAATTAAGGTTAGATTAATTGTTAGTTTTTAAAACAAAATTAACTATGAAACAAAAGTTAACAACTTGTGGAACTGTTAATTATTTCAGTACATTTAAGAACTGGTTACTTTCACACACTTAGCGTGGATCTAGCATATGATAATTCATATAATACTTTTACTACTGAATTTCTACCAAATACCTATATTCAACACTAGTTGGAATTTTTCGCTGTTAAAATTCACAAAGTAATAGTAGTTGTCATTTTTTATTAGTAAAATTTTTTTTTCAAGTAAAAAAATCAACGCCGCAGGCTTGTATCGTAATTATTACGGTTCAACTATTCTAAATTTTTTTCATAAGTTTTTAGATTAATCAGCGCAATGGCTGCGAGAGTTGTTACATATACAAATTTTACTTTAATGACTGCTTTTATTGATATAGTACCCTCTGTACCGAATCTAAATAGTATTTTGCAAAGATATTACATATAAACTTTAAAGTATACTGCTTAGTGAAAGATTTGGTGCAGAGGGCGTTATACCGCAAAAGCGGACCTTGAAGTAGAATTTGTATACGCAACAACTTCTACAGCCATTGCGATCTAAGTGATCTAAAAACTTAATACAGCCAAAACTATAAATAGCTAAGCTATATCATTATAATAATAATAAATGTTTTTTTTTTTTTTTTTCAACAGTAAAAAAAATGACAAATCATAAATAAATAAAAGTGACCATTATTTCGCGTTTAGTCGCAGGGAAAAATTTCAACTAGAGTTGAAATATGGATATTTGATGAAAATTCGATGGTAAGGGTATTTTATAAATTAGCATATGCCAGATCCATACTTTTAAAAGGGTTTTGAAATAACTAGTCTGATAAATGTGCCGAAAGAAATAAAGATTCTACAAATTTCCTAGTTCGAACAAAAAAGATAAAAAAAAAACAAAAATCAAGTTTTAGTTTGGCAGAGTTTTTAGGATAGGTAAGTGGACAAATTAAAACCTAAAACCACACTGAAAAAAATTCAGCTAAGATAGCTTTGCAGTACGGTTTGGTAGCCCAAGTAAGTACCTGTCCAATTAGGTTAGTCTGAGAACCAACAGAATCTGCTTGGCAGCTCAAGCAAAAATGACCAATCAGAAACCGAGAGATCTGTACACGTGGTCACTATTACCTGGGCTGCTAAGTAGATTATGCTTGATTCTCAGACTAACCTAACTAGACAGGTACTTACTTGGGTTAGCGAGCTACAGCAGCCACACTGCAAAGCTTTTTTCAGTCCATGCAGTTCAATCCGAGATATCCGAATCCTAAACTGTAAAAAGGAATAGACCTAAATGGTAATTATGATATAAATATGATAAAAATAATATTCCTACCAGAAAGAAACAATTACATTCCAAAAGTTTGGCCTTGAGATTAGGTTTACCAAACCAGATGGCGCTGTCCTCGATGAATGATCCCATTTAACATGGCGACCAACTACAGTGGTATTTCAGCTCGATAGCCGAAATAAACTTTTTATCTTTAATTTTTACAAATAACTTTTAATTTTTTTTTAACTATGCTACATCAGACTTGAAGTTGGCACTCTTTAATGATTTCTACATCTATTTAAATAGCTCTATCCCTTTTGGGATCGTGCATGAGTACCGAAATCCTGGGCACACGAGGGTGATGCACACGCACGACTGTAATGGCGCGCGACGACTACAGCCGCGACGCTCTAGTGAAATATTGTGGGAGATGGAAGCGTATATATAGTTAACAAAAGCGAATACAGCTGTGCTACACATAGTTGCCGACGTTGCCGTATCTGCCCGATGCTCTCCGAGTTGGCGACTCGGATTCTCTGGCTCCCTCCGAGCTATCGACGAAGTTGCTCGAGGAGTGGGACGAAAGGAAGAGAAAGAGAAGCAGCATATACGAACACACGCGCACACCCGTTCAACGCGAGGTCTGTGTTGTAAAGCCACAGGCCCCAACGCTGCGTCGGAGATGTATAAATGTCCAGACCGAAGGTTTCCGACAGTTTACGATGATTACCAGAACCAATATGGCTGAAATATTTCAAACACATTCTAAAATGGAAAAAATGTCTAACTTGTATCTATCTATGGTAGTTCGGTACTGTTGGCAGTTCCTGATATGAATTATGCGCTTTATGACTAAAACTGCTTTACTAAAAGGATTATACAATTCGACTCTGAATTTAAACTTTTAGTTTACATAAGACTATTAATGATTTAGTTGTTGAATATAAAAGATGGATGATATCACATTGGATGTAAAGACTGAAATTTATTTCATAATATTTAATTATATCGAAAAAGTTTATGGTTATTTATAGTTCCACAATTATCTAGTAAACCAATAGTTCTAAATAATACTTTATATTACCAATATAAAGCTTACAGATGACTTCAGAGAACTCTCGCTTTGAAAAACCTTATTTTCGGAGTTAGAATGATTTGAAAATATTCACATTACATAAAACAGTAATTTTTATAGATAGTGTTATATATGTATCTACGAGACCAAGAGTCCTCTGTAATTGCCCTAATTCGATACGTTTAATAAAATTTAAATCCATATTTTTCTTAACGAAAGTACAATAAGCTACCAAAGACATGAACAAACTTTTAAACGATTATTTTTTAAAACCAAACCAATCTGTTACGATTGCACATTTCATTACTAAATGTGAGTTATTTCAAAACTTTCTGTTTCACGTCTTAACGTTTGTCTTTACAAAAAATACTGCATAAAAAATCACGAAAAAACAAAATAAACAATTTATTATTATGATGTTAAACATGTTAATGTCTTAAAAATGGCGGTTTAACGAACAAATATGCGAAAAATTTAACCTCGGACATGATCAATGAATATAACGGTACGAGCTTTGTTTCCGGTGGCATGCACGCCACCCAATGTTTTTAGGTGCGATAGTCCAATATCATGGTGAAAGGTAGTACATTAATGTAGGGCCTCCTTGAAGAAAAACGCCTGAGTCAGGAAAAAAACTATTCAAGTAATTTTTTAAATTTCAAATTGAAATTGTTTAGTTGTGAAATTTTTGCTTTGATCTACAGTAAACAATAAATAAATAAGTAAAATTATTTAACCAAAATCTATTACGTAAGATACGTGCAAAAATTAAAAACCCGTGAAATTTGAGATTTCTTAATAAACGGTTACGGGACCTGCATAAATCTAGAATGACCATTAGTTAGAAAGTGTATAGCTTAAAGGTTACCGTGTATTTTTAGTTAAAACGTTATTTTCGGATGAGCCTCCAGAGTGGGTTTATAGCATTCATGCATTCATGGTTCTAAATTTTAGTCACTACAAGCATTGTTTTATCTGCGACTCGTTAACAGAAAACATTTATATTATATAAATCTGAAAGATAAAAATTATTAGTTATTGTCACGAGCGATTAAAATCGATAAATCTCATTTCTGAACTAAAACCTAAATATTTAACCCTCAGCCAATCAATATCCAACCATACTACGCTCTGATCAATAGTCTCCGTAAGAGATGGTTTCCAAATAAAGAACACGTTTCAACACCAATATTTACTAAAAACCTATTCTGAACCACGTTGTTCCACAAATTTTTAATAGCATCACTTTACAGAAATGGGTTTTACGGGTTTTGACGGAACTGATAATTATTTAAACATGGATTCATACATTGCTTATGATTAATTCCGAAAGACGCTATAATTATTTTATTGTTAATCAGAAGTAATTGGTTATTTTATTGTATTTAATGTTAACACATACCATATTTTGCTATGGATCTCTTACAAAATGACCCTAAATTCTATTGTTCACTCAAACTGATAGAAACAATATTTGTGTTGTGTTAGAGGACTTCACAATGATGGGTTTGGTTAAGTGGGGATATGTTTGTGAAGTGTTTCTACAAAACCGGTTTGAAAAAAAAATTCATTGCAGAAAGCGAGAGCAACGTTATTATCTTTGTTCCCTGATTCTTTTGCGAAAATTCAAAATATTTAACTATGTTAACAATTAGAAATTCTCAGAGTTATGAAGAATTTATAACACGTAAATTACGTTGTTGTAAAAACATTTTTTTTTTTCATTTCATCACACTGAGTTACAAGGTAGTTAACAAGTAATTTGACATTCCCTAGGACAGCAACAATATTTTCGAAGATGTTCCAACTCATGAAAATGCTAGTAAGAAATAATTTTCATAATGTAAGTATATTGAATGGGAACTAAATTAATCATATTTGTGTTGTTAAATTTCGTCGTAGATAAAAACCTAGATTTTTTGATAATTAAGGGAGTCACACAGGACCAATATGGCAGTGTAATAACAACACTAAATAATGGATCTATAGTTTAAAACATTCAAAGAATATGTCAAATTATTGCAATCATATTTCAAATAAAGTGAGGTTATATCTTGTAGAAATATATATCTATATACTTTGTTCTGAGCTCCAAAGACTGCGATGCGAGATGGAAAGGTACATACCAAACACACAACTATATATATAAAAGATAGGTGTGCATATATATACAGATGTAAACTTTCACTTAGCGTCACCACACGTCTTATTGAAGTGAGATATTTGACATCTACTGTCTATTATTCAAGGTTATCCAAACAAATTATAAATTTTCTGTGTCATTAAGTTACTCTACCATAATATCGATGTGATACTAACTTTATTAACCATCAAAAATCACTATTTGTTCTGATTTTGACTATACAAATCGTCAACTGAACGAAAATGGTGGTCAAGTACAAACTGAATGTATCTGCTGCTCATTTAATAGCTCATGGAATATTTTTAAAAGCATTTTTTACTAGCTGAGATATCTCTAAAAAATTTATACCAATCATGGCTTTAGTGTAAATTTAAAATTTTCCATTGAGAGCTATCTTGACTAATAGCACAACTGGAAATATTTTTTTCTGTGGCTACTCGAACTTGAAGTAACAAACAGTTCTGGGCCTAGTGACTAAAGCCTGCAGTCGAGCTTGGTATTCGGTATTGACGTATTATAAGGTCGATTCACGCAGTCTCGGTAACGCAACCAATGGGCGAGACACAAGAAATGACGTAGCCTACTTCACCCCGTAACAGGCCCATGAACGAATGTGATAATTGTTTATAACAAATGAATTTTAATTGTTGTTACTTTATCAATTTATTGTTCTTAAAAAATGAATAATTTCAAAAATGTAACGCATTTGTTAGTAGAATTAGAATAAGAACCGGTTAATTGTTAAATAAATTAACGTATGGATTAACCAGTATAATGTTAAGCGATTTTGGTATTAAACATGAAATAAAAAAAATAATTGTGTCTAAATTCATGTAGAAATTCTTAGACCCAACGAATCCCACCGAATCAGATACTATGCAACACTAAAATGATGAGCAAAAAAAAGCTTTGTTGTAAAAATTCCAATCTTCTGATTTATATTACTCCTTCAGATCATGAAAATATATAATTTTTGACCTAAAGTAAAATTTGAGACAATATAATTTTCAGTCAGTTGAAACGTTCATCTACCTATGTTTTAAGCTTTAAGCGACGTTCAAGCCTAAATTGTATACAAGTATATATGTATACTCGCATGTATGCATGTATGGCTTGCTGTGTATACGGATGTATGTGTAAGCGTATGGAGATATTTTACGTACACGATGACAATAAACTAAATTTTAGAACAATTTGTTGATTTCAATTCTTTAACAACATTAAACGAGTTTAATGTGAAATACAACAAATTTTTTTTTAAATATAACCTCAAAATGTATGAAAAGCATTAGCCATGCATTTTGCGTTCATAGACTATTCTATTAACCTAGCCTTCATTTACTACTAACTTATTCACATAAAAAATAATATTGCTCACATCTAGTGACAGTTTTGTCTTTAAGACTAAGCATGAGTTATACATTTTTTAATAAATTTTTATTTCATTGTTTTTTTACTGAAAACCTCCCCATCCAAATTATATTATAAAACAGCTACAAAATTGTTGAATGGTAAAAAAAATTTTAATAAACAAATAGTTTTCCACTCATTCTCTCTGTAAACAAAATTCATTCCTATTGAATCACTAACATTTCGTTTGTTCGTTATAGTATTGCTCGAGTAAATGTGTTTAAAATTTCTTTAACCTAAATAAATTGTCAAAAGTAATCTCAGACATGCCTATTCATGTATCTCTGCATGGGAGACGTGCGCTTGATCTAGTGATATCAAAGTTTAAACAGTCAGATTTAATTACATCAAACGAACAATTAAACTAATGTCAGGTAGCGCAATGGTGAGACTTGGCCAACAACAATATAAACAATAAACAACAAATTTATGATGCATTGCAAAAAGTGATCATTTATTCCATTAATTACGAAAACATATATGTAATGAAAAACAGAAAACTTAAAGTTACTAACATAGTAACCATTGCACCTGTTAATAACATTAATAAATAAGTTTAAGATTCTTTGAATAGGCTATTTATATGGTATCAACACATTCGACCATTCGAGTGCAGACAACATAAATGGGCTATAACTGAGCTATGACGTCAGACTCCTAAATAAAAACCTTGAACTGTCAAGGTCTTTTCAATGCATTATCAACAAAATTTATTTTTCATGCATTAAAAATTAAAGTTTTTGGGCCTTATCGCTTGAATGTCGTACCCTCTATTATAAGTATGCCTCATCTCTAATGGTCAATTTACACATTTATGTGTACATAAAAATATCGATTATATAATCTATAAGAATACCCAATACCTATTTAGATAAGTCTGAAATATTTGATTTTCTAAAAACAAAAATTTGCAAAATTTTTTAATCCAATTTTGATACAACTTGACACAATACGTGTAATACTTTATCAAACAAATAATAATAAAATCTTGTTTGATTCCTTTGGAATGAATAGCAGGGAAACGTCAGCCATCTTGAATAAAGCTATACGTACGAAACATCTATACCATGCTGTTTCGTGATCGAGCTCCTACACACACGAAAACGATGTGTAGGTAGAATGTTCCAAGTTATCAGGCAACCAATGCTCTCACACTCGTCTATGTATTAAAGGCTATGCCAGCATAGTCCGTTTTTTCTCGTTCTTTTTTGATTGTTGCCTGATATTGAAACAAGCTAAAAATTTAATTATTGTTATGCCCTCCCTCTCTTAGAATTTCATATGATGTACATACTTATCCATAATAGTTAAAAATAGATTATTTGTTCTTATTCTTATTGCAAAAAACAGTTATTTTATTTTTTATTTTTTGGTAAATTATTTACTAAGTTCGCATTGATAAGGAAGTTTAATTATTAATAACGATTGTCTTATTTCACCCAATCAGTTTTAATCTTTAATAGGTTATGTAAACATTCAGTAAATAGATAATGGATTGTGAACTATTGAATAAACAAAAAAATTCAAATAAAAAAAACTTCCTACAAGTTCATAACGGTACATAATATAAAAAATACATAAGTACTATAAAAGTTAGTTGTTTTGAATTAGAAAAAAAAAAGATGGGCGTTGTACTAAGTACGGCTTATTTTCAGAAATATATCACGATTTTGGAACTCGTAAAAAATTGTTTTCTTTGTTAACATGTAAATACAAACACACATCTGCGCGCGCACACGCCCACTTATAAAGTGTGTATATATATATATGTATTTATAAAACTAAGTGTCAACTTGTAATGGTAAACAAATTTTATTTATTATTGAGTATTATCAGTAAATTTTATAAATGATGTATTCATTGGTGAACGACCAATTGCAATTTATGCATTAATAATTGTTAAAGGAAAGATATTTTCCGATTGTTTTTTTCATTATAAAATATACCTTTTGATTAATCTGTAATTACAAGTACAAACCTAATACAAGTAGTTAGGAAGTAACTTCGTTCAAAGTCATGTTTAAAAAACAATTAAATAGTGATAATAAGTACTTTTAATCGACTTAATAACTATTAATGAATTCTTGAAAAAAAAGTAAACATCACATATACTGACTAATGAACTCATTCCTTCACAAAATGGCTGCCAATATGAGGATCACATTAGTAAGTAAAAATCTAACCTAAAAAAAAGCTAATCGATTTTCCTAAAGTTGTGTCTTTGCTTAGTATCTAAGTTTAGATATGACTAAAAACTACAACATAACTATTTAGTTTTCTTCTTAAAACTAGAGTGACAAAACAACCAAACTATGTAAAAATGAAACACTATTTTTATTCATTAGCGTATGTGATGATTCTTTGTAAGTTGGATAGAATATCGTAAGAACCAATACGTTCCGACAATATTTAACGACGAAACAATAAATTAACAATAAAAATTGGAAAAACTCACTTCTCGTTGCTTACAGGAGCGTCGACGTGCAGCTACCAGCGATCCATGCACAATGAGTGAAGAGGTCGGCTGAGGTGGTTCGGCAACGTTGCCACGTTTGCAAGCAAAGACTTGCTGTCTCCCCTTCTACGTTATGTCTGTAGTAGTGGTATTCCGAAGAAACATCGCACGTTCATCGTTTGCTTAGGTCCAGTGAAACTTTACTATAACCGTATGAAATACAGGATTAATTGAAGGATTGCATATATGAATATTGACTGTCAATGGTTACTTTAAAAACTAATGGTCGTGGAACTATTAACAAACAATTCGACAATCGATTGTTGCCTGAAAATTACTAAAAGAAAACTGTTTTACAGAAAAACATTTCTAATAATTTATACTTATACATTCAGCAGAAAAGGGGATGGGAAATATTACCGAAAGGTTTATGCGCAGGCCCGTAAAGTTAATTATTCGACTAATTATATCATTTGGTAGCGTCAAAATATCTAAAAGTATACTGCTCTGATATATTAATGATGTCCAAACTTTGGTTCTTTGTTACATGCCTATTCATAGATACAGCTGTTCCAACTTTATAAGTTTCACAGTGTATCAATCATTGTATACTGATATTTATGGTGCTATGAACAATTAACTATTGTATATGATGCAAGATGGTCGACATTCACAGCAACATGGATCTATTTTTCCACATTACAGCTAGAAGTAGCATCAACATTACTTAGCAGGTAATGCCTGCGATAGAAGCGTTTCGAAGATACTTGCCTTAGTGGAGTAGCACGTGCTGTATCGGAACATTGAGAACTACTGCATGAGCGTCAGCGAGTTATTATATATAACTCTTGTCTTGTGACATACTTAGCAACTTTTTTAACTAAGTGTCTGGGTTAGAAAATTGAAAATTGATGAGAAGCCTTGTAATAAACACAGTATTTTGTTGATACCAATGCAGTAGTGCAATTTTTGTAGAATACAAATTTGGTTCATTTGTCAATATAGAGGTTAATACAAGGCAGCAATGGTAATTGGTACTGTGGCAGCAGCGCAGTGACCCGTTATATAAATACACACACACAAGTACATGTGTACGATACACTGGCTAATTGGCTAAAGCCTAAAGTTATAACATGTATAATATATGTGTACGTATATACACAATGCAAAGTGCTATTTATGAGTATATAATTGGAGTATAATGAAAATACTTTCCTAAGAAATGAAACATGACCGAAGAAAATTTGGGTGTGGTTCGAATTAATTTTCCATTCATAAACTCATTCGGAGGTTCAGTCACGGGTTCAGAAGTTTATTCGCAAGTTCTAAGTCATGTGTAAAGAGAACATTTTTAGATGGAACTAATTAGATTCAATGTGTAAGATTTTATGCACGTATAAAAATGTACATTCTGATGATAATCGGTGCGAAACATTGTCAAGGGCATTGCGTGTGCACACAATCTGTACATATAAGAAAAAATAGCTGCCAGCGCTCTCCACTGCTAGATGGAGAAAAGTGGAACTTCGGACCCCACGTTTTTGTGTGCTCTTCAGTTCTTTTACTCGTTTTTCTATACATATAGCTTAGGTGATTTATAATTAATTTTTCAACATTAAAAAAAAATCGTGTCATTTAAGAGCACAATAACATATTATTTTTTTAGGTGCTTATTTTATAAAATTAATTCATTACTTAGCACTTATTACGAAATATTTCCAACAGCAAGTTTAAATGATGATCCAATTAGCACGAAGACAGTGGTACAGTTTTCTTTTCATTCGGTCTCAGACTTACGACCGATGACTTAGTGGTTATCACGTAAGTTATGTTGGGAGCATTTCGAAATGAAGCCTGGTATGTTGTACGATTAGTGACCTTCAAAGAAGTGATCAATTCATACAGATACCTGTGTATACGTGGATTCAGTTGAACAAAATCTCTTAATATTATGAATAACTAAGCATTGATACATGAACGATACGGTACTTGAAAACTTAAGATTAACCCTCCGATTTTATCCGAATAAAGATAATCCCAAATGTCAAATAGGCTCTTAGATCGATGGTTACCATTACAAAGACTGTAATGATTACTGTTAAGTACATGTATCTGCAACTAGTACAGAAAAGTTCATGGAAAGTTGAAAATATAGTCAGAATACGAGTATTACCTATTCTAATTCTTTAGATGACGTATGAAAAGTACATAAGATTCCATTCTAGTGAACGGTAAAATTCGCTTTAAAATAATATGTGCATTAAGGATACGTTAAGAGATGTTCTATAGTAAAATAGAAATTAACATATTTCGATGAAAGTTTATTGATATACCAAAGAAGATGAGTGAAAGTATGAAGATGGCAACTTGTGGAGAGCTCAGATCTGATGACTACGGGTAGGAAAGACCTCAGTTTTCATGAATGCATACGCATATGTTATGTACATGAAAAAGTTGAGGGCTCGGAGGGGCTGGAGTCTCTATTTTGTCATTAGCCATCTCCGTAGACGATAGCCTATGTGTTTAAGTGTACATACACATATACACAAATTAGATTGGGAATCGGGAGCTGTTGGAAAAAATAGACTCGATCGATAACGAGTCGATCTGAGTATCTTTTAGTAGTGTTCTATAATAATAAGTGTTCGTAAAATAGGGAACCCGCATAGTATATTAACGCTCTGGTGAAATGTCAAAAAATGGTATCAGAATAAATAAGAGTCTTATTTAGGTTAAAGAGGAAAAATATGAGATTCATACATTTGTAATGAGCGGATTTAATCCAAATATTTTCTTATAGGTATATTATTGATACCAAAAAGGAATCAAATTATTCGATGGGTTGGAAATACGTAAGTTAAATTTTAAGTCATGAATTTGATTTAGTATTTAGAAAACATGAACATTATTAGCTTAAATGTACAAAAACTACGTTAACTATGCCGTTTGAGCGAATGCAGCAGAATGGTGTATGGTGTGTTTGAACTGAGATTGAGGCGGTATAATACACCTATTAGTTGATTGGTAATTTAAGTTATCGTGCATTTTGATACATTTTATAAAATTTACCCATTAAAAATTTTAATAGCATCAACCAACTTTGTGTGTACGCATACTTAATTTTTTAACACCGTATCGTTATACGATTTTTGGTGTATTTTTTAAATTAAAAATTTTTTATTTTAATAGAATTAATAAAATAATTGCCTTACCATGGGCAAAAAGTGCAACTGCCGCTTTGCACCATCGGCTTGTACCAAAGTACTTTTCTACCCTAGGGTCCAAAGTGATTTACTGGGCACAAAGTGTGCCCACGAGCATAAAATTTCACTTTGCGCCCTCGATAATAAAAACCCTTCGGACGCTCATGTTTGTAATTTGTACCCCAGTGACGTAATGTACCATTACTGACATTTTTGACCTAAGTAGTTATTGTTTTAATTAAAAAAACTCACCAAAGAGTGATATGATACATAAACTTAAAAAATTGGAGTACTTTATAATTTTATGCGAAATAAGCTGTGTTCGAGAGAAAAAACTTAACCATAAGTATAATTCAAAGTTGAAAAATTTAAAACAATATGCACGCTTGCTAACAACATTTATGCAATGCTTATCAAAATTTCCTCCACAATTTGCACGCGTATGTTATCACCTTTATCGCCAGGTAGCAGTGAAGCATGTAAAATTGTACGTACACCACAGAAAGAACGAAGCGTTTAAACCACATGTATATTGTTACAAAACATGTGGTATGGATCATTTGTTACTTTACGCTCTAGATTCGTTTGCTATAGCACTGGTTTGAGAGCAGACTGGCTACGACTTAACTAACCCACTAGAAAATAATGACGTATCTTTGTTACGTAATCAAATCACATCATATAACACCGTAAATCATGTAACAGATTTAGACAAACGTGACATAATTTTGTTGCATGATAAAATAAAATCATGAAATAAATTAGCCTACTTAATAATTATGACATGTAATCTTATACTATTACTGACGTTTTAATTCCAGAATCTGTAACATTTCATTTCATATCATGGTTTCATCACGTAACAAAATTACGTCACATTTGTCCAAATTTGTTATGTGATTCAATTTATTTTATAAAATAATTTTATTACGTAACAAAGATACTATATTTTCTGGTGAGAAGCGTTCAGAAATTTGATAACTCGAGAAAGATAAAAAGTAACAACTTGATCAGAAGATAATCGAGACAATCTAATTATCACATAATTAAAAACTAAAGTTGCTCTATGTTAAGGAGTAATGATGGACATTAGTGCGGTTAATTTTACGTAATTGTTTTATGAAATGAGCTTTAATAGATAGTGAAGCCGATGATAAAGCACGGAATAATCACGAGTGAAGAATTTGGGTATTTTGTTATCTACATAGG
This sequence comes from Copidosoma floridanum, assembly GCF_000648655.2. The sequence continues at coordinate 4,080,372 of NW_019379710.1, forward strand.
TATGGGACTTTTTGTAATTTTTTGATTTGTAACAAATGCATAAATAATCGACTTTCTGAGGTCAAGGACTTGTAACACTGATGCCACTTAGTTGATAACAGTCAGTCACTGATAATACTGATGGAAATATTTTTTGTATTGAAGTCCAGTCGTTTACTCTAAACAAATGTGGAATAGTAGTAATTATAGAACCTTCAAGAGTTAGTGACCGAAATAGATTGGATGCTCGGAATTCATTAGTAATCATAATTCATAATCTTGTACACAACTAATGTAAACACTTTCGAACATTCTTCAAACCTTTTAGTATCTGATAAACGACACGTTTTTGATAAAAATCAACTTAAATGCATTAGATAAAAGTTCAATGAACAACTTCAATGATTATATAACTGCTTTGTTAATTACTATTCTCCGAAACACGCAACTCAATAATGAACTTCTAAATATATATGTTAGTTATCAATGACGCAGATACACGCTCATTCGAAAGGGTTTTTTAATTTTACAACTGTAGTGAAAGTATCTGTAACTACTAATTTTCAGTTATTATGTTAATGTAAGAATAATTATAAATTAACAATTAGCGCATACTTGAAGTTAATAAATATTTATTCGTTCAAAGTCTCCCGTCAAAAACACTAATCATGGCATGGAAATTCTTTTTTTCAATTTAAGGAACAAAGCACTTCAGTTATATAGATTCACTGTCATCTGTTTGCTCTACTCTACCACAATTGTTTTAACCCTGCTTTGACTGGGGTCTAAATCACAAGATTTTTCTGATTTGTAGGAATGATTTAAACTATTTCCCATGTATTGAAGTTTGCCTACATATATCTTTTTTTATTCGTTATATTTTTCGTACAGTATCAATTACGTATTCCTTTATTTATATCAGCGTTGTTGGATTATTTTTTTTTACCATGAGTCTCTCAATTTAATTTTTTTTCTTTTAGTTGCAGGGGTAAATCGCTTTTGGATGGAATTTTTTTACCATACTGCACCGAAAAAGGAAACTTCCTCTCCACGCAGGATTGGTGAAAAGTCTTATTCAACCGATGCAAGAAAATGAAGAAAACCCTCATTCTTATCAGTTTCGGCTTTGATGATCCGAGCTATTCTTTGTTTTTCTTCCCAAGACCAGGAATATACTATAATATTGCCCTTAGCGTGGTCGCTTTCGACTTGAGAGGAAATTTCCACACATTTAAATACTTCCTTATAAAGTATAGTCATGAGATTTCGATCATGGCAGTTATGATCTACTCGCCCAAACTATAGGTAAAACTATCTCGGTATCTTCTTCGACGTCTACATCAGTTGCATTTTTATATGCTTGAATATCAAAGGATGAACCTTGCCCCCCGTTTCGCTTGCTCCATCAAATGTACAAAAACACCTAAACACTGTAGTTGGTCACTCATCCAAGTACCAGGCAAGCCCTATACATTGCCTGATTCCGATGATTACATGTGCCACGATAAATCTGATAACTCATCGAGTACTTATAAATATACGCAAATTACAAACAAAGCCATAGTTATTTGCACCAGCCATTATTTCGAAGAGGCGTTGTACAGGCAAAAAACTCTAATCTGATCTGAGCAAAGGGTGTAAAACCGTACACGTATCTCGGACGCAAGTACTGTTCTGTAGGTCCAGTATGAAGCACTATTATATATAGGTAGTGCAAAAAAGATAAATTAATTTACGAGTAAGAATTAACGCCCATAACTGATCGGAGTTGTCGGGAACGAACAAGCAAAGCAATTTCACACATGTGTGAATCGTTTGCACAAATCGGTATACGATTTTTCACAATAGATTTGTTCGCAACCAATCGGTTTTTGTTGGTTGGGGCCTACTTACTATGTGTTTGAATGCTTTCTTAAGAAAGTACATGTATATGCAGCAGAACCGGGTCGAACCGAACCGAGAACCAAAATGGGTCTTGAACCAATCGAACATATGCGAGGAAAATTGATTTTTATCATTACTAAAAGAGAGTCAATCCTTGGACATCTTCCATGGTATTTGCACATCCACTCGGATACACGCACGCGTGCATACGTAGGTAGTTGTAAATGTTTTAGAGACTGTGGTAAGTATCTAAAATTGATGGTGCAGAATAGATCGCAACAACGGTGCGAGGGTTTAGGGTCGATAGCCCCTGTGAGAATAAGGGGAGCTAGGAGGGGCGAAGCCCCTCGTTGAGAAACATCAGAATGAATTGAGACGGTATCACCTTTGAAGTTGTAAAAATATTATTCTAAGGCAGAACACGAAGGAAGCTCGCTCTTTCAATGGTGAAACTTTTTGCTAAAGAAATGTTATGAATGATACCACCTCCTTCTCCCATTAAGAAAAAGGGATTCTCAAAATACACGACTATTTGTACGAGACACTAAGTCTTAGATATTATTGGAAATACTAATTGAACCATGTTTAGGTCACGTAATAATTTATAAGTGCGAAAAAACAACACAACGTGGTGGATCTGTCTCTTTTGTACTTATAAATTATCAGGTGACTTAACCGGTAGAATGCCCAATAATGCTCGTTGCATTGATAATTGATGTATCTGTTTTGTTACACAATTTTACCCTAACTAAGAATCCACCCCAACCAGAAACCACCTCAAAGATCTTTTGGTACTTAGTAGTACGCTAAAAAAAAAAAAAAATGAAAGATACGTATTATTTTTACGTTCTGATATGGGTTTTTATGAAGTAGAGGGTAAAAACCACCCAGTAAGTTTACCCTCAAAAACAAGTTACAAAATATTTGGAAATGGAACACAAATATTTTTCTAACGAAGTAGGCAGGCATAACTTATATGTTTTAATTTAAAAAAAATTTATATATTTTTTTTATAATTTTAATAATTACTTTTAAATTTTTACACAGAAAAATAAAAAAAAAATGACTTCACCCACTTCAGTATTCAGTTGTAACCCTGAGTAAATAAAGTAAATGGAATGATTGCTCTTGAAGTTACAAATGTTTTTACGCTTGCTTAATTTCAAAATATGTATTGGAACTCAAAATATACACGTATATTGTAAAAAAAATTTTTGAGGATAAAATCCACAGTTGGTTTTCATCCCTTGAAAGTGCACATCAGTACATAAAAAAAACTACGTATCCCATATCCGGTATTTTTTTGTGTACTACAAAATACCAAAAGATCTCTGGAATCGGGACAGGGTGATTTCCTTCGTAAGAAAAATATTTACCAAATCATTTTCTCCTGAACTGTAGTGAAATACAATTTTTTGCAGAAAAAAAAAATATTGCGGGTTGTATCTATTTTTCACACACTATGGTGAATCTTTTTTTTTTTTTATAACTAATCATATGCTTAGGAGTTAATTTAATAAAATTAAATGGAGTTAATCTCTTTCATGCCTACTAAAATGGAAAAAAAGTTTATTATTTGACATGAGTACCTACTTATATATAGTGCTTTTTTATAATAGTTCTAGCTATGTGTGATAGTGCCCCTACAATACCTCCAGAGGTCGATAATAACTATAATCCAAAAAAGCTGTCAAGAAATCTTTGATCGGTAAATTGGTACACATAATACGGTTCTTTAGCGTTACCTAAAGAGATAACATTGTGATATATATATATATATATANCTGCTCGTGTACAATTATAAGCGTGCTTTCAACTGTGATATATCCAAGTGTGGTATTACGTACGCGTTATCAATTTTTTGTTTGATTTCTTGAAGATACGTTTAGCGCGGATAATAATTGCGAATTAAAACGTGCCGCCACGGAGATGGAAGATTTACTGACTGGCTTGATCGAAGGCATGGAAACACGAAAGGAAAAACTCACAACAGTTGTGTGAGAGACAACAGAGCCGAACTTGTGGTTTATATAACTTTAAATATATGCAGTTGCTGATGGTTAAAACGAATGTCAACTATTTTTCAGGTTCGATGAAAATTTCGTCGCTTGTGCGAAAAATTGCGAATAAAAGAAATAATGTATGTTACGGTATGAACTCTTTTCTTAAATTATAAGAATAGCTTCGAGATTTGATATCTCAAAGCATTTTGTAAATATGTACATTATATATCACTTTACTGATTACGATTTAGCTTATTTTAAATTTTTTTTGTGCAAAATATATGAATACTTTTTTTTCAAGCAATATCGAGCTTCACATTTGTATTAGGCTTATATATAACATATATATATATTATCGTCTTAAATCTAATCGTGTATAAATTAACATTAAATGCATTTCATTTGGATTATATCTAAATAAAAATCGTTGTATGAGTTATTAAATTATATAAATAGCATGTTTTTTTTTTTTTTTCTATACATAAATTTATCAGCGACTCCTTACTTTCAAAAAGTCAGTCATGTAAAAATATGACACGACCTTGCTTGCTTGATATAAGTACGTAAATATTAGAAAATTTGTTGAAAATCGCACACTTTAACAAAAATGGATCTGATCGAGGACGGTCAATTTAGTGATGCCGAGGAAAATGATAAACCGTAAGTTTGATTGATTACTTAGAATTTTTATATTTGAGACCTTATCCACACACGTGTTTGCAAATGTCATTCACTTGTACTTTTTTCACTACATTTCATATATTTTAGTAAATTATTGTTACATGGTTAATTGGTGTAAAGCTACTTTTGGGTTTTTAATTAGATTAATGTATATTTAATGCAATCCATAACAGTAATTAAATAATCAATTTATGTGGATGTAATAAATGATAAATACTAATAAGAAAAATAAGTATTTATTAAAGTGTTTCTAATTCATTGACTCACAGGTTGAGTGTACCAAGAGGTAAACCAGTTTTCAAATCAGTTGTGTGTGAAAAATTGAATGCAATTAATTTGGAAAAAAGTCATGCTTCTGAAGTAGAAAACGGAGATGAAGAAGAAATTGATGATGAGTATGATGATTATATATACAATGATGACGATGAAGAGACAGGTCACAAAAACAGATTCAAAGTGAACCAAAAAACTACAAACTCACAGCAAAGCTCATCCAAAATTACTAATTTTCAACCACCGGACAAACTTTTTCGAAGGTATGCCAACAAAATAAATATTGAAGATTATGAAGGCCCAAGGCTTGAGCAGTCGGCTACAAATATACTCAGTGAGAAAAACAGGAGTATTGAAAATAACAGACGTCGTGTCAAAGATAAAAGTGATCGCGCTACAGCTGAACAGGTTATGGATGACAGAACCAGGATGATTTTGTTTAAAATGTTGAATAAAGGTATCATTGACAAGATCAATGGTTGTATTTCCACTGGAAAAGAAGCTAATGTTTACCATGCTAGATCTAGTACTGGAATAGAATTTGCCATAAAAATTTACAAAACTTCTATACTCGTTTTCAAAGATAGAGACAAGTATGTCACTGGAGAGTATCGTTTTAGGCATGGGTACTGTAAGAGCAATCCGAGAAAAATGGTACGAACATGGGCAGAAAAAGAAATGAGAAATTTGAATAGATTGCATCAAGCAGGAATCAAGGCACCAAAGCCAATTTTGTTGAAAAGTCATGTTTTGTTGATGGACTTCATTGGTTCAGAAGGTTGGCCTTCCCCAAAACTAAAAGATGCTGTGCTTACTACTTCAAAACCAAGAAAATTATACAGAGAATGTATTGAGATTATGTGGAAACTTTACAACAAATGTAAACTAGTACATGCAGATTTGAGTGAATACAACATTCTTTATCATGAAGAATCTTTAGTTATAATAGATGTGTCACAATCTGTTGAGCACGAGCATCCTAATGCCCTTGTATTTCTAAGGAAAGACTGCACAAACATTACAGGTGTGTTAATTGTTTTTTGCTTAAAATAATAATTTATCACACTGAATTAATTTTTGAGTAAATTAGTTGAATATTTTTAGAATTCTTTCGAAAAAATAAGGTGGCTGTCATGTCCGTAAAAGAACTGTTCGATTTTATAACTGACCCAACAGTAAATGAAAAAAATATAGATGAGTACCTTGATGTGATGTCAAAAAAGATGGAAGAAGAACCTACTAATACTGATCCGCAGCAGGAAATAGAAGAAGAAGCATTCAAAAATATATACATACCTCAAAGATTGGATAGGGTAGAAATAAATAAATTATCAACCATGAACTTTGTTTGAATCATGTATAATTTTTCAAATTTTTTAGGTGATTGACATTGAAAGAGACATTAAACTTGCAAAATCTGGTAAACATGATCTTGTTTACAAAACCATAGTTGGATTGATGGGTGATTTATCCAAACCTGCACAAGTTCCTAGTATTTTATCCAAACGAACTTCAAAAGATAAAAGCGAAAGTGACAAAGACAAAAAAAGCAATGAAACGAAAAATCAAGAATCTGATGAAGATTCAGATGAGAGTGATTATAGTAGCTCAGGCGATGAAAGCGAAGAAAAAAGTGAAGCTGAAGAAACAGAATCGAAATTTATAAATTCTGCAAGACCCAAGAATGAAACAGCTGAAGAAAGAAAGGTGTGTATCTAAGCAAGTGTTTATAATATAAATAATTTTCATATAAATTGTTTGTTTTCTAGCTAAGAAAAAAAGAAGTAAAAGAACAAAAAGCAGAAGTTAGAAAGTCTAAGATGAAAAAGCACGTGAAGAAAAAAAAGACAAAGGCATCAAAGAAAAAATGATTGTTAACATACTGAAAATACTGTTTTCAAAGATTTGTTATCGAGATTGATACATCATATCATGATTATTTCCCAACCATGAAATACTTGTAAAAATAATGTGTTAGTTGTATAATACACACTTTATAATGTTTACGACACAAGCGACTCATTGAATCTGTGGTATACTAATCTAATCAGTTATTTTTACTGAAAATTTAAGTTGCACAATAAGTATATGTATGAATAAAGAAAAAAATACGCTTGAGAAAGTACTGTACGTTTTCTGAGTTGCAAATAAACCCCTAATTCAGCTTATAAATTAATTTTACAAGAATCAAATCAAATTAGGTTTTTCCATTGATCACTTGCTCTCTAAATTTTTTAAATTACATTTTCAAACAGTCGGCGCCGTAATGTAAGGTTTCTCTCCCCAACAGTATTAAAAGTCTCCCTTTGACAGTTTGACCCCTTCAAGTTAAAAGAGAGAGAGAGAGAAAAAATACAAACCGTCGCACCTTACACTGCCTGCGTATATATTTTTATATATTACCCGATGAACCCCTCGACGCACAGGATACTCGGTGTATATATAGAGGAAACGAGTTTAATGGGCCTTGCCTTGCCCTGCCCCTTCTCCAATCCGTTTAATATATAATATTAAAAAGTAAAAACGATAATCGAAACCGGACCCCATACACACAATAGGTTATGTTGACGAGCGCGCGCGGTGCGGCGGCAGCGTCCATTGTGGTATCCCGATTTTTCAAAAAAAAATAATACAACGGCCAGTGAAGGATCAATTATAAGTGCACTTACTATTTTCAAAAAACGTTGCGTGCCTCGTTCACCTCAAAAACCAAATTAAACGATTCAGTGAGTGCCTTGATCGTGAAGTACTTTTTGTTGTCGTAATTCGCCGAGAAGTCGGATGAAAACTGATAAAAGTGTTGAAAATGTGTTGGTCTTTCTGCTAAGGAAGTAAACAGTGTTTTTTTTTTTTATTTTCGTGCCAAAGGGCGTGAAATGGTAAATTCTTCTGTTTGAGCAAATAAATAAGTATTCAGGACGAAGTGTTTTCTTCACCGAGGAATTGTTATTTTCGACATGGCAGAAGGTAAGTTTTTTTTAAATATTTATTGTTCTGAACAATTTGTTTGCAATATAATAATGATAATCGTACTAGCTACAAACTTTTTGTTATTTTTAATTTACGAATTGCGTCCATATTTTAGATACTGTAGTCAGTGGTCGTAATAGAGGCAGCAATAAAAGATCGCCACTGCTAAAGTAAGTTTTTGTTAATTAAAANACAATTATAAGCGTGCTTTCAACTGTGATATATCCAAGTGTGGTATTACGTACGCGTTATCAATTTTTTGTTTGATTTCTTGAAGATACGTTTAGCGCGGATAATAATTGCGAATTAAAACGTGCCGCCACGGAGATGGAAGATTTACTATTAAGTGATTCGTTTGTGAAATCAACCATGGAGAAAATAAAAAAGTCAATCAATGAATGCAATGTCATTAGATATGCTTCCTACAGAACAGCATCAAAGATGCAAGTTTTTCATAAGGCTTTAAATAGTAAGTTTTCGTTCATATAGGTACCTCTGATAATACTTTAATAGTGTAAGTTGAATTAAACATTTTGTATTTTAGTGAACTACGTGCAAACGCAGTTTGTAGCAGGTGTTTTTGAAAAGCATAGACTGTCAGTTACCGAGAATTCGATAAATTTAGACATTTATGAGGTTGAAGACCTTTTATCAGATATTTATTTCGGTGCTAAAAATGAAAGCAATGCTGACTTTAATGTAGATGATTCTACAAAATTAGCTTTAAATTATATTTTTAAAACTTTTCACAAGTAAGTTCACTGGGTACATATGAATGTTCTTTATGTATATTCTACATTAATTACGTATTATTTTTCATAGAAAAGAAAACGAAAATATATCAGTATTTTCAGTTAAAGTAGCACTAACTTTAGTCAGTTGTGGAAGATTGGAAGAAAAATATGGGTATCTATTTCATCAATTAGCTGACCATAATGCATGTTTGTCCAGAATAGCACTTAACATACTTTTAACAAACATATGCAAAATAACAGAAATGTTAGGTGAAAGCGTTGCTTATGGAAATCATTTAATCAGAGCAAGCATTGATAATTGTTTCTGTGAGGTATATACAAGAGTGTTTTATTAATTTTTTCTTTTAAAAAAATTAAAAAAAAAAAATTGTTTTGCTAAACCATTTTATAAAGTCTCAGGGCTGTCTTGGAGTAACTGAAGCAGAATTTGCTACTTGGCTTATGCAAGAACCACCCTTGTTGATGTGGATCACCACAATGAATCGTTTAAAGTCAGCCGAACCAAGTATATACTTTTTTTTATAATATTTAATTTTTAATCAAGGTAGTTCAGTCCCCTCATCTTTATTGCGAATTAAAACGTGCCGCCACGGAGATGGAATAATCACAAGTTCTCTAAGGTTTTTATACAAAAAACAACTTTTGGCGTGAACTACCTTACAAAAAAAAAAAAAAAAAAAAAAAAAAAAAAATTGTTAATCTCTAACGTCAAAATTTGCAGTTGTTCATAACGTTAAATGTTCTTCATGTAAAAGTACACCGATACAGGGTCCAAGATACTCATGTTTAAAATGTACAGGGTACAATCAATGTCAAACATGTTTTTTATATGGAAAAGTATCGGGCAAACATAAATTAAAACACCCCGTTCGCGAGTATTGCATCAAGGTATACATATGATTGAAAAAAAATAAATTCAAAAACCAAATGTTTCTTAACATCATAAGATTCGAACTTGATTTTAGACGAGCACCAAGGAAATCACAAAACTACTTATTGAACTCATTCAAAATAAACTAAGTTTGTGTCCTGCGAGAAATGGTGACAGCAGCTTTAACGATTCTAGCTCTTCCATGAATCTGTAAGACTTGATTTCATTAACAAGTAACTCACCTTGAAGCCACGTAATAATATTAATTGTACATCATATATTTTTTACATTGTAACAGCGATCAAACAAAAAGTTTCGATTCCATGTCGGTGAGGAGTACCATTAAAAGGCGAATACTTAACGATCCGCAGAAAGAATTGCAGAGCATAATATCCCACTTGGAAGAGGAAAACAAACAATTGCAACTGGAATTGAAAGAAATAAGCGACAGTAGGGTCGAAAAATTGCAACATCACAGAGTTGCGATAGAATCGCAGCTGAAGCGTTTGAAAATTTTGAAGGTACCCTGCACTTAAAGAAAAAAAAAAAAAATCTTGAGTTAGTTTCCATATCACCAGCTTTGACATGTACTAACGTTTCAGAACTATTTATTCACACGAGGATCGCAGGTGCCACGTGACTTTAACGTTGTTCAAAGCACACCGATGGTCCAAGCCGCTGTATCGAGAATATCGGCCTTACCGATGGCTTTTCAATTAAGTCCCATAACTCATCATCATCAAAGTCCCGATTATGAAAATTCGAGTGATCTCGACAGCTGCAGTACCACCACGCAAAGCACGTCAGCAGCTAACAAAATCAGTGCAAATGATGGCGTTTCCGATGGCAATAATCAAGTTGCGACCGATGATACTTGCATCGAGCCGAGCACATGGATCGGAGGTCATTTTTTATAAGCAATACAAACTAATAAGACATTTTTGGTGTACTTTTTTTATCTGAAACGTATGCTTTTCAATGTTAGGACATCGTACCAACTTCTCTTCGCGAGACAGTGGCTTTTCCCAGTGGCTGAACTCGAGGGAAAGCAAGAAATCGAAGGAAAAACCAAGTGGTAACCAGAACGGAGAAACCGGCGTTAATCGAGATAACGGACTGCCATCTCTGCAAACTGATAAGAATTCGCAGCACAGTAGTTTGCAAAACATTCAAGGTGATCTCAATGATATTTTGGACAGATTGCAAAATATGGTAGCTAATGACTGCTTGCTAGAAGGTAATTTTTATTTTTTATTTTTACTGCTCGTGTACAATTATAAGCGTGCTTTCAACTGTGATATATCCAAGTGTGGTATTACGTACGCGTTATCAATTTTTTGTTTGATTTCTTGAAGATACGTTTAGCGCGGATAATAATTGCGAATTAAAACGTGCCGCCACGGAGATGGAAGATTTACTGACTGGCTTGATCGAAGGCATGGAAACACGAAAGGAAAAACTCACAACAGTTGTGTGAGAGACAACAGAGCCGAACTTGTGGTTTATATAACTTTAAATATATGCAGTTGCTGATGGTTAAAACGAATGTCAACTATTTTTCAGGTTCGATGAAAATTTCGTCGCTTGTGCGAAAAATTGCGAATAAAAGAAATAATGTATGTTACGGTATGAACTCTTTTCTTAAATTATAAGAATAGCTTCGAGATTTGATATCTCAAAGCATTTTGTAAATATGTACATTATATATCACTTTACTGATTACGATTTAGCTTATTTTAAATTTTTTTTGTGCAAAATATATGAATACTTTTTTTTCAAGCAATATCGAGCTTCACATTTGTATTAGGCTTATATATAACATATATATATATTATCGTCTTAAATCTAATCGTGTATAAATTAACATTAAATGCATTTCATTTGGANTTTTTTTTCTATACATAAATTTATCAGCGACTCCTTACTTTCAAAAAGTTTAGAGAATCGTAATTTTTTTTTTTTTTGAGATCTTACGACATCAATGTATCAGTCAAATATGATACCTTTAGATTTTTCATAAAATGTTTTTTCTCTGATGGTAAATTGACTGACCAAGCAAATACTCGAATTCCTCGATCGTTCCATAGACGAATGACTTCACTGAAAAAAATACGAATTAATGTTGTGAGTTGTGAGTAAAAACACCGCGTCAGGTTAATAAAGCCAACCTAATTCACTTTTGGTACTTATTAGGTTCTTTTATTTTAATATCAAAATGTATTAGTCTGATAGCAAAACCAAATAAAAAATTTACTGTTGTAGTTGCAAAAAATTATGTCATGCAAGTCTATATCACAGATATATAAAAAATTGATTAGTAGTATATTATTTGAGTGTAATTAATGTCATCTCTATTAATAATATAGTATTGGTATAGAGCACAAGTGTATCATACTGTAATTGTTAAAAGTTACGGCACTTTTTAAAAGCTAAGGTTGATTATTAGCAGTCTGATTAAAGTAATATGAAAGTTATTAAAAATTAAATTAATTTTCAATTCTTAAAAATCCAGTATTATTCATTAGGTCAATCATCAGCGAATTCACCTTCCTGACGAACCATTGGAACTTTTATTGCAACATTCCACCAAATTATCTTTTTTTTTTAAATATTTGATTCATATGCTCTGAAGAGACGATGTGTGCAAAATTTTTGTAAAAGAATCTTTCGAAAGTTTCAACAAGGAAAATTAAGATCTTTTCTTACATTTGTAAGGTGAAAAAAAAAGAAGTTGAAAAATGTTATTAATACTCACGGGCTTATGATATCTTTGTGAAGTAATATAAAAGATAAGCCAAGAACGTAGTACGTTATGCGATCATAAGCCCAGTCATGAATAGCATCAACTATCATTGCTAAAATGTGTAGAAATAAATTACTGAATCGAGATTCTCGTGGTCCTTTTATTCCAGAGTAAAAACCCATGGAAAAAAATTGAGGCCTCCATGCGATACCCGCTATAATACGCGGATCTTTTCTCCTAATCTGTAAAAAAAAGTTGACGTTTAATGATTATTTATTAATTTATTTATAACTTTAACGGGGCTGAAAATTTTTTTTACGAAATTTTAAATTAATATACATAATGTAAGTTTGTAATAAAAAAAAAAAGTAATACTGTGTATTTGTTGGTGTTTTTCTTACAACCGAAAAAAAAACTGTACAACTAAAATTTTTGGATAGTAATAAAGGATAATCTCTAGTATAGATATAATATGGTTTAAAAACATTTTTTTTCTAACACACTTGATTTATAATTTACCATGTAGATAGTGATTGGGTTGAAGCTGGATATGACTGCTCTTTCATATAGCAGAGGATACTTTTTGAACGCATCAAGAACCACTTTGATCACTTCTTTTCCCGTAGCTTTTATATCAATAAACATACGAGTTTCGTTAGTCAAAGCCTCTTCTACGACTTCTTCAAAAAGTGCTATTTTTTCACCATTTGTATCTAATTTTACTCTGAGAAATGATATACATTCCGTTTCAATTTTCGATCGAAACTATCACCTATGAAAAATAAGGAAGCTTAAAAAATAATCACCTGAGAGGATGATTCGTAGAAATATCATAATCCTTTAATTCATTCCAGGTCATATCTTTAATAGTGCCAAAAGTACCAGTTAATCTATCAATAGTATCATCATGAAAAATAATAGGAACATTGTCTTTTGTCAGAGCTAAATCGAACTCTATAGCATCACAGCCTTTTTGATGACTCTGCGAGTAATATCCACATTGAAAACATGTAAAAGGGAAATCGTGTTCTCGTTTATGACGACTAAAACAAACTCATACGTATACCAATTATAAAAATATCCAAACTTACATGGCGGAAGGCAGACATACTGTTCTCAGGATAATCAAATCCAGCTCCTCTGTGGGCAACGACTCTAATGCAATACTGTGCTGCTTCTTCTTCTACATTCTCTGTTTGTCTGTCAATCTCCCTTTCTTCCTCCTGATCCAAAACCAAAGGATCCATGCCCAGCACCTTTTTAACAACGCTATCATCGGGCGGTGGCACCCTTGCACTGAATCTTATGAGCAATAACAAAACAATAGTACCCCATAATAACCATGGCACACTCAAACATAGCAAATCAATCAACAAATAGAAGACTGTTTGCAGATAAAGACAAAGCAAAATGCTCGGCAGTATCAACTTCAGAAAATAAAACATCTTTTTCTTCTTTGATCTTCTCTGCCTTTAACTCTGATGTGTCGCTTTTGATATTTCTTCCTCTGAACTGAGCGTGTGGGTTACCGAGATCGACGCGCTTCTCAAAAAAAAAAAAGAAATATAGCCTGACGTTTATCAGCTGTTTGACTTTTTTTCAAGATTATTGTGCAATTGAACGACAGATGTCATGTGATCATGTATTCAAACGGCGCAAAATTCACGTACGTGCTATATATGCTTGTAAACAAACTCCAAAAGACACATATCTCAATTTAAAGCACCACAAATCGCAAGACTTTTAAATTTATAAATAAGTTTATAGGTACTCAAAATGTGTACCTATTTGTTGATTGTTTACGTTACATTATTGACACTTACAAACTCACTACTGTACCGCAGTTATTACAGAAGTACACAATTGTTACACCCTTTTTTGCACGCACTTGTAATGTCCAAGCGCTATGCTGTACCTACACATTTTTGATAGCCGCATATGGGAGTCGTCCTGACTGTCCTGAGCCCTGATCGTAACATTCCTTACGCGTATATATGTATACATATTAGTGCACTACGTGTGTAGATCGCGTGACTCGTACAATCGCGCATTCATATTCAACTCTTTTTTTATTTCTTAATTAAATCAACTCGCTCCGGATCCATGATCACTACAGTCTACAGTGTATACAATTTGATTTTGGAATTATGGAATAATGGAATAATAGAATTTTGGTTCGCGCATGCGCAACAAACAAACAATTTAACAGTAATACAATTACAATTT
>NW_019379711.1:10162-33845 GCF_000648655.2 Copidosoma floridanum
TAGCCTACGATAGCTGGACTACTCCCACCAGTATCGATCCCCTCCTTAGGGCTTCATTCTTTTTTCGGCGCTCTTTGACATCGCACGTTCAGACAATGGACTCCGCAGCCAGCCAACATCTCTTGGAAAAGAGGCGTTTCTTAGAAAAAGTGCTCGCTCGCGTTGCCGAGGAGATGTCCCGTAGTGATGACAAGAAATGAACCTTCGATGGTAAGAATATTATAATCTATTCTCCTTTTGTTTTTGTTGCAGATTACTCGTATCAACAGTATCCGTGTCATCAGGAAACAGATTGCGCGTGTTACTTGTTGACGCTACTATATATGTCTTTCCGATTACTTTTGTCGGTCGCTCGATCCTCGTGCTTTAGCTGGAGACCTTAAGTCCGTTATATCTTATAACAGGAGTTTAATACGGCTGGATGCCCAGAAATGACACGAGGGCAATGAGCAAATTTTTTATTGTAATCACAGTTTAAGTTTGGGTATAAAGACTTGTTTTTTCATTCATTCCCACCATTTTTTATTGTAGACATCCAAAGAGCCCTGAGGGGCGATGATAAGGACAATACTAAACAGCCGGACTCTATAGTTTACCAATGTTACAAAAATAATTTTAAAAAAATAACAAAAATAATCAAAAAAATTTAAAACAGTGAAATAATAAGTACAAAAAATTGTAAATACAATAAAAACAACTGGTATATAAAAATCAACAAATACATAAAACGTGATAGATCGGATTAGTTACTCAAACACGTGATCTCTAAGCTCTATTAGAATATCTTTTTCCACGTTGCTCAGATCTAAATTATCGAAATAATTTTTTTTAATTTCGACCCTGTTTGAAGGCTTTCGGCAGAACGACTCGGGAGATACGGTAAAAAAGAATAAAAGTTAATTAATGAGTTTATCAAATAAACAAATCTTTAGAAGATACAGATTTTATATACCTTCATGTCTTCGAACTTCTTCCACGTCGTCAAACTGACGAAATTCCGGAAGCAGTTTTCCAACCTTACGATGGCCAAAGCGGTATCAATTTTAACAGTTATATAATCCCTTTTACTAAATACATTTAATTAACTTAGAAATGTCACAAAAAGCTGAAAATATGTATTTAATAAATAAAATAAAAAAATCGGTACCGTTTTGTCCATTTCTTTTTCCTCATAGGTTCTTCCCGCAAAAAGTCACTGGTGATATCACCTAAAGCCTCACGTTTTCGCCTAGAATCGAAATTTAAAATGATAATTAAAATTAATAAAAGCTTGAAAAAGGTAGATACAGCTAATACTAACTTTTCACCATCTACCAGATATTTTCGCAAACGTAACCGTAGTGGTATTTCATTTTTCCTGAAGTTTATGTAAAAATTACAGTTTGTAAGTAAATTAAAAAAATTTATTATAATTCCTAATATTGTTGTATTACTTATAACATACGTGCTTGTTGGTATTTTGTTGAACTGTATTGCATTCGGTTCTAGAAAAAAAAAGAATTAACAAAAAAACACAAATAAAATGGCCATTGCAGCTGTTAGCTTAGCTTTAATTATTTAGTAATAAGATACCTGTCATCAGAAAACGGTTTTAGTTCATCCTTCAGAATTTTATTAAAAATAATTCTATCGGAAAAATGAATAACACGTTTGTTAGGACGTGTTATTTTTTTCGCATTTTTTGAGCGGATCAAAATGTTGGCGTTCTGAATTGTATCACTCATTGTGGCCCCTCCATCCCGTAATATAAATTCCAAGTAGTTCCTATGGTTTTCTGTGAACTCTACTAGTGCCACATTTTGCAGTACCGTATNGTTCAGAGAATTTTTTTTTTAAAGAGAGAAACAAAAAAGAATTAGCCTACGATAGCTGGACTACTCCCACCAGTATCGATCCCCTCCTTAGGGCTTCATTCCTTTTTCGGCGCTCTTTGACGTCGCACGTTCAGACAATGGACTCCGCAGCCTGCCAACATCTCTTGGAAAAGAGGCGTTTCTTAGAAAAAGTGCTCGCTCGCGTTGCCGAGGAGATGTCCCGTAGTGATGACAAGAAATGAACCTTTGATGGTAAGAATATTATAATCTATTCTCCTTTTGTTTTTGTTGCAGATTACTCGTATCAACAGTATCCGTGTCATCAGGAAACAGATTGCGCGTGTTACTTGTTGACGCTACTATATATGTCTTTCCGATTACTTTTGTCGGTCGCTCGATCCTTGTGCTTTAGCTGGAGACCTTAAGTCCGTTATATTTTATAACAGGAGTTTAATACGGCTGGATGCCCAGAAATGACACGAGGGCAATGAGCAAATTTTTTATTGTAATCACAGTTTAAGTTTGGGTATAAAGACTTGTTTTTTCATTCGTTCCCACCATTTTTTATTGTAGACGTCCAAAGAGCCCTGAGGGTCGATGATAAGGACAATACTAAACAGCCGGACTCTCTGCACCACTCGGAAAGTGCTGAAGATGACAACAAAAAAGTGGAGGAATACGAGAAGGACGCGGATATATACCTGGGAGAGAACCCAGAGAAGAGCGAGCCACCGCCACTCGAGCTCGATGACCACGTGTCCAAGATGATCTCCAGTTGGATTAAATCAGGACTTCCCAAGGATGTCAAAAGCACCTTGTCGTCCATTTCCATGAAAGGCTGTATAAATTTTGTTTCTCCGGCTATAAATCAGGAGCTAACCTTTCTCGTCCAAGAAAAAATTCTAGTCAAAGACGGAATATTTAAAAACCACCAGAGCTTAGCTGCCATGGCTGTATCGACTGCAACATCATCATTTTGTTAAGTACTTGACGGGTTAGACGACTCCCCAGGTAGAAAAGCTTTCCTAACCCCTATAGCGAATGGTATCAAGGTATCAGCCGAACTGTTTTACCAGTTAAACGTCTCTAGGAAATCTATCCTTGCTGGAAGATTTGATGACAAGATTAAAAAACTCTTAAAGGAGTCGTTTTCAACTTCGTTTATCTTTGGTGATGATTTAAAAGCTCACCTCGATGGGGTTAAAGCTTTAAAAAAGTCGGCCAAGAAACTTAGTCTGAAAGATGCTCTACCTGAAAAGGCCAAGGAGAACACTTTAAACCGGAACAGCCCTACCTACAGACGAGGGGCAAGCAGGTAGGGCTTCCGAGGACAACAGCGCCCATTGAGTGCCTCTCGCCCTTACAGGAGACCCAGCCAGCAGCGGACGCAGCTAGCGAAGTTTTTTTATGGCCAATGTGAACCTCAGAGAGACAGACGCTAGGCCAGGTAAGAGCAGCCGGCAGACTTTCCCGCTTCATAGAAAAGTGGGAGCTGATTACCTCAGATCCATTTATACTTGAAGCCGTTCGAGGTTATAAGATCAACTTTCTCTCTCACTCATACCAAACCCGCCCACTGCCTCATATTATGTTGTCCAAGGAAGAGCACACTCGTACTCAAGAAGCCATCGATAGATTTCGGATGGTTGGGGCAGTAAAAATCGTTAATGACCTTGAAGATCAATTCCTGTCAACATTCTTCCTAGTGCCTAAGCAGGATGAATTAGACAGATTTGTTTTGAATCTGAAGCCACTCCATAAATTTGTGAAAAATCAAAATTTTAAGATGGAAGATGTGAGCACAGGCTTGAATCTATTAATAAGAGACGATTATATGTGATTGGACTTAAAGGACGCGTACTTCCTAATTTCTATCCACAAGGGCCACAAGAGATTCATCAGATTTATCTTCTGCAACCAACTATTCCAATTTGAAGCGCTTCTCTTTGGACTTTTTTTGGCCCCTTGGATTTTTACTCAAGTTATAAAGCCAGTTTTTTTGGTTATTAGACAATAAGGAATACGCATTGTGGTTTACTTAGATGACTTCTTAGCTTTTGGAAGGACAAGGGAAGAATGCAATAGACATTCTCAGAGGCTCCTCTCACTCCTGTCAGGTTTAGGATTCATTATCAACTGGGAGAAGAGAGAGCTGGTCCCAAACCAACGGATCAGATTCCTGAGGTTTGTTATCGACTCTATCGATTTTAAGATTTCGCTGCCTTCGGAGAAAAGATTAAAGTTTTCAGGCTATTTTGGCCGTTTAATCTGGTCTGATCGTCTTTCTCTGGGAGAGTTAAGCGGACTTATTGGCACAATGATAGCAACTTGCCCCGCAATCGCCTATGGTTGGCTATTCTGCAAGAGTCTAGAAAAATTTAAACAACGGATCCTCTACAACCATGGATATGCCAATCACATGATGCTCCACTTACCAGAACAGGCTAAGGATGAACTACGGTGGTGGCAGAAACAGATCCTGGTCGCTGACAACCGAATTAAAAGCTACTGATTCGATATTACCATCCATTCAGATGCTTAAAACGTTGGTTGGGGCGCTATTTGTGAAGGCGAAAGTGCCCATAGCATATGGTCGGAGCACGAGAGAGATAAGCACATAAACTGGCTCAAAATCAAGGCTGGCTCTCTAACCCTAAAGTGTTTCGCTAGCTTCCTGATCGGTAAACAAATCTTATTGAGAGTCGACAATTCAACTGCCTTAGCCTATATCAACAAAATGAGTGGTGCAAAATACGAAAATCTTCATGATCTAGCAATGGAGATATATGGACAGGTAGTGTTGGGTACTTACAGAATACGTACCTTCAAGACTCAACCCAATTGCCCAAGGATCTAGGCTTAACAATATTGACACCGAATGGCAACTAGCCAATTTTGCATTTAAAGAGATCTGCCGGTCCTTTAGTTCTCCATAAATGGATCTATTCGCTTCCAGAATAAACACAAAATGTAAGATCTATTATTCGTGGGAAAAGACCCGGATGCCTGGACGATCAACGCCTTTACAATGTCCAGGTCATCCGTTTCCTGGTATGCTTTTCCTCCTTTTGGCATTATCCACAAGATTCTTAAGAAGATGAGAGAAGAACAGTCTCAGGGAATTCTAGTTATCCCCTTATGGCCCTCTCAACCCTGGTTTCCCGAATTTTAATGGCTTCTAGTAAGCAATTTAATAACTTGGGGACCAACAAATAATTTACTATTTTTTCCTTGAAGGAAAATTCTACATTCTCTGGCCTCAAGCCTTATCCGAGCAGCAGGGGTTTTTTGCGGCTAGTTTATGAACGCCAAAACCTAAGCATTGATGCAGTCGATCTCTTGATAGCCTCACTCGCTGACAGAACATGGAAACAGTATAATTCAGCCCTTAAGCTGTGATGGAATTTTTGCCAGTCTTGAGACAAGAATCCTTTCTTCACAGACACCCAGACGCTTTTAGATATCCTCACAATTTGCTTCAAGATGGGCACTGCTCACGGTGCATTAACCTCGCTCAGAGCTGCAGTCACGCTGATAAACCCGAAGAGTGCTGAGAAATCTGACCTTTTAGCAAAGTTTTTCAAAGGCGTGTTTAGATGACGGCCCACAACCCCTAAATACTATTCGACCTGGGACGTAGAAACAGTTTTATTTAAGCTCGAAGAGTGGTCTCCTTCGGAGGAATTAAATTTACGACTTCTCACTTCGAAGACAAATATGCTTCTAGCTCTAGGCTCTGCTTTTAGGGTGCAAGCTCTAGCCCTTATTAAGATAGAGAATATAAAATTCTCGACAGATAAAGTAGAAATAAGAATCCCGGATCTCACAAAGACGTCCAGACCAGGAACAAACCAGCCCAGTGCTTCCTTTCCTATTTTTCAGAACTCCAAGTTATGAGTTTACCGGATATTAAAGCTCTATTTGAAAATGTGACGTTACACTTTCGCGCCCCGAGGCACTATAGGGTGTCGCAGCCAGGGCGGTCCCGAGACAACATCCAAAGACACTTACACAGATCCTCTCGCCCAAGTCCGCCGTACCCTGAAACAAGAAAAACCTCTGTCTCCACGCTCACGATGGCCGCTGCTTGGCCCAGGAGATTCGTCCCTGAGGAGGTCCCGCCGGCGGTAGTCCGTCGGGATCAGACTACTCTCCCAAGGAGAAACGAGGCGCGACCTGTAAATTCGGAAGGAAGGAAAAACACACGCACGACAATAGACGAGTTAAATGATTTTTAAGAATGCTTCACTTTATTTTTGGCGAACTTTTACACGTGGGCTTTTAGGCCCGAATCTTGGCGCAATCCGGCGCTATCGCAACAATCCGTGACAATCACGCTTTCCCCCAGACTCTCCCGTTCTCGCACTCCACGCTTCCTGGGGGCGTCCCGCACTACCCGATCCCCCGACACACACGTAAATACATCCGCGCTCGCACACTCTACTTCACCCTTACCTCCGGGTTCACCATGTTCCGGGTCAAATCAACTATTGGCCTGCCGATGACCTGGTCTCGCAGATGACAGCTGGGGGTGGCGATGGTTCTCGTCTCCTCGGTCGTCGGTTGCAAGGTCGTTCCCGGCTGGCTTGGAAAGCTGATTCTCCGCTCTTCTCTTTCTCTCTCTCTCGATCTGCGCTACCGGAAACACGAAAACTCGGAAAGCTCTGGTTCGCTCGAAGGCTACTGCAAGAGTGTCGCGTTAGGCCCACCAATTAGTGCAGCCTCGCGAATTACCGCACTATATCTATATACATACTTCTGACTCTCACAGCCAGGACATCATTCACACACACTCGAACGCGACGCAATTTATAGTACATACGCTTAATACGGATACATAGGTATACATACAATCTTCGTCGATGACGCAATACTGGATTAGCACAATGGCGCGGTAATTACAAATATTTTATAGTACGCCATTACACAGGTAGACCCTTATATACTAAAACTACACATTTTTGGGCTTTTCTTCGGCGCTATGTCTTCTTTTCTCTCCTTGGCGTTACTCCTTGTATCCGATTACTCTCACGTAGAACATGAAACACACAGACCCAGACCCTTATTAGCTTCTTGTAAATCAAAATAGATTCCACCTTGATGACGCGTTTCGGCACTTAATGCTATACGGTCAGAGAAAAATGACTCCGTCATAAAAAAGACCGCGGCAGTCAGAGACTCAGCCAACCAGTTGCTTATCTTGTACCAAGCACCATATGCTCCGGCTAGTCGAGACATAGTTAGCCGATGGCTTAAGATAGTGCTAAAGGAGGCAGGAGTGGACAACAGTTTCACTGCTCACTCTACGAGGCATGCATCAACCTCGAAGGCTTATGAACAGGAGCTAAACATCAACGCTATTAGTCACGCGGCTGGATGGTCCGAGAAATCGAAGACTTTCTTCAGGTTCTACAATAGACCCATCGAAGAGGCAGGCGGCTTATTTTCAGAGACAGTATTAGATGCCGAAGCATTTCTTTTTCCTAGCTCTAAAATAAATGAAGCCCTAAGGAGAGGAGCCTGTCGGGAGTAGACCAGCTAGCGTAGGCTAGTTCTTTTTTTTCTCTTAAAAGAGAAAGTCTCTGAATGGTGGCGCCATGTAGCGATGAAAAAGAGTACTACAAAATTATATCCTCGAACAAGGCAGTCGTATAATTGAGATTTAACTTCACAGAAGTTCGTTTAACCACCAATTATTGGGGTCTTACAGCAAATAAGACGTGTACGTAGGGATTCAGCCAGTAGCTAAAATTAGAAACCTGGGGGGAAGCCAAAGACAGCAAATCTACGTATTTCATAGATATCTTTAAACATCTTGAAAGTTAGGCATTTTATGGTAAGACAATGAAGCGTTAAGGTACAGAAAATTTAATCATGTCAGTGCTTTTTCATTCCATGTAAATCAAAGCAGGCATTTTCACATCACAGCAGTTGAAAAATTGAAAAGCCTGCAAAAGTATAATGTATATATAGCATATAGCCTATGCAAACGGTGCCGTCGGTGCGTCTTTCCGTTGTTTTTCTTTCAGTGTTGCGATATATATATGTTTAAGTAGAGACAACGAACAGTTGTTGCTTGAATTTATGAAACTTATAACAGCTGTAATGACAGAACGCCAGCAACGATTTACATGAGATAAAAAGGCACTTTCTAATGAAGAAGTTTGCCTATTCCCTTACTAGCTCAAAGCAGATGGCGCCAGGGTAAACCATCTCTGTCATGGCGACCCCTGAGAAGATTCAAAATGTATTGTTTCTAAACAATTTTTTTTCTTTTTTTTTTTCAAAATCTACTGTCAAAAAAAATGTCACATTGGCTTTAATAAAAATAAATAATTGATTAAACAATATAAAAAATTTTACGCTTGTATTTTATGTAGAACAATTACCTGGATGAAACGTCAAAAAAACTCATCTGTACACATCGGTAGAGATATATTCTTCTATATGATATAGCTACATGTGTGGGGAAAATCACATAACCCCCACTTCCCGCCACTACCCCTAAACCCCCCTCCCCTCTTCCACTCTACCGTCATCCACAAATCAAGGCAAAATTCATCTTATATCTTAGCCTCACTCGCTGACAGAACATGGAAACAGTATAATTCAGCCCTTAAGCTGTGATGGAATTTTTGCCAGTCTTGAGACAAGAATCCTTTCTTCACAGACACCCAGACGCTTTTAGATATCCTCACAATTTGCTTCAAGATGGGCACTGCTCACGGTGCATTAACCTCGCTCAGAGCTGCAGTCACGCTGATAAACCCGAAAAGTGCTGAGAAATCTGACCTTTTAGCAAAGTTTTTCAAAGGCGTGTTTAGATGTCGGCCCACAACCCCTAAATACTATTCGACCTGGAACGTAGGAACAGTTTTATTTAAGCTCGAAGAGTGGTCTCCTTCGGAGGAATTAAATTTACGACTTCTCACTTCGAAGACAAATATGCTTCTAGCTCTAGGCTCTGCTTTTAGGGTGCAAGCTCTAGCCCTTATTAAGATAGAGAATATAAAATTCTCGACAGATAAAGTAGAAATAAGAATCCCGGATCTCACAAAGACGTCCAGACCAGGAACAAACCAGCCCAGTGCTTCCTTTCCTATTTTTCAGAACTCCAAGTTATGAGTTTACCGGATATTAAAGCTCTATTTGAAAATGTGACGTTACACTTTCGCGCCCCGAGGCACTATAGGTAGTCGCAGCCAGGGCGGTCCCGAGACAACGTCCAAAGACACTTACACAGATCCTCTCGCCAAAGTCCGCCGTACCCTGAAACAAGAAAAACCCCTGTCTCCACGCTCACCATGTCCGCTGCTTGGCCCAGGAGATTCGTCCCTGAAGAGGTCCCACCGGCGGTAGTCCGTCGGGATCGGACTACTTTCCCAAGGAGAAACGAGGCGCGACCTGTAAATTCGGAAGGAAGGAAAAACACACGCACGACAATAGACGAGTTAAATGATTTTTAAGAATGCTTCACTTTATTTTTGGCGAACTTTTACACGTGGGCTTTTAGGCCCGAATCTTGGCGCAATCCGGCGCTATCGCAACAATCCGTGACAATCACGCTTTCCCCCAGACTCTCCCGTTCTCGCACTCCACGCTTCCTGGGGGCGTCCCGCACTACCCGATCCCCCGACACACACGTAAATACACACGCGCTCGCACACTCTACTTTACCCTTACCTCCGGGTTCACCATGTTCCGGGTCAAATCAACTATTGGCCTGCCGATGACCTGGTCTCGCAGATGACAGCTGGGGGTGGCGATGGTTCTCGTCTCCTCGTTCGTCGGTTGCAAGGTCGTTCCCGGCTGGCTTGGAAAGCTGATTCTCCGATCTTCTCTTTCTCTCTCTCTCGATCTACGCTACCGAAAACGCGAAAACTCGAAAAGCTCTGGTTCGCTCGAAGGCTACTGCAAGAGTGTCACGTTAGGCCCACCAATTAGTGCAGCCTCGCGAATTACCGCACTATATCTATATACATTCTTCTGACTCTTACAGCCAGGACATCATTTACACACACTCGAACGCGACGCAATTTATAGTAGATGCGCTTAATACGGATACTAAGGTATACATACAATCTTCGTCGATGGCGCAATACTGGATTAGCACAATGGCGTGGTAATTACAAATATTTTATAGTACGCCATTACACAGGTAGACCCTTATATCCCAAAACTACACATTCTTGGGCTTTTCTTCGGCGCTATGTCTTCTTTGCTCTCCTTGGCGTTACTCCTTGTATCCGATTACTCTCACGTAGAACATGAAACACACAGACCCAGACCTTTATTAGCTTCTTGTAAATCAAAATAGATTCAACCTTAATGACGCGTTTCGGCACTTAATGCTATACGGTCAGAGAAAAATGACTCCGTCATAAAAAAGACCGCGGCAGTCAGAGACTCAGCCAACCAGTTGCTTATCTCGTACCAAGCACCATATGCTCCGGCTAGTCGAGACATAGTTAGCCGATGGCTTAAGATAGTGCTAAAGGAGGCAGGAGTGGACAACAGTTTCACTGCTCACTCTACGAGGCATGCATCAACCTCGAAGGCTTATGAACAGGAGCTAAACATCAACGCTATTAGTCACGCGGCTGGATGGTCCGAGAAATCGAAGTTTTTCTTCAGGTTCTACAATAGACCCATCGAAGAGGCAGGCGGCTTATTTTCAGAGACGGTATTAGATGCCTAAGCATTTCTTTTTCCTAGCTCTAAAATAAATGAAGCCCTAAGGAGAGGAGCCTGTCGGGAGTAGACCAGCTAGCGTAGGCTAGTTCTTTTTTTTCTCTTAAAAGAGAAAGTCTCTGAATGGTGGCGCCATGTAGCGATGAAAAAGGGTACTACAAAATTATATCCTCGAACAAGGCAGTCGTATAATTGAGATTTAACTTCACAGAAGTTCGTTTAACCACCAATTATTGGGGTCTTACAGCAAATAGGACGTGTACGTAGGGATTCAGCCAGTAGCTAAATTTAGAAACCTGGGGGGAAGCCAAAGACAGCAAATCTACGTATTTCATAGATATCTTTAAACATCTTGAAAGTTAGGCATTTTATGGTAAGACAATGAAGCGTTAAGGTACAGAAAATTTAATCATTTCAGTGCTTTTTCATTCCATGTAAATCGAAGCAGGCATTTTCACATCACAGCAGTTGAAAAATTGAAAAGCCTGCAAAAGTATAATGTATATATAGCATATAGCCTATGCAAACGGTGCCGTCGGTGCGTCTTTCCGTTGTTTTTCTTTCAGTGTTGCGATATATATATGTTTAAGTAGAGACAACGAACAGTTGTTGCTTGAATTTATGAAACTAATAACAGCTGTAATGACAGAACGCCAGCAACGATTTACATGAGATAAAAAGGCACTTTCTAATGAAGAAGTTTGCCTATTGCCTTACTAGCTCAAAGCAGATGGCGCCAGGGTAAACCATCTCTGTCATGGCGACCCCTGGGAAGATTCAAAATGTATTGTTTCTAAACAGTTTTTTTTCTTTTTTGTTTTTCAAAATCTACTGTCGAAAAAAATGTCACATTGGCTTTAATAAAAAAAAATAATTGATTAAACAATATAAAAAATTTTACGCTTGTATTTTATGTAGAACAATTACCTGGATGAAACGTCAAAAAAACTCATCTGTACACATCGGTAGAGATATATTCTTCTATATGATATAGCTACATGTGTGGGGAAAATCACATACCCCCCACTTCCCGCCACTACCCCTAAACCCCCCTCCCCTCTTCCACTCTACCGTCATCCACAAATTAAGGTAAAATTCGTCTTATATCTACCTTATTTTAACCCAATAAATATTGAGTTCAGCCCCCTACTCCCCCCACACCGCCTCTCCACACGATTTTTCCTTATCCCCCACCACCCCCACACGATTTTTTCAATGTTTCAATGTACTTCCATTGTCAGCGTAGAATGGATAAAAAGGATGAATAATGAACAAGTCTGTACTGAACATAAATTCTAACGATAGTTTTAGTAACAATACAGTGGTGCTCTCTGTAATAAAATCAATTAGTAAGAATGTTTTCTTATAACGTAAAATATTGAACGAAAAAAGTACAAAATTTCATCTATTTATTAAATAATTTCAGATCAATAAGCTTACTTCAGTGTGAATGTTGTCCAAATGTTTTTGTAACTATGGAAAAATTAAAAAAAATAATAAATTTTTTGAATGTAGTATATGCAATGTATTTATAAACGAAAACATTACGTACGACACGTAAGAGAGCATACGTACACTAAAATTATATGTTGGCTTATCTTTTTTGATAAGATGAGTACCCAAGATATCGACACACCACTTATCCGAATTTTAAAACAAATAGTCAATTTTTCTGGTGATGCCTGGACCTCCAGGGGCTTTCTTTTCTATGGAAAGCCGACACCTGGCCAGCTCATCGGGTAAAGTCACTGTTGGGTATATAAAGGTCGGTACTGCGAGTTAGATAGTTTATTGAAAAATATCTTTCCATTAAACTATATCGTAGCTGGGATGTGCTTGAGACAATCGCTGCGCCCTGTAAATAGTACCCAGTAGGATTGATGACCGAGTCGTCTAAGGGGAACTTTCCAAGGGGTCTGCATGAAAGACTCGCATACTTGGGGGGGGGGAAATAGGATGGTAGGATGGTAATAACGGAAGAGACGAAGGAAGGTAGAAATTAAGGACATAGGATACATAACAACCCTGCAATGGGTATACGTTGGAATCTTAATACAATACAATACAAGATATATTTAATTATGCTTTTTAAATCAATTACATTTTATTGTCATTAAAAATTCTTGTTTTACCCTCTACGATATAACTTTTCGATAACTTATTGTATCTTAATAAAAGAAGAACAATACACGTTTTTCCACGTATACTTAATAGATAGTTATCTAATAATATCCATTGAGACATGATATGGAAAGATGGCTTAATACGAATGAGAGTGGATCATCTGCATACCCGGGTTTACACTTTCAATTGTAAGTATCGAATGAGAAAAATCATGGTTAAATGAAAATATTGTTTATTACGTCAATTTAAATGATGCACGATGAAAATATGAAAAAACTTAAACACCATTTAACTTTTTTTACTTTGAGCGCAACAAATTGACTTACTCAACATCCTTTTAATTTAATGATTGATTATCTTTGCTGTCTGTGTACACACAAGAGTATGTAACAACTCTTGTCATACTGGCAGTATCGTCGCTATTTTGGAAGGGAGCCATCATCAACTTAAAAACCATCTATTACTTAAAAATAGCATAAAAATAGATTGTGGGGGATGTGGGAGACTCTTGTCTACCCAGATTTTATTACATTAAAACTTTTTAGAAATAACTTAAGTGTTTCTTTATTTTTTGAGGGGGGGGGGGATGTAGGGAACCGTGATACACTTGTTGGGCTGAGAAGAAATTTATAGAAGGCACCACATGAAAACTTTTATAATACAGGAGGATACCAATTTATATATTCATGTATATGTATGACAGATTTTTGTCCAGCTGTAAGACATACATTAAGAGCTCGAGTTCAACCCTTATTTTTGTATAAGTCTTAATGGCGTATGAATTATTTTTCATAAGACTTAAGCAAACAAAGTATATTTGACTTTCTACTCTTCGAAAACAATATAAGAGTTTGGCAGAAGATCAGAGGTACTAAGGAGTAGCCGTGTAAAACACTGTTATACTATATTTTACTATATTTTAACAGTAGATTGTCACTTTCATAATTTCTCTCTTATACACTTCCAAGCTATATTTGCAAGTAGTCATTTAAGCATTTGTCATAAATAAATAATAAATATAATTAAAAAAAATTCTACATTTGTGGAAATGAAATTCTGAACAAAACTCAATAAAAGCCGCACAACACGTCAGGCTGCTCTTTAAATGCACATAAGAAAAATAACGTTCTTACAGAGCTTTACCTATTTTTGCCAATGGTGAAGATTATTAATCTTTCTTGCCGTCAAAGGGTGTTTTTACAAAATAAGTGGTCAGGGTACCCTTGCCCTTCACGTAAGTTGGTCCACGGCAGATAAGTTCGTAGCCAGCGTTCATAAGTACCTTAGCGGTGTCTTCGGTTACTTGGATTCGGCCCATTTCACCGCAACTGTCCATACGAGAAGCTACGTTGACCGTATTGCCCCAGATGTCGTACTGAGGTTTCTGGGCACCAACCACTCCAGCTATTACGGGACCATGATTTAATCCTGAAAAATGAGAAAAATTAGAGTTAATTTAACGGTTATGTTTTTTTGTGTTTTTTAATTGAATTAAATACACAAACATGTACCTATTCTTAGCTTAAACCGTTGAAACGAATCTTGATTAATTTGGTTGAGCAAAGTCATTAGGGATATTGCAAATTCAACGAGCACGACAACGTTGTGCTCTTGCATTTTATTCAAATTTATCTGAAATTAGGCCAATGATTACTGCTTTTTTAACCTATTCATGATCATTTGGGTACTTCAATCGTAATTACCAGTCCATCTCCATCTTCTTTTCCTGGACTGAGACCACAGGCAAGCATATAAGTGCTGCCGATTGTCTTGATTTTTTCAATACTCGAATATTTCGGCTTTAGTAGCAATTTGTCAAAATCGCAGATTATCTCGTTCAGCAACCTCAGACACTCAAGTCCTTGTTTGTTGATGTCTGTTTCATCGTAAAATTCTTTGTAGTTTGGTATCGAAGCAAACATTACGGCAATACAACGGTAGGTCTCATGATATAGATCCTAGTAATCAGAAGTAAAAACATAAATATACAGGGTGATCAGTAAGTACTTTAATAAATACTATTATTAATATTATTAGTAGTATTATTATTATTATTACTATTACTATTATTATTACCAATATTATTATAAGAGTATAAGAAGTATTACAGTTTACTGTTGAAAGTAAAGATCTACTTTCATCAGCTTATATTTTTACAAGAAACACAAGTCTAATCGAGACTATTTTTTAGGCCAGGCGCAAGTTGACATTAGCAATATATACCCCATGGGTGAATATTGAATCATTGCAATGAAAGAATAAAAGAGAATTGCACTGTTTGACACGACAAATAATTTTTTATTCTTACAACAAAACTCTATTGTGAAAAACTCTTAAAATAGCATAGATGAGCATTCCTTAGCGAATCACTAACATAACAATAGAGTTTTCATTCGAGACTAAAAAATTATTTATGATGACAAAAAGTGCTATTCTTTTTTATTCTCTACAGTTTAAAAAAAAAAGAATTTCTCGCAAATAGTACTGGCAATTGGTACGCCAAAAAGTATTCAGATAAGTCAGGTAGGGCTGTGTCATAGTTAATAAACTTATTTTCTGGACTAATTTATCTGTCCTGGAAATTTTACTCACATTCTCTCACGATGAGATGAATACTGGGGTAATACGAACTAAGAACATGCGAGTGTGCGAGTGCGTTTCTTTTCCCGGAAAGTTGTGCGCCCTCAGCATGCGCTTAAATAAAGGTGTAATCTAAGAGATTTTATAGAAAATGTGCCTTTTTTAGTGTCAAAAAATGAGATAAAGTTTATCAGCAAACTTTTGTCCTGCCATATACTTTTTTTCGTTTTTTTTTATTTTTAAGTTGAATTTTACGATTTTTTTTATTTTTTTTATTTTTTTTTTACCGTCTCAAGAAGTTAGAGAGAATCATTTCGAAAAGAAAAATTTGTACTTAAATCTTTTATATCAAGTAATTTAGTACTAATTTGGATTTTTCTACGGTATTTGTTTTCTAATTCCTCATAGTTACAATTTAATACATCCAACGCATTGGTCTGATTACTAGACATACTTTTAATTGCTGGTTTGGAACTTAAGGTAGTTGTTCCCTAAATTAAAAGTATCTAAAAAGGTACGAAATTGTCAGTAAAACTAACATGAGCGTCGAGAAATATGTATAAAAAATTTGAGACCAATGTACCACGTCGTTATTGATATATCCTCGTCAAAAAATCACTCTTTTAACATTGGTGCAATGGTGCAAACACTACATAACCCCAAAATTTTAAAAAGTGTAACTTATAGCATACCTATAAATAAATAAAAAAACTACTGAAAACTACCTCAGACAGTAAAGAAACACATACATCTTTTTAAGAATTTTTTATACATAGTTTTAAAGTAATAGTAATCAAAAAAGTGCTCTTTGTTTGATTTTGGAAGATAACCAAGTAAGTATCGCATATGTGGCAACGTCGCATTGTCACATGAGTTAAAGTAGATAGATGTTTATGTTTATGTATGTATAAGCATACGCAAAGGCATTCACTTTTCACTCTGATATTTTGCATTCAAGATGATGTATGTACATTGTATATCTATATATAAGATTGACCTATATATTAGGAAACAAGTACCTTAAGTCAAGATTTCCATTTTGGCACATATGTTATCTTACTAATATATGAAGCAAAGTCGCTAAAACCGTTGTAATCGCTAACCGCGAAAAATACTGAACCGATTTTGCTGAAATTTTGCACACTGATTCATGATACTTCCTAGATGGTTTTAGTGTAGTTTTTATCTTAAAAAATTTAATAACAATAGCAATAAATGAGCTCAAAATTTTGCAAAAATACGCCAGCTTTTTACTTTAGTTCAGTAAAATCCGCTAGGTGGCATCGACATAAAATCGAGGCTACCTGCAACATAATTAAATAAGTGTGGTTATAATAGGCCGGAGCGTCTTAATAGTGATGTAGTCGAGCTTCGGCAGTTCAACAAGCCGTATGGAGAATAATGACGATAGTCTTGCAGCTGGGTATCCCGGTTACGGATGATACTCTTCTCTACAGGGGAAGGGACCTAGGTGTCCATTCACCCTGAATTTCTACGAGTGCGATCAAAAAAAAAATTAATTCCAACCAATGACGTCTCTGGCATAATGCCTGGAGACATATCTAGCCAGAGCACAATCTGCACCAACTCTTCATAGCAGTCCCACCATTCCACATGGTGCAGTTAAAGAATTTTTAGCTACAAATATAAGCCAGGGAAAACAGCTCTAAGGGGCACGGGCAGCCACAACGGCTACCTTCTTGGTCGCGTCCCCAACGCGCTTACCCACATGTTCCCGTTCAACAATGAGCGGTTGGTTATCCGGGGAACGACCCGAAGACGAGATATTCTTTGGTCAGCGGCGTACCTCCCTCCATCACAGTCTCCGTACACAGAGACTTCGAGGGTAAGAGTCAAGCTACCCACAGCCAGCTTTTCATCATCAGGAATAATAATAAGGAATAGCTGGAAGTTTTACCACTGGCCCTTTTTAGGGCCATTATAAGTATTCACGTTCCCTACTTAACCATCAATCTCATCGATTCTTTTAAGGGCCACCTAAGTTTAAACTACCTTGTGAACAAATAAATTTTTACTACAATTTCCGGAAGTGATTTATCGACTAAAAGACTATATTAACTAAAGACGGCCACTATTAAACCAAGTCAGTCATTCTCTGGCAGTTATCACGAGCAGAGTTGTTCTTCGCAAGGCTGGGAACCCCGTCGACCGACGACCCTACATTACCCTCTTGACTCTGAGCATTCAACTAGGAATCACTGATCCTCTCCAAGATCTGCGCTGGGCGAACCTAACAGCTATGAAGGAAAAAAAAACTTGAGCCAACGAAAGTCTCCAACAGGCAAGCATCACGAACCAATCTCTACTAATCTCTCTACCTTAGATCATCAAAACAACTGAGTCTGCAAAATAAAGGTGCTTTAGACACCAACGTCTTCGACGTTATACCAGGAGACGTTGGGAAAGATCACTACAACTAGCTCCAAAGCTTCGGACTTTGTAATTTTTCTCCCGATCAGTCTGGGTCTTCAACAGCAGGCCAGAGAAGATCACCCTGAAGTATCCAGGCAGTCACAATTGCTGTTAACTGCAGTCAAGAAAGAGTTAACTAGAGAAGCTCACCGGTCTTTTTTAGGGCCATTGGACGTCGAACTACCTTGCCAACAAATACATTAGAACTTAAGAAAGTTGACAGANGGCTAATTTATCTGCCCTGGAAATTTTACTCACATTCTCTCACGATGAGATGAATACTGGGGTAATACGAACTAAGAACATGCGAGTGTGCGAGTGCGTTACTTTTCCCGGAAAGTTGTGCGCCCTCAGCATGCGCTTAAATAAAGGTGTAATCTAAGAGATTTTATAGAAAATGTGCCTTTTTTAGTGTCAAAAAATGAGATAAAGTTTATCAGCAAACTTTTGTCCTGCCATATACTTTTTTTCGTTTTTTTTTATTTTTAAGTTGAATTTTACGATTTTTTTTATTTTTTTTATTTTTTTTTTACCGTCTCAAGAAGTTAGAGAGAATCATTTCGAAAAGAAAAATTTGTACTTAAATCTTTTATATCAAGTAATTTAGTACCAATTTGGATTTTTCTACGGTATTTGTTTTCTAATTCCTCATAGTTACAATTTAATACATCCAACGCATTGGTCTGATTACTAGACATACTTTTAATTGCTGGTTTGGGGCTTAAGGTAGTTGTTCCCTAAATCAAAAGTATCTAAAAAGGTACGAAATTGTCAGTAAAACTAACATGAGCGTCGAGATATATGTATAAAAAATTTGAGACCAATGTACCACGTCGTTATTGAAATATCCTCGTCAAAAAATCACTCTTTTAACATTGGTGCAATGGTGCAAACACTACATAACCCCAAAATTTTAAAAAGTGTAACTTATAGCATACCTATAAATAATTAAAAAACTACTGAAAACTACCTTAGACAGTAAAGAAACACATACATTTTTTTGAGAATTTTTTATACATAGTTTTAAAGTAATAGTAATCAAAAAAGTGCTCTTCGTTTGATTTTGGAAGATAACCAAGTAAGTATCGCGTATGTGGCAACGTCGCATTGTCACATGAGTTCAAGTAGATAGATGTATATGTTTATGTATGTATAAGCATACGCAAAGGCATTCACTTTTCACTCTGATATTTTGCATACAGGATGATGTATGTACATTGTATATCAATTATACAAGATTGACCTATATATTAGGAAACAACTACCTTAAGTCAAGATTTCCATTCTGGCACATATGTTATCTTACTAAAATATAAAGCCAAGTCGCTAAAACCGTTGTAATCGCTAACCGCAAAAACTACTGAACCGATTTTGCTGAAATTTTGCACACTGATTCATGATACTTCCTAGATGGTGTTAGTGTAGTTTTTATCTTAAAAAATTTAATAACAATAGCAATAAATGAGCTCAAAATTTTGCAAAAATACGCCAGCATTTACTTTAGTTCAGTAAAATCCGCTAGGTGGCGTCGACATAAAATCGAGGCTACCTGCAACATAATTAAATAAGTGTGGTTATAATAGGCCGGAGCGTCTCAATAATGATGTAGTCGAGCTTCGGCAGTTCAACAAGCCGTATAGAGAATGCTGGCGATAGTCTTGCAGCTGGGTATACCGGTTACAGACGATACTCTTCTCTACGGGGGAAGGGACCTAGGTGTCCATTCACCCTGAATTTCTACGAGTGCGATCAAAAAAAAAATTAATTCCAACCAATGACGTCTCTGGCATAATGCCTGGAGACATATCTAGCCAGAGCACAATCTGCACCAACTCTTCAGAGTTGAGTGGAAGTCCCACCATTCCACATGGTGCAGTTAGAGAATTTTTAGCTACAAATATAAGCCAGGGAAAACAGCTCTAAGGGGCACGGGCAGCCACAACGGCTACCTTCTTGGTCGCGTCCCCAACGCGCTTACCCACATGTTCCCGTTCAACAATGAGCGGTTGGTTATCCGGGGAACGACCCGAAGACGAGATATTCTTTGGTCAGCGGCGTACCTCCCTCCATCACAGTCTTCGTACATCGAGACTTCCAGGGTAAGAATCAAGCAACCCGTAGCCAGCTCTTCATCATCAGGAATAATAATAAAGAATAGCCTGAAAGTTTCACCACTGGCGCTTTTTAGGGCCATTATAAGTACTTACGTTCCCTACTTAACCATCAATTTCATTGGTTCTTTTTAGGATCCACCTAAGTGTAAACTACCTTGCCAACAAATACCTTTTGTACTACAATTTCCGGAAGCGATTCGTCGACTAAAAAACTATATTAACTTAAGACGGGCACTATTAAACCAAGTCAGTCATTTACTGGCTGACGTCGTGAGCAGAGTTGTTTTTCGCAAGGCTAGAAAACCGGTGACCGACGACCCAATACTACCCTCTCGACTCTAAGCATTCAACCAGGAATCACTGATCCTCTCCAAGGTCTGTGCTGGGCAAACCTATAAGAGCTATAAAGGAAAAAAAACTTGAGCCAACGGGATATGTAGCCTCCACTGGACAAGTATCACTAACCAATCTCCCCATCTAAGATCAGCAAAACAACTGAATCTGCAAATAAAAAAGGTGTTTTAGACACCAACGTCTTCGACGTTATACTGGGAGACGTTGGGAAAGAGCACTAGAACTAGCCCCAAAGCTTCGGACTTTGTAATTTTTCTCCCGTTCAGTCTGGGTCTTCAACAGTAAGTCAGAGAAGATCACCCTGAGGTATTCAGGCAGTCACAATTGCTGTAAACTTTAGTCAAGAAAGAGTTTACTTAAGAAGCTCACCGGTTTTTTTTAGGGCAATCGGACGTCGAACTACCTTGCCAACAAATATATTATATAGAACTTAACAAAGTCGACAGAAAACAGCTTTTAGGGGTCACAAAAATTTTAAGCATGCCAAAAGTCGCAAGAGGGTGAACTGGAAGAAAAACTTCAAATGTATCTAATAAATAAAATTTTACTTAGGTGTCAAGAAACTGACGCAGAAAATTTATCGAGATTGAAACAGCAGCGTCAAAATCGACAAATAAAGAATCCATTACGTGAGAGATCAGCTTTTCATTGTACCCTCACAGCAATCTCTGAAATCTTTAAAGATCCTACTTCAGATTTTTTAATGAGTAGAAAATGTATTTGTGTTTTTGTGGCAATAAAAATGTAGGGTTTAAGGTCCAGGACTTTGTTGCTCTGGTAATAAAGTTGTGAGATATGAGAAAAAAAATTTTTTTTTAATATAAATTTTTTGGGGGTTTAAAATCTTAACAGCTTTAAAAAATAGCCGTTTTCGTGAATTACACGGGAGAAACTGTAAATCAACGGCTTCTTATGGCCACCGATTATTTTATGGCATAAAGAACGCACGGCACTTTTCAGTATAATTATTTTTTTAAATTTTTACACCTTATTATTTGACCGAATAAACTATACGGATTCCGAAAAAATATGTTTTTAATAAGAAGATTTTTGTTCTAAGATGTATCAGGAATATGTGTAAAATTTCTAACTGATAATGTTTCACATTACATGTCAACACACTACGGTGCTTTATTTAGTAAGTCTCGGGCGAAGCCGAGACGGGGGGCTGTTTGTTATACAGTGGATAAATTAATTAACCAAATATTATTTTGACTAATGATAACCTACCTGATTTTCTCGGGTGGCAAGGAAGTGGCCAGCTACGTGAGCGGGCAAAAGATTTTCTAGCAGTACCTTGTTGACGCCCCTAATAGTTTCCACTTGTTCCTGCTCAACTTTGAGCTTGTTCTTCCACAAAAAGTCTGTCCGTGATGTGTACTCGATTCTACGATCGAAGACGTGTAATACGAGGATCAAGAGTCCCAGTAGAAAGCCTATCTGGACGAGATAATTCACTTGGTGAAATCTGTAATAAGCAATTACATATAAGTTGTAATTATCTTTTATAGATGTGTAATTATTTGGATGATAGTCAAAATTCTAACTCATTCCTGGGGTCCATGTAATAACTTCGTAGGATCTCAAATTGAGAGAACACAATGAGTAGCGAGATGATGGATAAGGTCATCATGCCGAGCTTTAGAACCGAGCCCACCCTTAAATTTACCCATCCAATTACTAAAGCAATGGCTGCGCACTCAACGTACATCTACAATAGTTCCAGCTTTGTTATGTTTCGAATTTTTAGCTTTTCATTAATAATCGGGAAAAAAACTTTTAACTTATACAGGCGCAATGTTGCTTTCCCACTTAGGTTCAATATCGATCAGAGTGACGATGCTAGAAGTGACGGCCAAATTTACAGTTACGAGATAGACGACGATCCTTATGGCTCGACTAAGAAATATTCTTTCCTCACCAGTGGGATTAGACTTTCTTGAGTCGACTGTAATTCGGCTCGCCCACCATGAGATGGCCGACAGTATTGAAAGACATATTAAGCCACCCGTGAAGCAGCCATAGACCGTTATGCTCCTGTTTTTATCAAAAATTTAATTATGAATGTTAATAAATGCTGGGAAATAAGTTACTAAAAATTAAAAATACTTCTATTCTGATTACGATAAAATCGAACTTTTTTTTTGTAACTACAGCTAAGGATTTTAATTTCATAGGAGTAGATATTATAAGGAGTAAAATTTATAACATGCTGCATCAATCTTGCAGATAAAGAAGGTAAATTTGATTACTAGCGAGTTGAACGTAACTTTGTTCATTCGCTCGTGACTTTGTAAGGACTTTGACTTACACGCGCTCTCACAAGTAAAAACTTCATACTACTCGGTCTTTACAGAGAGCTAATTCAATTTTGGGTTGAAGAAACAACAAACTATAATTGTGATCGAGGAAAAAGCTTATTCAGAGATATTGTGTACTACAATTTATTACATGTCCTGACTTTTTTATCTACAATGATAAAATTAATGCCCAAACAAAAACAAAAAGTTCGCACATGGTGCACTTCTAGCTAGGACAAGCAGCACAAGTATGTGTGTATATCTTCTTGTATTACACAGTGATTTTGGTGGATTTTACAATAAGCCCCCCCCCCCTCCCCACAAACCCACAATGTTGCCCTGCAACCCCCTCCCCCATAAAACAAGAAAAAATTCGTTCAATTTTTCCTATATTTTAATTAAGTTAACTTTTCTAAATCCCCCACTACCCCCATAATAACCCTCACACAATTTTCTAGTTCCCCCACATGCCCTCTACAGAATAAAGGTAAAATCATTTAATTTCTTTTATATTTTCGTTAGGGTCAAATTTTTAAGCCCAGAACTACCCCTAAACCCCCCACGATTTTTTAATACCCACAGGCTTTCCACAATATATTAGTTTATTATAATTAAATGCACCACCCGGACTCTCCCACCAAATAAAGAAAAATTTGATTAGTTTCTCCCTTATTTTAATTGAGTGAGATTTTCTTATATTTCCTCACTACTCTACCTACAGCATTTACAACCCACTTGAAGATTTACGTTATACATATGTATATTTTGAAAGTTTATAAAAGAAAAAAATTTAATTTTTTAACACGTGTTTATTACGGTAGTTAGTTTTGTTAAATCAATTCAAAGTTTTTTAACATAATTTCTATTTCTATACGTAATTTTTTTGCATATTTCACACGTATTGTGATTCTTAAATTTTTAATGGATTGATAATTTAGATAACTAAGTAATTATTATTTCATGATGTAATAAAAATGTAATAAGATATCAAACAACTAATTAACTAATTGAACATGAACTTTGTGATCCTCGCCAGTATCCCTACGTGCTTCGAGAAGACAGACATCCTCTATCTCTCTTTAATGAAATATAATAATCATGATACTTCAGTAAACTTTCCCTTCTGTCTTTTACTTATACCTCCCACGACGAACAATGAAAAAAACAAATTTGTAATAAATTAAATAAAACTTGATTTAATAATACATGATATCAATTTAAAAAAGAGCACTAGAACTAGCCCCAAAGCTTCGGACTTTGTAATTTTTCTCCC
>NW_019379711.1:55289-71506 GCF_000648655.2 Copidosoma floridanum
GATTATCATTTAGATAATATTGTCGATTTTCGGTCTAGGAAAAGTTTAAAATGCCAAAGATAAGGTGTGCGGCGGATATGAAAAAAATTAATTCGATTAAACGGTGTATCTGATATACGTGGATGTATTATCAATTTTACTAATTCAAGCAAAGTTCAAGGTGACGTGGGACTACGAGGACTTGTTAACCAAATACGCTCGTCCTTTGATAAGATTACGGGAGCACGAGAGACACTCTCGCATCTGTACCATATTATATTTTTTTTTTTCACATCTAGTATAAGAGGCTATCAATAGGTGAAACTGACTTATCTGAACCTGTACCGCGAATTTCCCACGATTTTGATGGTGTGCACGTAACTATACAGTTGCATGAAACGATTAGACCGATAGATTCGGGCCCATACAAGTTGTATCAATGTTTGATTATTATGCGACAACGAGGCCGTGCCACTAATCGGCATTGCGATCGATTTCAACAAAGTCTCATCCCGACCTTGTTGTCAGCAAATTGCATATACTTACATGCTCTCTCAAGTATTATCGACTCAAGGTAAACACAGCATGGATTGTTGACATGGCTTCGGTGCCTTTTTTTCTTTCTTTTTATTTTTTTTTTTTTTCGTCTCTCTTTCTTCTTTGCGTGGCATCCATGGCATCCCTTGCCAAAACGTCAAGTACTTGTGCTCGTTGAGACATAAAAAACAGCCATACCATTGGTGCTTGTTTCGATAAATTGCTTAGTGAATTCGTCCTTAAATTTACAGGTAGTTAAACAATTACGATGCTTAATGCGTGTTTTAAGCTGTTATTTTCGTCGATGGCGTAAACGCGTGGTTAAATAAAATAAAATAAAATAAAATAATAATAATTCGGTTAAAAATTTTATTGAGGTACTAGAAAAGTACTTTATATTTTTTAGAGATATGGAGAGTTAAGAGACTTGCTGGGATACAGAGGATATTACTTTTTTTACTCGCTGATTTCTTTTTTTTTTTTTTTTTTTTAACTATCATTTGATAATTTTGCACGTGCTACGCACTCGTGTGCTCAACTGGCACTCGTTCCCGTCAACTCCAGCCACTCGTGCGAGCCAATCACGACTCGTACGAGAAATCGTCTTTTCCACACTTGTTACATAAATAACTATTCCAACTCGGGCACAAACGTTCACCCACTGTTCCTTTTGGTTGCGTTAGCCGTAGTTTACGATAAGGGTACGAAACTTCGTATGTTATAAATTTAACTTTTAATCCTAGATGATTAATAACGGTTTACTTACCCGGGCAGGTAGATGATCTGCACGAAGAACATGAGCAGATAAAGGAGGGCGGAAGTAAAAACGTACCAAGGGTATTGTTCGTCCTTTTGCTCACGGTAGCGGCTCTCCTGTACAGAATCCTCAAACCAATAGGTCAAGCTTGATATGCCTTCCCGACTACCACACCAATGTCTGAAAAATTACATTTTGATATTTTATTCAGAGTGTTGATATTGTACGACTTTTATTAATTTAAATTGACAAGGGTAAACAACACATCTCATCACATTATTTTTTATTTTTTTTTTTTACTTGACGTGTTTAATATGAATAAATATTCATTGTTATCATACTCTCTTGTAACCATATATTGTGTACGAAAAATTTTATAAAAAAATGTTGTTGGTTTTAAAAAGATTTAACCTGAGATACAAATACATATGGTGAATTGCCTAGAAATGGAGATTGTAAGATAGTTATAGAGAGATATTTTACTTCAGTTGAATTGAGTCTCTAATGTAAAAAGTGGAAAATGTAATATCACATTTTCAGTGAATGAGATATACTTGACTTGGAACCACGATGACAGTGATACTAACAAAGAGTGAGGCATATTACGAGAAAGTTAGATGTTAATTCGATTGAGATACTTGGGCTACATGTAAAGTTCCTGATAAAAAGTCGTTAATACTATAAAACATCAACTATAAGTAGAACTGTTATAAATATATATTTACAGTACCAGAGAAGTTTCTTGGGGTGTACTCGGAAATGATGTTTTGGTCAGCTCTTAGGTTGGTATCTACTCCTACCTCTACTTAACTAACCGAGCGTGTGCTCAGGCACTGTAAACACCATTTACTCAATCAACTGATTTTGGGGCAAGTTTTGGACGCAGACGATGTAGTACAGAAAATATTCAATTTCATTATTTATTTTAAGGTAGTGTTTTATTAAACAGATAATACGAGTACGACTTCACTTCTACAGTAGAAGTTCTACTCCAAAACTGGCTCCAAAATCAGCTGATTGAGTAAACGGTGTTTACAGTGCCTGAACACACGCTCGGTTAGTTAAGTAGAGGTAGAAGTAGATACCAACCTAAGAGCTGACCAAAACATCATTTCCGAATACACCCTTGGACACAGATACACAAGAATAGAAAGTTAGGTACTTAATAAAAGGTAAATACAGATATAGCTATACGTGGAATGGAAAAACCTGTAAGAATACAATTGTACACTACAATGCATAGGGGATATAAAATTATACTCAGTGACTCAAAAATATGGTTATGACAATATAATGAAAGATAAATTAAAGACCATGTTAAGAATGTTAGTATACAGGAACAAACAGTTTCAAACAAAAACTTAATGACCGAGTCATACATTAAATTTAGCTATAGAACCTCGAGTCATAAGCCGAAAACATAACCAGATAGAGATAAAGTTATTGGGGTCAAGAAACAAAGATAAACAAATTAAATGAGATAGGCAAAAGCTTGGGTTCATGATTTATTGACGGTCCGTGCATTAGCACACGATCAGTAAGAGCTAATCAAGAAATTAGAATAAAAACTCCAAAAATGTCAGATGTTTGTTGAGCAACGTATCGTTGGTCTTAAGATGCTAACCTCATCAGGCTCAGTCTATATCGCTATGACGATCGTTACAAACTCAGAGTCTTTAACACTTACCGTCAATAAATCATGGAAACCACAGAGAGCAGAACTGCATGTTTAACAACCAAGATAAAAGCTTGAGTTGTTTTAAACTCTGTCAAATGGAAGTTTTAAAGCAACTCTATCAGTCGCCACGCATAATTTGTTAAATTGTATACTTACTATGTTAGTATACTTACTTTACGTCGAAACATGAGGCGTTATTCGTTAACAAATTGGATTCGATCATTGCTATACTCTGCAAGAACATCCATTATGTAGTTTATCTTCCTTGGTAAAAAACTTTGTATCAGTAAAAAAATTTTCCTACAAAATTAATGAGTTTGATCTCTATAGCTTTTGATGTATATCTACGTATGTAAACTAAAGTTTAAACACTTTCAACTTGTATAGAATGAGACAAACATAAGGGCACATTTAAATGTTATGAATATTGAAAGGATAAACGTTGACGTTTAGAAAAATTCAAATTTTGAAAAACAGATTTATTAACCAGTCTAGTTCTCCGAGGCCACTAAATTGGCCATCTAGAGACAAAAACTTTTTTAATCAACAAACCAATACATACAAAATACTGCCTAATAGAAAATATAAGAAATTTTACTTGGAATTTGTACATTTCATCATTTTTTTTTTCAAGATACAAAATAAAAAGTAAATATCCTGCGGCTTCAAACCAATAATTTGTAAAACTTAATCTATCAGAATTATAGTAATTACAGTCGATATAATTGAATTTAATAAAAATTAAGTTTCGTTAATGGCTAAATTTTTCAATAGAGACCAAAAAAATTTCCAAGGAAGTTTCTCATATAGAATATATTTTTTTAGTTTCGAATATTTTTTTTACAAATTATACGTAATACTAGATTTGTATTGCACAGATATTTCAAGTTCCGATTGTTATTCTTGTTATCCAAACTATGTATGCAATAAATGTTTAATAATATTTCACACAACGATTAATACATATTATTTTACGGTTAATAGCAGTTGTGCAATGTAAGGAGGCTCATACCTTATTCTTTAGACTTAAAAAAATAAAAATCTGTTGGAAATTTTAAATAATTCTGTTTTTTTTTTACTGTTTGGATGTGTCATTTTTTATAAATAATATGTGTATGAGTTGTACGAACTTTTATATAGTGATATTGAGTAAAAAACTTTATATAATCAATCTCGTAAAAATGTGTCGTGTCGCACGGACATAACGTATCACTGGGAAAAAGTTGGGTAAACCAACTTCTCAACTTTGCTGTGAACAGCGCCAGAT
This sequence comes from Copidosoma floridanum, assembly GCF_000648655.2. Next base: position 59,508 of record NW_019379711.1, read on the forward strand.
ATATTTATCGAAATATGTTCATGAAAATTCGTAAACTATTGTAAAAACTTTTCATCATTACTTACTGTAAGGCCTATATTTTTTGCCAGCGTCGTCTCCGTAATATTAGCAAAGGGCTTGCCTGCACCCCAGCACTCTACATACTTGGTCATTTTACTGCTCGGTCTGGATCTGTAATACATTAAATTGCATTTAATGCTATTTCTTTAGACCTGACTCGCCACTTGAATTTTTCGTGTAAAAATTACAAAATGGCATTAATTTAATCAACTTTAAAACCAAATAGAATCATCCAAGTAAAATCATAAAAAGTGCTAAACTTCGAACAAAGATGTAATATAAATAAATTCAGTTAAAAAGTCCGTCTAACAAAGCTTCAACTCTACGTAAAAGCTTGCACGCTTTTAAACAAAAATCACCTTAAAGAGCTTCACAACTTTAACTTTTCACTTCCTTATCATTCGGTAAATAAAAAAAAAAAATATAGTGTGTAGACCCGAGAAGCAAAAACAGCTTCTCCGCAGATCTTGCCACAACGTGTACTTAGTGTAGAACGCTTTCGTACCAGTGATAAAGGATAAAAACTTAGTTTTACCTCGAGGGTATGTGTTCCGGACGCTGCAGTGCCTTGACGTTCCCCGGCCCGCTTTCCTCTTTGCTTTTCTGCGCAAAAGAAAAAAAGTAAAATTATTAGCAACATATATCTGCAAGAGACGTATAATATCATTTAAGATCATTAGCTAAAATAAACTTGTTTTAATGTGAACCCAGAAAATAGATGTTATTTTATTAATATCGTACATTTTCCTTTGATCTGTGCGTTATACTATAAGTATGTTCTTATCATTCTCGAGTAAATGATTTCATTGAAGAAAATGGTATATGTCCCACGCATATATGAATACACGTACCTTTGGAGGAATGATGAGAAAAGTTTCAACGCTATGCTCGGACAGGTAAGCATCTCGCGAACCTCCGTTTCCGGGCTCCACTTCAAAGCGATTGCCCAGTTGCAGTAATGTCGCCTTTGTCACATGAACCCGCCTGTAATTTTATAATCAGCCACGATTGCATTATAATAACTTATTTTGTTTTCCTAAAAATTAAAGAAGTTTATTTTCTGTAAAATAAGAACCATTTTAACTTCACGTCTTTCGAATATTCTTCTATTCTTAATTTATTAAAAACCCTTAAATACCATAAGTGTGAGATTTTCGAGATTTGAAAAAAGATTTAGGAAAATTTCGGGAAGAAATCAGAATATTCTAAAGTCATTTTTATTTTTATAATTTTGTGTTTTATTATTTTCAATCTTTCAAAAAGTTTGTCTGCTAAATTATTTTGCAACTGTAGATAAGCCGTGATGAGCCAATAAGTTAAATTGACATAACTTGATCTGTATTCTACATTGACAATGTTCGACGGAAAAAATTTGATGATTCAAAAATTTAGTACTATACGTGACACTAAACCATGAATCACGATAAATATTATTTTCATGTTTGTTTGTTGAAAAAAAAAATGTTACCGCTCATCTCAAGTTAAATTAAAAATAGACTGTAAAATTACACACGCCCAACGACTAACGGACAAAAAGCAAATTAAATAAAAACGACTGGTGTATCAATATTTATGTACACAACGTCTGCACACATACACGAGATTAGATAAGTTATCGAGTGTATAACGTATAATCACTTAAACGTCAAGCTTTGAAGCTTCCAAAACCACATACTGCATCGGCTAATCTGGCGCCATAAGATTCGAAAACTCGATTTGAATACGTTCCACTTCCACAAAGTGTAATTCGATTTACCACGTGCACTTTGTGGTACACGGAGACTACAGCAACCGTATAGCGCGGAGGGTGAGAGATGTATTGAGCGACTAAATTAACACTCGCTCGCTCTCTCCGCAGGCGTACGTCTAGAGCCGCGTGCACACGTATGTATATCACGCGTTTGTTTGTATACATGCGTTCATTTTCGATTGAGAGATGAATGTGGGCGGGTATGTTGTACACACATATGAACGCACTGACCCCGGCATAACGCCGCTTTCCATGTGATTGGCCAGAGTGACGTCGTCGCTCCAGACGTCGAACTGCCATTTCCGCAGACCGAGAACGCCGCAGAGGACGTTTCCCGTGTGAATGCCGATTCTCATGTCCACGTTGAATCCAGCCGCCTCCCTAACGAACCTGGACACAAGTATATGCATTTTATGCCTCTAACGAATGTTTTCGACGTTATTGTGGATCAAATGTTTTTTATAGCAAACAAAATCAACTATGACAATAATAATCATTTCAATAAAATCCATTCTGCTATGTTAATAATGTAATCACAGCCAAGTTTCCTAATGGTATATAGTGTTTTGGGAAATGGGTGCCAACTTCATTAGGAAATTCCTTTATCAATGTCGATGTAAGTTATCGACCGCAACATCGCTTTTGGTGACGTTAAGGTTAATTAGAACTCCATGACAGTAATATGTATGTTCATGTACGCTTTCATGAATACGCGTGTGTAAGTAGCTATATAACATATGACAGGTAATATACATATCACCTCATCATACTATATATGGGTCTTTGTAAAAAAACTTGGGCTTCTCATGTCCTTGCTCTTTATGAACAGTTAAATTGTTAAAATAATATTTATACATGAAAATTTTATTGAACGTAAAGTAAATCTCGAATCAGGTATGATTTGCAAGCTTGAGCAAAGAATGTAATGTTAAAATGTCATTACCGTAACCTGTCTCCGATAAGAATTCCACATTTTCTACCACATTTACTCAAAGTAAAAAAAGTGAAACATTAAACTACTGATGGAATAAATAAATACAAAGTTTTAGAGAAAAAAAGATAAAATAAGCCGAAAATAGAGAAAAAGGAAAAAAGTAATGTAATATACTTGAGGAAAATTCTAAAAAACATCAAAATTATCTCTTAATTCTAAAAATGTGTGTTAGTACCGCAACCACCAAAAATCTAAAATGTGTACGTATTCAGAGGTGCTTACGTATGTAGGAGGTGCCACTACTTTTTTCTCTTATTTTTTACCTTACAAATCATAACAGAGCGAGAAAAAGTGATAATTACACTAATTTCGTCTGGGGTCAAAATGGCTCTTTAATCGCCCAAGTTTTTTTACAATGACCCATATACTAAACATCATGGGGAGGAAACATGGTGGAAATAAAAGTAGGTCGTTTTCAACTGTCAGGACGTATAATGAGTATAGTTTCATATACAGCAACACAATACCGTATGGCTTCGATCATCTGCAGGCCCATGTTGACGCAGTTGTAGGCGTGATTGGGTCGCGAGACTGGCAGCCCCGAGACGCAGTAGTAACAGTCACCGAGGATCTTTATTCTCATGCATTGATTGTCCTGGAAATTGAAAAGAAAAAGCATCCACCATTTAATTGGCACAAAGCTTTCAGAAACTTTTGTTTACAACTATTTTCGTTTAACTTTTATTGATCATCCTCATTTTTTTAAACTCTATTTCTTTGTAGGCATCATCATACATTTAGCCTTCATCCCATGTTTCATTATATCCTTTAAAATTCGCAGTTTATTCAGTTTTTATTTATGACCATATTCAAAAAATGTCTATGAGCCTCGTTCCTTTCTTTAATTTTTGACCAAACAGTTACACATAGATCAATAGTTTATGATGTATTTTTCAACATGTTTTTCATTTTTTTGATAAGACTGTCCAAAAAGTTTTTTGTTCACCATTCAGTTAATCGGAAAGGGTGGTTTTTAATCTACAAGATTATTTTAAAACATAAGTAATGTCGATTATTTTTTAGAAAAAGTCTAATATGCTTACACTACTCGTTGTCAATGTAGAGGAAAAACAGTTCAGTTATCAGAAAAATGAACAGCCAAAACGAAAAGCTGAGACTTAAATAACCACTCATCGAAGTATTGACCACGACAAATGCTGTTAAACATCACTAATCAACAAATCAGTAACTCTACCGCTGAGACACTGTGATGTTGAATAAATTCGCTATACGTATACATGAAGACAACTAATGCTGCAGTGGCGTCTATTTTCAGTATGAGCGTGATATTTCTCAATACACACTACATAAAACTGAAGAAAAATACTCTTCATAATTTATAGGAGTGACATAACTTTATGCTATTACTGTTACGATACAAATATTTTACTTTAAAGTAATTCTCATGTATGCATAACTCATATGATAGAAACCAAAAAAAATGGAGCTGAGTAACCTTACGTTGTTGTAAGTGTGACTTTCAATTGTATCTTATCTTTGTACTTACCTGTCTCTATGTAACAGTGAGACTTATGCATTATGACTTTCAAAAGGACACATGTTAACGCACATTGTTATAAAAATGGATAATGATTAGCCTACCACAAGGTAGCTTTAATTCTATCAGATATCTTGGGACCCAACTTAATTTTTTATTTAGAAATTTTTTATACTTTTTAACTTTTATATTAATCTTACAAGAAAAAAAAGTAAATTTTGAGGTGGTTATATTGTAACTTTTGATGCAAAAAATAAAATTGCTTTCTAATGCACTCTTTGATATCTAAAATCTGCTAATAAATCTAATAGACGACCTTAATTCCAAATATCTAATCGTTGACATACATAACTGTCATAAAAATTATTTATATGAGTTTACCACTACTAAAATCAATGAAAAGTATAAAAGAAGCACGCATAATCAGTTTCAATACACCAGATGATGTTTGGCAAAAAATTAAAGAACTGTACAATTTTTTTAAAAACAATCCTTATAGTTGCTCAAAATTACGTCAGATAGATGGTTATATAGATGGCATAGACAATGTTTTTTGATTATTAATGCGATTTTTTTTGCATATTAATGCATATTTATGTATTGTTTTGTGCATGGGTTAACATTTTTTTCTTGTATATTTGCATGCATATTACGCCGGTTTGATTGTGGGTATAATACGGACCTTAATCATAATAAGAAGAGCGAAATAGTGAATACTTTCAGTGATAGAGATCAACGTTTAGGCAAACAGAGTGACTGACATAACTTTTTTTGTTCTAAGGAGACTGAATATGGAAATATCAGGGATCAGATACACTTTGCACACTCATGAATAATATTTTCTAGTGATACATACCCAGAAACTTTTTATTTCATACAAAGTGTTTACAAATCATAAAATTTTTTTCATTTCGCAGTACATTAATTTAATACATTTACTGTGCTGTCGCTAAAAAAATATAATAAAATTGCTTTGTGCGCTTTGATTATTTTGTTATTCGATTTGATTTACGTTTACGAGTATTTTTCTATTTCATTATTCAATTTTAATATAAAACCGAACCAAATATCTTTCCTGCATTCTCTACCATGTCAAGAGTGAGAAAAATTAATTTTTTTGCTATCCGTTATTCGGATCCTGTCTTCCAACCAATTATCGTATCAACAATAATTATTTTTGGATACCACACTAAACACTTCAAGATCTTAGATTCGTTAAGTTATATACGAACTTTTAAAATAATAATTGAATTTGACAGTACAAACAAATCAAATAATATTCAAATTCAGATAATTGTAACAACGCAGACTCATTTTTTATTTAAATTTTTACTTCAAATGAACGAAATTGATACTTAAAATAATTTTTTTCCAATTAAACCATTTGATCTATTTAAATCCGAAAACATCAACTATTTAGTTATCTTACATAATAGAAATTCCGATTATTTCAAATATAGGCTTTTTTAACTTTTTTTTAGAACTCATTTTCAAATTTACAAAAAGCTTCAGTCCAGTCACGTGACGTTCAATCTTTAAAGCTAGGATTTGTGAAAATAAAGAATTACTGTAATAATGATTCGTAAACCTTTTTTTACATCTTAAAGTTCTTACATCCGATAAATGCCATTAGAATCATAACCAGGTGATTCCAGCTTGAACCAACCACACAACAAATAAAAGGCTTCATTCAAAATTGTTCTCATTTTTAAAATATAACTAGGTAGTTGAGCTAGACATGCTTCCCGTGATCTTATTATTACTGTGACGATATTTTATTATTGCTATTAACATACCACTCTATACCCAAAGAGATAAAATTTTGCTTACACTTTTTCACTCGTTATATCTTTATCAGCAAGTAAAATTTGGAAAATCATTGAGAACTTTGAATTTGAACGCCACGTTATTAAAAAATAAATAAATAATTGTGTAATAAAAAAAAATTTTTTATAAGAAATGATCATTTTATTAAAGTTATTTCTACAATTTCATGCAATCGTTTGGTGAAAAAACTAGCCAAACCAATTCCGTGATGCATTAAATAATACAACGGCTAACAAAAAGAGCTTCGATCACATGATGATAAATCTTCAACATATGAAAATTCATCAGGTTAGTGCCCCTTTAAAAATACAGTATTTCTTTTATTTTCAGTCTATTAAAAAACTCAAAGTTTTCGAATTTGGATGATAATGGTTTTATGGGATTTTCAAAGAAATTACTATTAAATTTAAATTAGGTTCTAAATTATCTACAATCAGTTTTTATTTTGAATCAGTACAATTGAAGACTTGGCTGTCGTTAATAAGTAAATGCATCGTAAAATAGACGATTTGTACACTTAGATGGCACGCAACTTGAAATCACAAGTTAAGTATAAAATTTTCAACTTGGCTTCCAACTGATAGGGAAGAATGGTAGGCTTCGGGTATCTCGAAGCTGTTGAGTAAAGCATTCCAGTCCTTGTCCAGAGCTTCTAACTTTCTCCTGACAGCAGAAACATTTCCTGTGATGGCAGATATGTCTGGGTCGTACTTTTTCCACCGGCGATGGAAGAGCTTTTACCGGTGGGTGACCAACCGATTTTCCGCTGGTAGAGACCTCAGTAGGTAAGGTTGTCCCCTTGGTAGCTAGAGAGTCATTGCCAACTACCCTTGGCTTGCCACTTGCCGTTGATGGGCGTGATGGTGGCACGTACTCCGGTGCTGTGCACCAGTCAAAGGTTTTTCCCCAAGGTGGTATGTGCTCGTAGATCAGCTTTCTAAGGTACTCTTTTTCCTCGGCTTTGCGCTGCCTGTTTATCGCGTGTCTCCATAGTTTTTTGTAGTATTTTGTTAACTTCTTCCTGGACGACTCCGTAGCTGCCCGGGATATCCGAATGCTCGCGACCAAGCTTATCTCCGCAAGGTCCACTGGTAAAAGGCAAAAATGTGGATAGATTAAAATATAATGAACCTCGAAGAGACAGAAGGGGTGAGAAAAAGAGGTAGTGTGTATTGCTCGTTTATGATTTTAAAATGTAAGGCCGCTGGGCCAAGAGGTTCTATTGGTGCCCTTTGGTGGTGATCTCCTGAAATGGTTTAATTAGGGTGACGGATTCGTCCCTGACTACCATAATAATGGGATCTGGGCCACCCGTGAGATATATTTGTGGCGGTTCATTTGCGGGTACTACTGGACTTTTTACTGCTTTCACCGGTTGGGTAGGTAGGGCGGGAGGCGTTGCGGGATTTAGAAGCTTCCTGATGGCTATCACCTTTTCGCGTTTCTGGAACTTGACGGACGATGCCCTGCAACTAAGGAAAAAAATTAAATAAAAGACAATGAAAGCGGAATTTATGTTCAATCGACCCTTGACAGAAAGAGGCCATATTGAGGGTACCATTAGACACTCCGTCACGTTTTGCCAGGGAGTTATGGGCACGGAGCTGAGTACCAAGATGAGAGTGAGTGAAGAAGCTCTTTTATTGCCCGTGCATGTATATGCAATATTCCTTCGGAGCCTCCAAAAATGTATACTTTGTTACGCCAGCGGAACGTGTTGGTTTGGCCTAAGCTTGTATTCAACAGCCTGGGATCTTTACAAGGTTATGAAATAGGGCTGTAATCGCGTGGGATTTGCAGTGAAATATCCGTTTGCAGCTTTACGTGGGTGAGCCAAGGAGTTAAGGTGGACTCGACGCGTACCTAGAGGCTGCCACTGCCTTTCAGCGTTTGCTACCTAGTAGTTTATGAGTCACCCTACATTGTCGCGTCTTGAGGTATCCACTGCCTTTCCAGCAATGGTGTGATCTCTAGTTTTCAGAAAGAAAATTGAAAAAATAACAACTAAATACACTTGACCTACTTTCACCTAATACATCAAATACTTTGAACCGTCGGATGACGTTGGAACGCAACTACTGTTGACACGAGGAGGCCGGGAGTAATAGAGGAGGACTCTATGCTACCAAGCCTATAACGCTTGCGGGAAAAATCTTCTCTTTTCCGAGTCCTCCAAGCCCTTTGTATCGTGAGTTGCGCACTTCGGTCACACACACCAGTTTAAGAAAAGTTTGTCCAGGGGATTTGAGGAAAGCCGATACGTCCAGTAATCCAATTGGCTAGAAATACATTGGCCACTCCTAGATTATTCCCTTTTGCTTACCGCCTACCTTCCTTGTACGCGCCAGATAAAGGGAAAGAGATTTTATTGTCTTTAACTTTCCGTTTCTCTTTGCACTCTATGATTTTAATATTTACAAGAAAAAAGATTATTTGTTCAGAAAATTCATTCTACGAAAACCGGCGTATTTTAAGGGCCGGAATGGACGAACACTTAAAATGAATTTTTAATTATAAAATTTTTACGACGACTTTCTTATTTTACTTTCGAAAAATAGGAGCGTTGCGGGGTCTTAGAAAATCTCATTATAACCAAGATAAAGGCGCTCTCCATAAAAATTTGACTTTATTCTCACATATATATCATGTACTTACTAATAACATTCGTACAAGTCACTATCCGAGTTGGTAATGTCACATTAATCGAAGATACAATGCGTTTTAAATCGTTACGGGATATCGTTACGGACTCTTTGCGAAAAAACGATCGTTAAACAAATACTTATAAGTTCGTCGAAAAATCCATACTGTAACGCAACAAATAAAAATTAAACTTCACCCTTGTACTTATATTATGTACAAAACAGCTATATTTTAACATATCACCTTCTGAGTCAATAACCGATCGCTTCCAGAAGATACATAACATTCCTTAGCGTTACGGGCTCTTGATTTTTATTTTGAAGAGACAGAGTCTTCAAATTCGCGAGCTGTAGAACTGGATTATTGAAATGAAAAAATCGGAAAAAATTTCTGCAACATTCTCAACCTTTGTCGAATACAAAACGCCCTAATTGGAATGCCCAAAGTTCAATTGCGTGTATTTATAAGAAAATTTTCCATTCAAATGTTAAATTAATCGTATTTTGGTTCCATAACTTAAATACCATTAAAGTCTGGGATACAACTTTTTTTTGGTACTCTAAAATTCACGAAAATATTATTTGTGTTAAAAACTCTAAGGTTTCATGCCATGGAAAAATAAAAAAGGCCGAATTTTCGAGTAAGGTATACAAGACCGGTAACGATAATTAAACCACCTTTTTTATTTTAAACTAACTGAATACTTTTTCATTAGTTACATCTAAATTAAGTAATTTCTGTTGAACTGTCTTGCTGTGGTATGCGATAGTTCGACCTACACTTATACATAGTAATGATAATAATAGTAATCATCATACAAACAATAATAATAATATTAATATTAATATCAATTATAATAGCACTAACAGTATCTATCAGTTTGAGATAGGGAAGGCCCTTTATGTGGCTGGTAGTTGCGAAATGCATTATAGTGTTTTGGACCTGCCCGCTTAAGCGTGGGAGAAGGGAAGTGTTAGTGATCGATGGCTAAGGTGTGAGACCACCTCTTCTTCAACTTCTTCATCTTTTCTTGGTGATATTTTTTTTTGCACTGGAAAACTAGAGGACATTCGCTACCTGTCCAAGCGGTCCCATTACGATCGATGTTTTTCACGTACTTCTGCATCCTTCATCGGTACTGAGGTTCACGGTGTATCTTTAAATGTTTATAATATTTTTCTCATAGAAAACTGAAAAACGTGTGCCGGCTTGTGTGGTATTGCTTCTGAGTGACATGATTCAATGGGCTATAAGAGTAATCTTTATTAAACTATTAAATCGTATAAATAAAAAACCAACGTAAAATGAAAATTCAATCCACCTAATGGATATCGCATGAGAGACTTGGGGAAGGACTTGTAAGATCTATGAAATCTGCTTTACTCGTCGTATTGAAAGGTCAATGATATTAAATTAAAACACTTTTCGAATAGTCTGCACACACATCAAATATTATGTATATGTTAGACACATGTATATGTTAGTGTTATTTGCGTAATAAGTAAGCTCACAATATATTTGTAAAAAATTTACGGATAAGTTTTAGCATAAACGATGGTTTGACTACTGCAGTATCTCTTATTACATTATTACTGAACAAAAAGTACTATTTTAAAGAATTCATATTTAAAAAAAAGACTTTGACGAAGAATATGTTAAAATTTTTTGTAAAAACAGTATGTCATAACTAAATCATTCCCAAAAAAACATGGTAATATTTGTTTTGAAAATATGAGTAACTTTTTTATGGATGCGTCTAATTTTTATATACATTTAAGCTGTAACAATGACGATTTTTATCCCTTTAAAAAATGACTTTTTAAATTACTACAGCTTAGCTTTCATTTTATAAATGCAGCTTATAATTTTTTTTTTTTTTTTTTTTTGATCGTACTATTTAAAATAGTTTTATTTCTTAAAACACAGAATTTAAAGTCATGTTTTATAAATAGTGACAGTGCTGTCACTTCATTCACATTCTACGTTCGTCAAATGCTTGAAAAAAAAAAAAAAACTGATGCTTGGTTAAACGAAAAATTATGATGAGCTTATGGCCTCTCCACTTCCGAAACAAATATTTTTATTTTTTACACGTCCCCAGAGTTATGTTGACAATTCCTGTTACGTTAAAAACTTATTTTAAATTGTTTAGAATTTAGTAGTATATTTTACACTACCCAATTCAATTTGAAATTTTTTGCTCAAAACTTAAGTTTACTTGGGAGTAATTAAACACAACTTTTTCGTTAAACAACTGAAAATTCTTAAAGTTGCAAATAATGTCATGAAGAAGTCTACGAATTTTTCTACAAAAAATCGAATGAAAAAATTTGAAAATAGATTAGAAAACATAAAAATAGTTTTGCAGGAAAACCATTTGTAGAAAAAAAGCAAGATACGATGACAAAACTTTGTTATCTCAAAAGTGCATTGACTGCGTGAACGAGGTATGGGAATCTTTTTTTCGAAAAAAAGCTATTCTCTCCTGTACAATGGCCAGTAGATTAAACGATCAAAGATGTTTCCCGTGAAGCCTCTGCAATCAGCCGTTATTATACGAAGCCCGTTATAAGAAGCAATTGTTTCACAGCCTGCTAATATACGGAAGGTTATATATATTTTGGATGTAACTGATAAACCATTAATATAGATTTCATAAATTTTAGTTTTAAAATTAATAAACCGCATAAACTTATGTTTTTTATGGAATGTTTTAGTGACTCTGTACTATCTAATTGTCCATGAATTGATTTGTAAACATATGTATTGTTGAATATCTAAAATAAAAATGAAAAAATCAGCGATGGCGAAAAAAAGTGTTGGAAGGACAATATTATATTTTATTCACTGTGAAAAGTCTTTACCTATACACAAAAAATTTTACTGAATCAAACGATCAGCAGAATGGCCTTCAATAACAAAAGATTTTATTGCGTCGAACCAAATCAGGTTACAAACTATCAGTTCCATTATATATTATAACCTCATGTATGGGCACCGTGGGCCGCACCACCATTTCCATATGTATATATGCACAGATGCGTCACGCACGTAAATACGTCCTGAGACGCTGGGGCACGAGTTTAGCTGTGTACGCAGTTACGTTATCGCGCGAGCCTGCACACACCCACACACATCAACAGAGCAGCCGTCACCCGTCAGTCTCAAAACCTTGAGGCTATACATAATACACACACATACATACATACATATATATATATATAAAT
>NW_019379711.1:72132-84681 GCF_000648655.2 Copidosoma floridanum
AGCGAAGTTGTACCCCCTTAATAATAATAATGATTATCTCGGGATTAAGACAAACTATTAACGTTTAAGAAAGAATTGTAAAATAAACTCAAACCTGAGCACGAGAAGAATACAATTATGAAAAAAAATACTATAGTATAGTTCATTTCCTTACTTCAGTTATTAATTGTCACACTATTTTCATGTAAATTAACGTGTAAGGAATACCAAAGTAGTAAAAAGTTGAAAAAAGCATGTACTTAAAAATTTTTTAAATATTTTTGGAAACATTACAAATTGTTTATTCTTTCTTCATCCATACAACGAACATCTTTCTTGTCTATAAAAAAATATTTTTAAAATATTGATAAGACATTTTGTGCCATTGAAATTTAATTCAAACAAACAAATTAATTTCAGTTTTATGAAAGTACAAAAACAAGTATACAAAATGATGTGTCTTAAAGTAAAATAATCTTTAAAAAAATAGAAATGCTCAAGCCTCATCATGATAATTAAATTGAAAAATTAAAAAATAAGTCAGTAAAAACTTTTACGGATCTAAAGTATCTGATTTTAGTTAACTTTCGTGTATAGGTCCAACATCAGAGATAATCAAACACTGCACGACGCTCATTAACTAAATTGTTAGTAAACGTGTAAATACAAATGATAAAATTAACAACAAAATTTATTGTGGAAATAATGGCCGTCCTACTAATATTTCCTAACAGTTTCCTTTAAAAAATACCCATTCGAGACGTTTGCTTTCTTTTTTCATCTCATTGTTTTTGAAGATTTTGACGTTTACATTCAACTCTAGGTTTACATGCGTTTGTGCGATGCAGCAAGAGCTACGAAATACCACGTATAGCTGTGGGCTACGGCTCTTTCGTATATATGCGCGTATATGCTTGGGAAATGCAAGGATTTCGACTCTGGTGTGTTTAAATTTCTCTGGCGGGGGGTAGAGATGTGCGTGGGTGCGTTCTGCAAAGAACGGTGTTTGCTACCCGAGGATATAGATGTAGAAAGATCAATATAGCGATAAATGCAGCACAATATACCTATCCCTTGGAAATCAACGAAGCTGATGTTTTTGATGCCAACTCGAGCAAAAGTTATTTCGAGAGCTAAAAAAACGTTTGAAATCTAGAGGAAAGAAACTTGTTTGATTAAAAAAAAAAAAATCATTCGAGGTATCCGAGAACGCAAACACAATTATCTGGATTAATTTTTGTTCGCACCCAGTTGAAATGGCTGGTAAACGTACTATATAAATGTACATCAACTACATGTAAATAAAATCAACTTCCAATAATCGTCAAAAAATAACCTTCTTATTATTAATTTCAGTATTTTTAGAGAAAATTATTTGTTTCAATCAGGATACATGCCATCTTAGCAGGTATTACAAGTTTCACTTATCCTCACCTCAAAAAACAAGTATACACTATCTAATGTAAACCGTGTTTTTCTCATTTTGAAAGGCAAGCATTATAATTCAGATCAGTTTTAGACTTTTCGCAAACTGCAGCAAAAAGGTCCTCTCCAGAAATTACCATAAAAAAGTTGTTAGCCAACACGTACATTTTTCAAACGTATTTCTTTTTGTCTATATTTACTCTAAAAGTATCTTAAACCGCGTTTGTTTTCACCAGTTAGAAGTACCTTAAAAATTGATTGCAAAAGAAGCAATTTTAATTTTTTTGAACGCGCTCGATCGAAACATTCATGCAGGAAGTGGGGCTCGCCGAGTCACCGATTCCACTGACTGGAGAGCAAAAAGCCATTTTTTGAAATCGATGTTTTAGGTACTTCTCATTAGTAAAAATAAATGGCGTTTTAGGCAGTTGTAGAGTAAGTATAGACGAAGCGAAATACGTTTAAAAAATGTACGTGTTGGCTAATAAATTTTTTATGACCATTTTTGGAGAGGACCTTTTTTCTGTTTTTGCTGGGTTCGTGAAGAGTTTAATAACCGATCAAGTTAAAATTGTGTATGTATGTTAAGGGCTCTATTATCTATCTTGTGTTTAAATTTCAGCATTTCCTATTGTATAGAATGCAAGTTATTGAATTTCAAAAAAATGACCTAAAATGGCAGTTTTTTGCTATTTACAAAAAAACGGCTGAACCGATTTGAATCCAAGGAGGCTCATTTTGTTCGTATTAAAATTGCGCATCTTTTTAACAAAACACCATTTTATGTGTGATTCTTCGGTTTTCTTCGAGACGCAAAACACATGTTTTGGCCATCTTTACCTTTTTTTTGGGGCTCTGGCTGACATTTCTACTTGTTGAATTCTTTGTCAATTTGTTACCATGCATTGAAAGTACTACCCGATTTTTTTTGAGCTAGTCAGAATTTTCAGGGCCGAAACACTAATTCTACCATACGAAAAAGCTAAAGTCCATTTCAGCCTTTGAAGTATTCTATTTTCTATAGAATGATCCAGGTATAATATACCCACGTATATGTAACCTCAAGCTCGACAGATATGTGCAAAAAAATGTTGACACAGTTCATTTTATCTCTCCTTTGAGTCTCTACCTCTCGCCTGGCGTTTAATAGATATATCAGTATTTACTATTCACGACCAAGGTGGGGGAAGTACAAGAAGGGGTAGCACGTATATAGAAACTACGCGTGTATACACTGCTTGTTCCCGGAACAAGCGGCGCATTAGAAGGACCTATTAATGTGTATTGTATTTAAACTAAATGAACTTAATAATGTTAAAGAGAAAAGTACTTAAATGAATGTACTGTTTTATTCACTTAAAATTGTATTCCGATTAGGTAGAAAACTAGAGATTTAATTTACTTTAATCCTTGAATCGCTTGAGTAACATAAAAAATACCGCAATTTTCAATAAACGATTTTTCTCTGATGGCAACCACGTTATTATTACAGTAAGATGCAATTTTTAATCCAAACGAAATATTTGCGGTGAATCGGTGGATTTTAAGTAAAAGTCGAAAGAGATACTGTGAATATCTCAGGATTAGAGTGCCAGTAGAAGTTCCATGGAAATCTCCACTTTCGAATTTAAATCGTTCGTGAGCTTGCAGCTGCAAATAGAAGGCAAAATTATACACTAATCCTGGTGAATCCTCTCAAAGTGCCTTCAAAACCGAAGTAAAATATTTGATCGTTAGAAAAATTGAAAAATGCATGATAACATGGAAAAACAATGAAAAATCTTTGCAATTATACATCTTGATCCATCCTTCTAAAGAGATGGAGCCAAGTTTTATTTTTGACCCGGTAAAACGAACGGACTGCTCATACATGAGCTTTCAGTATAAATGGTAAAAGCGAGTAGTTTCAGTAGGAATAAAAAAATTACAAAAATACTACTTTTGTCCAGAATACAAGGTTTCATCTGTTTAATCTTCCATACATAGATATACCAAACCACTTCCTACTATCAATAAGCTATTTTCAAACACACGTTAATTTTTTCAATTCTTACGTCACCGCGACGTATTCCTTGGGCCTATATGAACTTAATAACCCGCGTAAGTGAATCGCAGGGCAAGGAACCCGTGAGGGGGACCCAGCGAAGTTGTACCCCCTCGCATTTAACTGAGGTTAGTTGCTGCCCTTGCCGTCCAATGCAAGGGTACACACAACCACGTTTAAGCTAATGGGGCAGGGTTTTTAGCAGTTCCAGAGTGGCCTAGAGACTACCACTATTGCCCCTACAAGTTCACGTTTATTTTCTGATCACCCGACTGTTACTTCTGCTGTCCGGAGCGTGTGCAGTTGAAAATAGGAAAATTAGAAAATCATAAATACAAGGCACTTACTTCTATCCATGACTGTAGCCCGATTCTTTAGTGGGCTGGTACCTGGAGGAATCCTGTAGCTAAGTGAAGAGGACGCGAGTTCCTGCTTTCACTAAGCCGTAACTTTTATGTGGGGGCGCGGTTGGCTCGTGGTAATCGTGAGGTGGTGGAAACGGATTCCACTCACCAAGTCGACCGTTCGAGGCAAAAGTAAAAACTGATTTTTTTCGGGGCCTCCAAGCCCTTTTATCGTGAGTAGCGGACCTCGGTCACGCGCTGCCAAATCTTAAGAAAAAGACAATAGCCAACAATCCCATTGGCTACAGCCGCTTTAGTTTGACTACTTAAAAATTGGCACTTCCCACATTTAGGTTGCTCTCCTACGTGCGTCGAGGGAAGGGTAGGTGATTCACTTACTCATGTCCTTCCTTTCTTTTTTGACATCCTAATTTTACAAATTTTGTCGATAAATTAATATCAACGTTAAGACAGAATGTTATTAATATTTACTGATGCTATACACTGTTTGTTTATTTAATCAAGCCTATTACAAAAAGAGTGTGGTAAAAATCGCTTGACATTTCCATGAACTGCTTGGATGAATAAACGGCTGGTGCGTTACGATGTACCGATTAGAAGTTATGAATTGGGTTAACTAAACAGCAACAGCAGTGTGGCTGGGGCTGCAATACTTATGGTTATAATAATAATAATAATAATAATGAATAAAGTTAACAGTTATAATGAATAAAATAATAGTTAATAGTCAACGGCTTTTCTTAATTGTTAACATAATTAGATTTACAGGCAATTCCGATTGATCATGTTGTTTAAAAATAATTCGGAATGTTAGTTGCATTTTGGTCACTGTGCTTTCCACTGCTAGTCGTCGTCGGGATAAGAAATCGGCTCATTGTACCTTGGGGATTCGGAAATCCCGTCACTTGTGTTGGGAGCAGCAGTACAGACTCTCTCTCTCGAAGTCTCTGAGTCAGAAAAAGAGAAAAGGGCTACAGCTAGCTTGACTTTCCCGTTTTCCTCCACATATTGGAAAAGTATAGCAAAATTTATCAAGGTTACAAAATTAGGCTATTGCGGGTGGATTCCAAATTCGGTAGTATAATAACGGGGGGTAGCTCGGTAAAAATGAATGGTTAAAATCGGATAATTTTTTGAAAGGTTAATAATATTTTTAACTGATTGTGTTGCCTTCAATACTTAACTTCATCACCATTTAAATTTTTCTTAGCGTCAATGTTATAATTCAAAATTATATTGAAGATTTAATCCTATTTATCAAACTGAAAATCACTTCGTTTGCTTTTCATTTCTGGTCAGCATAGGCCAGCGTACATATGAGCGTGAGTCATGTTCGGTCGTAGTATAGTTGCTACGAGTGAACTCGCAGGTGATTCACCACCTTTTCAGATGCAAGTTGCTCTTTGCTTTAACTTTTTTTAAATCAAAGATGAGAAATTCTAAAGGAAGGATGAAAAAAATAGTGGTATCAAAGATAGTTTATCGACATTACTCTATGTAAATGATAAAAGGGAGTAGTTTCAGTAGGAAACAAAAGATTATAAGTGTACCACTCCTGTCCAAAACATAAGATTTTACCTGTGATCGTATTCACCTTTAATTTTCCATGTATAAATACCAAACCAGTTTCCATTGCAGCTTTAATAAGCTATTTTCAAGTATAGGATTATTTTCCACTTCTTTCATTATAAATAAACGATTTTGAAAATTCTATGATTATTGTCGTGAATAAAACTGTAAAATTATACAGTTTCAAGACGAGAAAAAATGATGTATTTATGTATCCAGAGGAACACTGCGCTCCCTTGTATTTTTACCGTCCTGGACATCCGATAGATTAATAGCCCTACCCCCTGCACAGACACTTTGTACAAGCAACAACATAACTCACAACTCACAACGTGTACTATCTTTTTTTTTTTAATTTTTTTTCCTCCCCATAAAGAGCAATTTTCGCCTCGATTATTTTTAATGAAAATTCTCCTTCTCGGGTATCCCGTTGAAATATTCAATAACTCACTTTTATCGAAAAATATAAAATATACACGTAAGTGCTCCATCTACGGAAAAAGTAGTTTGCAGTTTTGCA
The DNA here is from genome assembly GCF_000648655.2 of Copidosoma floridanum. Next base: position 78,035 of record NW_019379711.1, read on the forward strand.
CTAGCACGGATATTGAGAATATATATATTTAGGAAGAAGAAAAGTGTAGTATTCATCGGAGCCAGAGATGTTGATTTGATAGGTTGTATTGATTTTTTTTTTTTTTTGCTCTGATTTTCTTTCGCAACAGTACTTTTCTCGCATAACATCGTGCCTTTCATTCTAATTAAAAGAGCTCCCTTGATATCTGCTAATGCACTTTTACCTTAACAGTGAGAAAAAAACGTAGCAGGAATGTAAATTTTTAAGTCCTTAGCTTATAAGGAAAACTTTTTCCGTAAATACAATTATTGTTATTGAGACTTTCTTTTTTCATAATACGATTTTTGTCACTCGAGAGCGTAAATAAACCCATTGAGAGAAGATAAATGTACTTAATAAACGATTATTTTACACGCAATCAGCTATTTAACGGTTCTATTATTTTCTTAATTATGAAGATTGGCGAAAAAAAAATCCGACATATTAGTATAAAAAAGCCTATACTTTACTGTTCATGTTCTGCATAACATATTAAAATTTTAGAGAGTTAAAAAAAACATGCTACTGGGTATAATAAATAAATAACATGGCAAATCACAAATTGGATAGTCCTAGCCCCTCTGTTGGAGAGATATAATTGTGAATTAAAGTTTGGATTCAAGACTTACAATATAACTGTATTGTGCAAACCACAAGAAAATATTACGTAAATTTAATTTTAAGGTATTTATTTTGTTCGTCCTTTCTCTTCTTTTATGATTTTACAATGTGATATTCATTACAGGATGTATCAAGAATAGTAACAGTTTTAAAAAATAATAAACTTAATCTAACTTTTGAGGTTCACTGTAACTTTTTAGAGTAGTCAAAAAGTATAAAAAGTTTTAGTGAGTCATACTTTGGGAATTAAATTTGGACCTTAAAATTAATGAAAAAATCCACAATATTTTCACTTTTTGCGTGTTACAACCTTGTTAATAAGATAAATAATAATACCTGCACTAGTTACCCATTATTTATTCAAACCGTTTTTTTTTTATTTATAAGTACATAGCTGTTTAAGATAACTCTGAAAAAATTTATAATAAAGCTATACGAAAATTTAATATTTAAAATTATTTAGTTCCAAACTTACCGTTGAACACTTCCTGTAACTTTTTCTGCATTGTACAGATTTTATACTTTGCCATATCTTTACTAACTTTTTAAGCGTTAAAATAAAATTTAAGTGACGGGAAAGTATGAAACAACGAATTCCTAACGAAAAAAGCAATGATCGATAGCAATGAACCAGTTATCCATAAATCACGCGAGCGATAATAAATTTTACGTGGTCATATTTTCCGGCCCTCGAGACATTGAAATTAGTATCATGAGTTATGTTGTGAACGATATTTGATAAATGACACTTTTCAAAAGATAAAATATTCATAGAATCAATGAGAGAGGGAGCATTAGGAGCCATCAAAAGTCGAAAATCAGGGGGGGAAAGAAATTTAAGAGCTTCATTTAATTAATTTTTAATATGTTTCATGTGGCAAAGTAGTGGATAACAAGATTACAGGTATCACCATTTTGTTGAAAAATTAATTCCTTATTAATCAGAAAAGTAGAAAAATTAAAGATAAACGTACATAATCCTCCAGCTCGGAAATAGTCTCGCTTTTATACCCTTCTTGGAAACGAGTGACACATATTACATAAACTGTACTTTGTGTGACACATGGATAATTTAAAAATCATTTTATAGTTAAAAAAAGACACGCATGTGTTTAGTATAATTCTTGAAAGCAACTTTAATTAAATTAAGTAACATCATAACTTTGAGGATGTAAACGTAAATAATTTTACACAAAAGGGGTGTGGGAAGCTCACGGCATCACCAACAAAACGTGATACACTTTATTCCTATGGCATAAATGGCATCTAATCTTATAAGCCTGGCCAAAGATTTCATTTGTCTTTAAAAAAATTGATTTTGTACTTGAATAGTATATGGATACAGATAAATGTCAGAGGATCATAAAAATCCGCACTATTTGAAGTATCGAATTACATTTTTTTTCGATTTTTTAAATATTACTAAGGTATTTTTGAGTCATTTTTTCCAAGTTATACAATGTCGAAACTAGTTGGAAACTTTGGGCCTCGACTCTACGGTTATTTCTTAAGAACCTATGTCAATTTAAAAACTTTGTTTAACTTTAAAAATCGTAATGACACACGTGTCATTACCTTAACGGTACTTTTTTGCGGTTGTGAAGCCCCAAAATGAAATTTTTTAACGAAATTTAATTTGTCACATCTGCACCCTACACCCCTTTGTACGCTATAGTCATACAATCAATAATTTCAAATCCCTCCGAGATAAGGGGCGTTAGGGTCATGACCGCTTATTTTACCAGGAAAAACGTTCTGTGTTCGTGACGATACTACAAATAACCAAATCAAAATTTGGGGCTGCAAAAATTGACAGTGTTCTTGTACACTCCGGAATACAAAGCGATTAATTCCAAGTGTCCCAAAATTAATTACTTGGCGAAATTAAATGATTTGTGGTACGCAATTCAAAAGTGTCAAAAGTAGGCTTCACAAATGAGACGTCCCGTACTTGAAAATAAAATTTTTTTTGGTTCTAAACTATTAGATAAGGTGCTCAACACTTTAAACTTTTAGATAGCACATCATAAAAAAATTTTAAAATCAATGTCTAATCACCAAAAAATAAAATTTTTAAATAATTTGCGTTACGGTTATGACATTTTGGCCAGTTTTTCAACCTGACAGCACGCAAAAAAATTTTGTAACTCGATCTCAAAAATGCATTTAGAGAAAATTGGTTTACACCGTTTAAAAAAAGTTCCGACTCAAAGTCATTCGATCCGTCGTTTTTAAACATAGGCTGCATGGAATATCGCACTTTTGTTAATGCATATATTAAAGCATTAATTCGAAATCTCAAACGGAATATAACAAGTATTTTATGTAGATACGGAATTTAAAAAAACCTCTTCTAAAAGGTCGCGCGCCTTTCCGCCGTTCAAAAGGATATCCATTCTATTATCGTCTCTATCTTCCCACAATACAGGTATAAGGAAAAACCTTCTTTGGTTATACGTATACTTTGTGTGTCCACATATCTGTATATGTATACATTATACGAATGAACTCTGGAGAATAAAATCGTAAAAGAAGCACAAGAATGCAAGAGCAAATCTCATTCAGAGACTTCTCTTGCGGGACAAATGATAAAAAAAAAATTGGTAAGCGTGCGAGAGTCAAAGGTGAAGGGGAACTATGTGCATGTACACAAAAGAATTTGTGAAATTGAATCGGATTCAGAAGTATGCGAGTAGTGTGTCTTTGTTAGCACTGGCTGAGACGCGTTTTTTTTTTTTTTTACAACACAGAGACACAATTGCTATGGCTTTGGAGAGAGCAGGCAATTTACGAAGAGAGCTCCATTTCTCTTATGATCCCGAATTTTCCGGAAAAAAGCTCTAATAAAGGTTTTCATGCTCTTCTACGACTATGTATTGGAATCTTTAATTCGTCGCACAAATCGTAAAACAATTTTTTATTAACCTTTATTTTACTTGAATTTCACCTGCTAAGTAAATGCAAATGAAGATAGTTAAGTAATACAGTAATAATTTTTTTTTAACCGACAAATTATGTAACAAAAATTAATAATATTAACGTTTGCGGAATATAACAAATCTTCTCGTTTATTTTCATGTATTCTATTAAATTACGATGAGCGTAGCAAACAAAAATTTTTTACTGTGTTGGCAAGAGACCAATTATAATACTAGTAACATACTTCAATGGTGTTATATTTACTGTGGTATTTAAAACTCTGTTTTTTATTAAAACTTTTGACCCAACTCCTCGTATGACACTTGAGAAATTTCAACAATTTACACATTTTACAATTTTCTTGTGTAGATGGCACATAAATTTTCAAATGATAAAGTTTACAATAACGTTATCCTTTCATGCATGCGCAAGTAGTTGAAAATACATAAAACTACATAAGAATAAATAGCTCAAAAAAGAAACATAATCTGGGAAATAGATGAAATTAAATAATAATCAGTAAATAAATGTATAACTAATCATCAAAACGCTTATCAAGATAATATACTATTTGACTTTGAATACTTACGTATTTATATTTCGTTTTTTTCCGTTAAAATATGTCTTATAGATTATATATTTTATACGTTCCTAATAAGTCTTTGGATACCTAGCAGGATCAATCGTTTTTACAATACGTTGATACGTTTTCGTTTTCGATCAGTGAATCAGTATTTATAAAAACTTTTATAAATGAGAACAACTGCGGAATTTTTGACTATGACGAATTTTCAGAAGGAAGGAAGAAAAAGGTGTTCTAATAAAACAGCCTCTGTAAGAAAAATTTTAAGAATCAAGAATCTTGAGATAATAATGAAAAAAGAAAGGAGAAAATGTCAGACATCATTAAAAAAGGATTGGCCAACAGCGAACGAATAGAAGCATAAGACCGTCGAAGAAGCAAAACCGCATCAGTTTCAGTGATTTGTAATGATTTACTTTCATAGACAAGCATATTCTTTCCAAGATATTGGATTGCTAAAACCACTACTACTTTATTTAATATTTAATACAAATCTTACTGACAGAAGAGTTTTGCGCAAAAAGATTTTTATTTTCCCGATGTTATACATACCAATGTATTTAAATGCATTTTTACTTTAAATGTGAATATGGATGATAAATGCTGTAATTGATTTTATATTGGCTCCATAGGTATTGTCGCGTATACTAATAATTTTACATTTTCATGTATAGAATACATGCAAACGGAATTGGTGCCACTTGCTCGTGCTAATATGCAATGCCTTAGTCGTAAACTAGCTAAAGTTTTCGAAAAACTATTTTTCACTGCTGGAAACAACTGTTTAAGCGATTTTAATGATTTTTTTTCAAATTTTTTAAAAGCAGTCGTTTTTGCACCTTTATTTTTTGCCCATTAATTTCAACAGAGGTTGTAATCTTTTTTACCTGGCATTAATTGAGTTATATCACCAGACTGATGAAATTTAATTATTGCATTCACATCCTCTGCTTCTAAGGATGTATGATTTTTTTTGGATTTGTATCACTCAAAAGTTATTCTTTGCATTAAAACACATTTGCTAATGAATAATGGCATTTAATTATAGAATAGTTACAGTACGAACTATAATTCTTCCATATTAAATGACAGATATCACATTATCACTAATTTATTTCTTATTTGCATTAAACCTCATTTCCAAATGGATGATTTTGCTTAATTAAGAAATTATTTCTACATACTACATAATATACTATACTATAGTAATGAGAAAAATGATGAGACGACAATACCAAGGCGTACCTTAATTGCAACCGACTCACCGATTTCACATATCGCGCGAGTTTATTTATTTTTTTCTCCACTACAGCTGGAAAAATAACCCAAGACCCTCGTACACGTATTATATGCCTTTTTTTTTTATACAACCTGTAAAGAAAGTTTTGGGCTAATTAAAAAAGGGTTGGTCGAGTTTTCTTGAAATCCGTACGGTTTGTAAAAGAACTACCCATATACGCGTTTATGCATATTTGACCCATTCATTTTTATGAGAAGACCGACTTGTGAATCCAATTGAAAATTTCCTCATAAATGCCATTTCACGTGATTCTTACATAAAATTCCATGTTCAAATAAGATTTTTTTCCGCCCTCGGGTGGTTTTGGAAGGCTGGTACTTCCTCGGGCGAAAAAACAGTTTTCCGAAACTCGTTCGAAAAGTCTCCTTTACGAACCTCGTTACGTCCCTCGCCTTCGGCTCGGTTCGCACACAGAGACTTTTCAAACTCGTAGGAAAACTACCATTTCCTCCTTTCGGGCGGAAAGTGAGGGCCGAAAGTACTTTCAGTGCCTGTTTCACGGGCGGAAAGTGGAACCTCCCGCCCGCAAATAAGAAAAATTAGTAAATTTTGTAGTTGGTGCTGTACATTATCAATATGTTATGAGGCTCTTTTACAGTCAAGCTTGAATCAGATGTCGCCAGGGCACGTCGCGGCTGTCATGGCCGTCGCACTTACACACCGTCAAATTTACAGTTGTGTATTGTGTCCGTGAGCCTATCTGTGTGATGAGCAAAGCAGAAGACATAATCTTTGGAAATGATTGCTGTTGTTTGCAGACAATTTTTGTTTGCATTTACGTTTAAAGATAGTAGGAAAAATGAAGTGCAGTGTAATATCCTGCGATAAGAAAGTGAAATTTAAATTTCCTTCTGATAGTGTGATAAAAAAAAAGTGGCTCGAAGCAATTGGGAGACCAACATTTTTGCCGCTCCCAAGTCATGGCTTATGCCTCGACCACTTTGCCTCCACGAGTTCTGCTTTTCTTCCACTGACTCTTGCTCCTTTCCCTTTTAAAAGCTTTTTCAATTCTGAAACTTTTAAGCTCCCATAATATTCTTTCTTGTCTTCCTTATTCATTTCAAAATTTCAAATATTGCGCTTTACCACTACACTTTACTTTCCTATGTACATACAATACTGAAAAGTAATGTTGTGTGAGTGAGACGGCCATGACAGCCGCGACGTGCCCTGGCGCCATCTGATTCAAGCTTGACGGTAAAA
>NW_019379711.1:85401-104415 GCF_000648655.2 Copidosoma floridanum
TTGTACCATCATTACCATGGACTATGTTAAAGTTTTGAAATACGAGGGCAAATGACGTACGACACAACGTTTATCAATGCCACAAGCTCTGTGATCAAACACATGACATTAATTCCAACAACATTAGATCAATGTGCTTAATTGTTTTTGGTAATTTGCTTCACAAACTTAATAGAATGATTTTTTTTTTCAATGAAAGATGGCATCGCTCGTATACTATATCCAAACTGAGTCATAAAAAAAAATCTAGTGAAAGTAATAATAACATAACAACACAGGATTATGAGGCTCCTTCAAAAATTATCATCAACGATAACACCATGTTTAACAGTTACACAATAATAAACATGGTAATGATGGTACGATGGACTATTATGTCATTAGCCACATTTAAGCTCTCCACTCCAAAGCTCAGCGCGCTCCACACACACACTCGTACGTCGATTAGTTTGCTTTCGTACGTGGTAACTCGTGCTTTCGTATGTTCATCACTGAATTGTTGTTCGTTCGAAGAATAACAGAATTAGGGTTAGTCATCGAACACGAGATACATGGGTACACTGATCTTTGCGTCCAATCATTACACTGCGGTACAAAAGTAAATTGCCTGCCTCCCTTATATCGTCAATATTTTTCAATTATAGATCTTTACTTTTCGCAATGGGAACAACTGAGTCACAGACACACTGTTGGGTTTTGAGTTCTAGAACTGCGAGGAATCTTTTTTTGTCAAGAAAGCATAGTACTATTTCGGTATAGAATTTTTTAATTATTGCGAGTGTACATCTGTATCTGCAAAATGTAGTAGTAATTTTTAAATTCTTATAAGCAATCATGCATCACATGTGCATTTATACTTGTATCTTACAAGTAATGCCGTGAGTCTAAATGAATTTATGCCTGTTGCGATGATCGTTAGCTTTAACAAGTACTTTTTAATAAATAGTTAACGCATGTACACGTATTTATTATAGAAATTACTTATGAGTGCTTACACTGAAGATCATAAATAAAACTGTATGACACTTTGAATTGAGAGCAGTTTTTCGGAAAAATTTATTGATGTTTTTATCATTACCCGAAGAGACAAACAGATAAATGTTGTTTCACCTACTTGTGCGATCTGGTCGAAACGGCCAAAGAGCTCGTTAAGAGTTTTCACCAAGTCCGAGGCTGACAGCTGCTCTGACAGTGGTGTGAAGTTGACTATATCGGCGTATAAAATACTGAAAAAAGAAGGAATCGTGTTTTAAATTACCTGGCAAAATATTTTTTGCACAACAACATGAAAAAAAAAGAAAAAAAATTATCATTGACACAGCAATAGTTTCTTCTTCATATAAAAGAATGTTACAAAATAAACACAGTTGAAATCTGAAAAACAATGGGCCAAAAAACTGCTACACTTTTTTCGGGGTAAGAGAAGACACGTATAGATTGTCACTTTTTTTAGCACCTGTGTTAATTTTAACTCATATACATTGGTTTTGATGAAAAATGATAATTGCTGGATGTTCTTTTAAAATTTCTAGTCATTGCATTATTTTTTCTTGTTTCAACTCTCAACTGATGCCAATCAATTTTGGTTTGATCAATTCCTTGAAATCAGGTTTTTAGCGTTTTCATATTATTTCTCATCAAAATAATATAATTAGTTGGTGGAAGTTAAAACAATTGGAAAGTCACCTTATAAACCCTTGCTCATCTACTGCATGCACTCAAGCGCACGAGAAAAAGGCTTCAATTGGGGTTGTCGATTACAAACGTTAGATATATACTGAAAATTGTCACACTAACTACATTATAATGTTCTTAAACCCTATTGCTTCACAGAAGTGCCTTATGTTTTCACCAGAGCAGAAAATGTAGCCACCACTTACGAAGACTTGTACATCTACTATCTTTACGCAATAGTGGCACAATATACTATTTTTCGCTGTCTCTTAAAGATGTATGGTATGGATTAAAGATATATTTATTGTCTAAAAAATGCAAAATCATTGAAATACAACTTTTTCATAGCGCCCACTTTTATTTTAATTAGTCAAAATCATAAGCATTTAAAAATAATTAAAAAATCAGTTATTGCATAATGTTGACATTATACTACAAATTTGGGAATACAAAAGTTGTTGTGAATTAAAAAAATACTTTCCATATTTTTTGTATTTTTAAAAACTTGTTTCGTGCTCTGAAAATTAAAATAATTATCAGGTTTTTTTGCTACAACTTACGTTTTAAATGTATGCATGGTGTGAAAAAGTTTAGATCTTACTTTACATTTTTGTGATGCACCTTTATGTCTAAAATGTAATCGTTGGTCTAAACAACTTTGGTTAAAAAAAAGCTAAATACTCATGTAGTTACTTTAATATTGATGAATTAAAAAAATTGAAAAATTGATATGAATGTGATTTACATTTTTTGCTCTGGTAAAAAAAGTAACAGTCCTGCCTTGGGTACAAAAATTTAATTTTCAGCATAAATTTAGCCGCTTGTTAGCTTTTTTGTTGTGATTGTCGAGTTCAAGTACTCACCTGACATTGTTGTGTCGCTGGACGTACATCTCGTGAAAACGCGTCTGTTTATGCTTTCCCACTTCCTGGCACTCGCTCGCCATACTGAGCATCATGTTGCGCTTGACCTTCACGAAAACATCAAACGTTTGAGGCTCTATCGTGTGTTTTTATACTCTACGTAAATATTACGTACGACTGTAAATATATCAAGCTTTGGTTATTTGAACGACAGTTTGCTAATATTTTACGCCTCAGGAAATCAAGCTAAAAGTCAAACTTGCACGTGCCCCTAGTTTCTGAAATACTTGCGCAGTTCCACTAAAAATTTTCATTTTGGTTGAAAAATTAAAATTAGGAATTAAAACGTTGTTTTTCGTGCCTATGCTTTTTAAGCTGATTTTATTGATACAAATTTTTATGATGCATTAAAAGGTAAAAATTTAAGTCAAACTAAACACTCAATGTGACATTTTTTTTTAAACTAACGAATTTTGAAAAGTTAGTTCCCAAAAAATAATAAAATGACTTCTAGCTTCTATAAATTCTTTTATCAAGAAATATTTCAAACAAACGAGATTATAATTATTATTAACTTGTATACCTTATCAACATTTTTCATACATTGTTTAGGAAGATTGTTTTGTTTTATAAAAATTGAAATCTGTAAAGGTCTTCGACGCGATTAATTAAATGACTCAGAACGTGAAAAAAAGTGCTATTTTTAAAATGTTGCGTGAAAAGTATTGGGTGTACTTCGAAATAGGGACCAGTGGAAAATATTTTAACAGCAACTAATTCGAAAACACTATTAATTGTGATTACACCTTGAAAAATATAATTATAGCTTATTGAAAAAACGTTTGCAATTTGTCAAGTGTTATAATTACGTGTTTTTATTATACGTGTATACTTTTTCTTTTATTTCGCCAAAATTTACAAGTGTTCTTGTCATTTCTGTGACAAAGTTGCATAGGGAGTTTTTTGACGTTATTAATACGTCATAATCCACTATTCATTGTTCGGTCAATATTTCATCAATCAAATGGGGCTATTTTCAAAACTAACAATAATTATTATAAAAATTACTAGCCAATGGTTAAATTCAGCAAACTCAAAACTTTTACAGTTTTACTTTACAAAAGGTCATAAATTCAATTTACAAAAAACATTCTTTAAACAACAACCATCGATTAACATCCACGTGTTTTCAGTAGTTAATCTACTTGACTTACCTCGGCAGCCAGGTAAGCGGGTATGACGCTAAGTAGAAGCTGCTCCTGCTGCTCGCGCTCGCATTCGAGTTTGATCCGTGACTCGATGATCGTCTTTGTCCCAGCAAAAGTTTGCCGATGGGCTCGTGACGTTAGCACACGGTAGTACAGACCAGCAGTAAGTGCCACCAGCATCAGTAGAACATCGCTCTCTACCTGGAAGCACAAGTGCATGTTCCCACGTTACAGAATCATCCGTTGAAAGTGTAATTGGATGAGAACGATCGTTAACGTCTTAATTACGGATTTGCATGATTTCAAGAAGTTGTATCACTAATTATATTATTGGTGAGGGGTTTCTAGGAATAAAAAAATATTGGTGTTGATAGTTTTCATGCTTTTAACGTGGATCCCTTATTTTGAAGTATGTTTTTCTTGGCTTTAATTACGTGTATCACGCAAAACTACGGTGAAGTGTAATGATTTTTTTTGTATGACAAAAAAACCATCCAATATTTTTTAATTATTAATAAAAATACCAAGTGGATGCCAAAAAAAATTAAAAATGATTATAATTCTGAACATGTTTAGTACTTAACATATTTTCTATTTTAGTGCCAACACTGTAACAAAATCATAGAAAGTGACATCCAAAAGTATGAAGTATACTTATACATTATGCTAACGCATATTACGTAAGTGATTTTAACCTAATAAAATATGAGTAAAAATCCCTTTCACGCCTCCTATCAGCCCCTCCGTATATTTGTGTGATTTATTAAATTTATGCCCCCCATTATATTTGTGCCCCCAATGGACCCCCTAGGACTATCCTCAGCCCCCTAGAAAATTAGGTAAAATTTGTTAGATTTTTCAGTTATTCTGAATGGGTCGATTTTTCCAAGATTATTACTATGCATTATTATGCTCTATTTTTTCAAGGTAATAGTAATTCATTCGAACCATATCAAATGGCAGAAAATTTTCTATCCTTTTATACGGAGAATGCTGTACTGTATACTCTTTTCTCACATTTTTTATTGATAACTAAAAAAAACTAATTTGAAGTTAAATCGAAAAAGTTAAAACTGACTTTTTTATAGTATTACTGAAAGGCTTCATGTTACAAGTTTAACCATATTAATATACGTAAATATATGAATGCTTTATACCACGGAATGGAACAGCAACGAATTGTAAACAAAAATCTGACTATTTTTCACTCTTGTTCATCACAAATGATCAAAAATATGCGAAAAATAGTAGATTTCTTACCTAGGGCAGAAAGTACAACTTGCGCGCCTATTGGGCGCGGTTGTTGTATGTTTGTGCCCGAGAACGACATTTTTTGTATCGAGAGCGGAAAGAGTAACTTTGCGCTCGTGTGCACACTTTTTGCCCGCTGATCACTATCCATCCTAAGCAGGGCCAGAATTTTCCTTCCCGCCCGTGGACGCAAAGTAATTAGTGGGTGGAAAGTGCGCCCTAGGGCACAAAGCACTTCGCCCGAGGGATGAAATAGTAGTTTTAAAATCTCAAGCTTTAGCGTGAAGAACGTTTAGTTGGCAATATACTCTTGAGTGCTTTGACTTATTGCGATACTTTTTCTGCTGCAATGGTATGTACACTATTAAAAATTCATTTGGAGAATTGGAAATAAATATGAAATTAATAAAATCGAAAACCTCATTCATATCGTAACCAAACAAAATAGCGAAACTTAGGAAGTTGAAGAAAGCTCGTCCACTAATAACGAAAAACATGGTGACTCTATTGACTCCAACGTAAGGCTTAAAAAAGCAATCAACGATCCTTCTCGCTATATTATCTATTTTTCTTGCAAACTAGAGATGAAACTCTTGAGAAATTTTTTGTAGGTATTAAACAATATAAATTTTGTAGTAAAAATTTAATGACTTACGTAGTAGGCTTTTTACTAATTTATTTTACCATTTGGTCAACAATTAGTATTGAATGGTTTGTTTTAGCTGAAGATAATAATGCTACTTTTGAGAATCTTTGAAATTATTAAAAAAGAAAATATTAATTAAAGAAAAAAGTTTTCTTATCGCGGGGTATAATCCGAAGAAATGAAGACATTATCCAAGGAAAACTTGGTAAAAGACAGTTTAATTTTTTAACTTTGCTCCAAAAACATTATAATAGAAAAGTCGTTAANATTTCATTTGGTTATTTAATTTATTAGTTTAGTGCTACGTCTCAATGACCTTTTTTTTGTCAATAAAAAATTGGTCGAGATGCCACTAACAAAAACAAAAAAAAAGTCATTACGCGTAACTCACATAATCTTAATATAATCATCAGCAAAATTCTACAAAAACAAAAAATTGACAAACAGATAAGTAAATTGCTAAGTAGTTTTTATGATTAAAAAAAATAAAATAAAGTAGGATGAAAAAAGATTTTTTTTTAATAAAAAATGTGTGCATTAGTTGTATAATCTCAGTAAAAGAAAAATCAACTAAATGAAAAAGGCACCATCTAAAAGATGTTCCATGACTTACAACGAAATAAATTATAGGTTACTTCAATAGCAACTATGGGGTGCATGTCTGCGTATATGGTCAGCCATGGTGGCCTCTTTCATGTATACATAATTTTTCAAAAGTTATATTGATCGATCAAGGGTTGGTACTGCACATATTTTATACAGCGACTACACCAGTGAAAAAGTAACTCATACCGTAATAGAAGCACGAAAGCTTTTGCTTCAAGATTAACAAAAATCTGAAGATATAATGTGTAACATCAAAGTTTCATGAAAAATTAAAAATTCAATACATCCCTACTTATTGCATTTTCCGAGTAGTATCAAGTTTGGTGCTGGTTATACTTTTAATTATACTGAATGGATTCAAAACTACTAGAAAAAGTTTAAATTACGAGTAATTACCCAATCCATAAGAAAATAAAAAATCAACACCAAGAGAAACATATTGTTCACATAGAATTTGCAGCATATTGTGGCATGTAATTTCAATTGCCTGCCTCTTTTCGTTATATTTGATCAATTGTATATACTATTACCTTGATATCATAAGTAATACCAGACGCATGTTGAAAAATAAAAAGAATTTTTTATTCACCAACATTCTATCGTCAACTTGGTACACTCATGAGCATACTTTTTATTACAAGTAACACTAGAATAAATTCTAATGGCTTTTATCATCGGTCGAAAGTATAATCTGGACAAATAAAAGTAAAATTGTTAAAAACCATTAACCATTACTAAATTAATTAGACAAAAATCCGTCAATTTAAAGTTTCTAAGCTTACCTCGTACAGCATGAGCCGACCACTGTCGTTATTAACATAGAGAACGACTCTCCTTGCCACGTACAACAGCGCGAACAACAGACCAAGAAGAGATGGCCGATGCTGGCGAATGCGAGGCAGAGTCGCCACAAGAGCTAGCAAGGTAACGAAGGCGGGTATCGGGGCTGCCAGGGCCACGCAACCCAGTCCGATAACAGCGCCACCCAGCAAGCCCAGACAGTAGCGGACGCGCTTCGAATTCAAACTAGCCGGCAGTTGAGACAGCCCCAGCAAGCAAAGGCCGCTTAGCAACAAGACTGATAGCTCCAATAGTGTTGGTAGCACTGCGCTGAATGACTCCGTGGTCTGTAATTATAAATGTTGATGATTAACTGTGGAACTATGGTGATGAAAAATAAAAAATTAAAACTAAAATTCTTCGGTGTATTGTTTTAAAGAGTAATACATATTTCTTGTTACATTTTTTAAATCCTATTCGTTTGAAAGAATCGTAGTCTGACTCGGTCTACGGGTACTTTCCCTATGTAGAAAAGACTTCTTACAACTAGTGAATCTATTTTTTAGACCAGCATGTATACCAGGTTTCTACCAGGTGTTTCAATTATTGGGTAAAAGTGTTTCGATACTATCTCACTTCATAAAATGATAAGTGTTCTGAACAAGTTAATACGCTTAATCATACAGCACTTAAGTTCTTTGTTTAAATCATTACACCTTTGACTCGGATAACATGAACTACCAAACAAATGTACCGTTCATAAACAGTTTTGAATACAAATTGAAAATATCCAAACAAGAAAGTTTGGTGATTGAAATTTGTCATATAATGCTGTTCATGGATCATTCATTGGCTTCCTTAATTTTGCATCCTTAAACATTCATATATTAATATTAAATTGTAAAGATACTGTTTGTTGACAACAAGCAGTTATTATGCAAAACAAACATTTTTGAGCTCAATTAATTATTTAATAATTCTTGGTTTTATACATTGGATAATGGTTTTAATTGCATTCTTTAAATTTTTGTAAAAATTGAAAAAAGATATTGTTGTACGATCAATACTGGCGAAAATGAGTTTTTTTAATTAGTAATATTTTGTTTATAAACTTTGAGAGCTGATGTTAAAACATATTACAGTTCAAACGCTACATTTTTCACAGAATCATTTTGAAAATCCATGTGACTCTCCATTCTGTTGCTGTGACAAAGTGTAACGTTTGAAACGGCGATTTTTCGGATCAAACGTAAATTCGATCAGTGAAAGCGGTCATCCCTTGGTGGTGGCTCCGCCCGCGCCGTTCGCCCGAGCTGCCGAGTGCACTTTTTGAGCGCGTCACGTCAAATTAAAAGCGTTGGGGTAGCTCGTCGATTTATTACCAATGACGAGTACTACGTGTACATCGGAGGACACGAAAAATTTTTATTTTGCATTATTATTTTATCATAATATTTTTATGTTTTTTAATGGGAAAGTGAACATTAATAAATATGTATATTAACAGTTTATTCATTACACTTTTTTCATAATCAATTTTACATTATGTAAAACATTTTTTAAGTACTTCATTATCACTTGGATACTCATAAATAATTTATGGTTCTGCAGCACCTGTTTCTTCTATGGCTTCTCTTTTCCCATACAATTGTCCCCAACAAGATAGACTTGTATCAGACCCGTAAGAAATAGCTACTGAATCCGTTGAGGACACTTTTTCCAACTTGAATTTTTTTGTATTTTAATTATTGAAAACAGAGATTATGTCATATTTACTTTTTGTTCTAAGAACCATGCAATTTTCAATAAATAAAGTGAGTTGTTACAAGAAATTTCCGTCACTTCAGATTTGAAGCAACGCGCTTGTAAAGCACACGCGGTCTGGGCGACGGTGGGGAACCGCCGCAGATGGGGAAACCGCTACCACTGATCAAATTTGAAGCACGGTCGAGAAAATTGCCGTGTTGTACTTCGTCGTAGTAACAATATGAATAATTTTATGCAATTTAAAAATAACAAAAAAAAAATAAACTGGAAAATGTGTAAAATAAAGCGTTTGGACTGTATTTCGCTTCAACTTATGTTTACAAACAGTGTCTCAGCAGTTGAAAAGAAAAAACTTACCTTTACTGCTATCAGTCGTACAACCTTATTGGTAGATTAATATGAGCAGTGCAATGACATTTAAACTATCGTCAAATTATAAAAAATCAAGCAGCTAGTAGATAATAAATCAAGGCCATTATCTACGAATTCTACGATAAAGGCATGGTTTACTAAATAGCTACATGTTCTTATGAGCAAGTACCATGCTATACATGCTTTCAATTGCTTCACAAAGCAAATCAGCCTACTATTTACTGCGCACATTTATAAACAAGAACTTCTAATTTTACCTCCTCCCCCTTCCACTTAATTTTATATTTTTGGAAACTAAAACAACTCGAGCAAGAGAAAAATATTCATACGTTTCCATGCACAGTTTATTATCATTACTCCTTATTTACCGAGCTCGCGCATAATTTAGACGGGTATCGCAGCACCCAATTACCTATATCAGCTCATCGCACGATTTGTATCCACTCAACGACCCTATACATAGTACATGTATAACTTGCGGTTTTATAAAGTAGGATTACCCATGGAAAATTCCACTTACAGTATAATAACGCCTACATCTACGAAAAATTTTTTACACTCTAGGGTAATTTGATAATTAAAAGGAAAGTTCGCAAATACAACTTTTTATTTTATATTCTTTACTAGCAATGATTGTGTATACATTTCATTGCAAAAAACTGAAATGATATAAAAGCCAAGTCACGTCCTGATTGGAAAATAATATTTAAAAAATAGAGACTGGCCCAATTCTATGATGATAAAAATAATAACAATAACAATAATAATAAAAAATATAAATAGTAACAATTAACAAACATCGATATTATATATCGATTTTTGTTATAAAAATATTGCCTCTCTCCATGCTTCACTCCCCAAATCGATGTTATTCAAATAATAAAAATTATAAAAATTTCAGAGATACTACTTACTTTAAACAAATATGCTTTTTAGAGTATAAAAGACAAAACAATATTTCTAATGATGATAAGTAAAATATAAATTATTCTGCCGGAAATATTTCAGTTCATAATTCTATAGTTATTCTTTACAATGAATTTATGTAAAAAAACCATAAATGCCTCGTGAACGTAGAGTATTAAGCATCAATAAATAGTATTTGATATATTTATGATTAGATGTATAAAGGAAGAGATCTAATATTTTTTAAAGTAGAAAAAAATGCTAGCAGAAGAAAAAAAAGTTTATGATAAAATGTCACATTTTAATTATGGACGATATTTGAGTTTTACGTTGGGTATAATTTTTTTTAAAGAAAACAATTTATTAAATTCCTAGAATTGGAAAACAACGCTTATGGCTTTTTTACATTAAATTAATTAGATGAATTCGCTAATAGAGTTGAAAATATGTTAATATTCCAGAATATGGCAACTTCAATTATATTACAGAAATTATACTGTACGTGGCAGATTAATTGTTTTGTCCCCAAAATATCGAGAACGATTTTTTTTTTAAAACTAATTTGATCCAAAAAGGACTAACATCATTTATAAAGTAAAAATTTCACAATAAATATGATAACTTATACAAAGAAGCTGCGTTGAACATGATATTAATAGAACACGATTTACTAATTTTAGTGATCCTTAAAAAATCTTGCAACGTCATGCTGCTTTCACAATTAAGAAAGTTTTTTGCGCGGTTCGTTTTGTCTGAAATTATTGATGGTAAAATTCTTTAGAAAAATTCAAACTTATTTTAAGACATATTTAATTTAAAATCGCGAAGGTTTCAGAAGAGGTGAAACCCTATTACTGCGATTTACATGCTTAAATTGTATCTGTATAGGTGATATGTATAGATATCATAATAACACGTTAATCGCGGAAGAAAGGGAGCCACTCCTTCCATTTTTATGTAACTTATAGTGAGCGAACTTAAATAATATGCTCAGCTAGACCTAAGGTTCTTAAACCTCATGATGAGGATGTTGTTTTGAAAGTGTGCTCGAATCCATTAGTACAGTTGGCTGCTAAATTTCATCCCAGGAAATCAAGTCAATAAGTGTGATACATATTATAGTTAACTTATGAGTGACTGAACTTTTAAATAAAACAACGAACAAACTTAGGAAAAAAAATAATGTATGAAAACAAAAGTAGAAGGATCAAAAATGCATGACATTGAGATTATTCTAATGGCATAAGCTTTG
This sequence comes from Copidosoma floridanum, assembly GCF_000648655.2. Next base: position 96,727 of record NW_019379711.1, read on the forward strand.
AGTTACAATGAATATTTTCGAGAGTGGAACTTTACTATGATCCTGTCCATAAAGATTCAGAGATCCAAAATTTTGTGTAAGTTTTTCGTACGTAATACCTTATACCTATCATCGAAGTCTTAGCAAAATTAAATTTAACTATTAACAGTTGACGTACGAAGATTCATAGACATTAATCTCATTAAACACGCACATGTAAGTATTAATACATGTATATGTGTACATCTAAAACTTTATAACAAAGTCTCTCGTCTCCTCCATTCCCTTGAGCATCATTTATAATTTCATGAAGGACCCAATTAGATCCAACTTGCGGGCGCACGATCATCCTCATCCCTTTGGTGCATGTATGTGTATCTCCAAGTACACCTATCTAGAATACCCTCTACTAGCTCGGGGCTACTTTTGCTAGCGGTTTGGTTCTCTGAGAAACTTGTGCGGTCTGGTTGAGGGGCGAAGGGGAGGGGGGTATCGAAGACGCGAAATCAAAAACGACGATGAGACGACGACCTATCCTAAATTCATAATATAAGTTGGTTCTGCTGCCATTGATGTGTTGGATGTTAGACTAAAACCGTTTAAGGAATGAATACCTCTTTTAGTATATACATAATAATAGATTCAATCGTGAGTTTGATAATTATCAATTGATTTTTAATTTTTCTATGAATAATAAAACCACAGCGTCAGTTAACAATTTAGTGATAGTCGGTTATCTATAAAATATGTGATTGACGGTAAGTTTTTTACTTTTTAAAATGTTATGATATGAAGAAAATGCATTTTACAAACTCTTTCTCTAATTGAAAGATTTTTAATATTTGAAGATTAATTGGGTCTTACTATAAAGGGGATAATTAGAATAACTTTTCAATCCTAACGTTTCTTTACAGTTAAAAAATTTGAAGAACAGGCTTTCTATGAAAAAGAGGTTTTTCTTTAAAAATACCACTCTTAAATATAATTTTTTCAATCGAATAAAAGTAAGGCTAAAAATCATCGGTTGCTGTTGGAAACTTAGAGTGACTATACTTTATCGATTTCCACCTGAGAAAACTGGTATCGTCTCTTTAAGGGTGATGATTTTGATACGGAAGACAAGAAACGTCTGAGGTAGTCAAAAAAGTTTTAAATTCAAGAATTGAAAGCAATACTATTGTAGATTAGTTAAAAAGTATTTTAATGAATTATTTGAATGAATGATTTTTAATCGTTTTATTAAGAGAAGATCTTCTTTTTTTTTTTACCAAATAATCTCGTGTATTTATTTCCACAGGGGCAAAAAAATAACGCAAAAAAAGAGTAAAATGAAATAAAACAAGGAAAGTATCAGCACTTACGTAAAGGTAGAGAAGACAGGCAAGCGCTGGAAGGGTGGCGATTATGGTAACACTAAAGACACCTGTGTAGAGTGAGGCCGTCAGCTTGCCTTCGTACCTGTCCCTCAGATCTTCGAGTTCCTTGTCACCGACATTACCACCAGCAACTGATGTCGATGTTGTCTCTGCAAAACACGATTTTAAAGACACTTTTATTTTTATTCGGTTAATATTTTTTCACGTATGAAATAAGTTTTTCTAATAAATATTGCTAGTGTAGTATTATGAAGTACATTAAATAAAGACACCGACATTTTTTTTTTAGTTAATATTTTTTCACGTATGAAATAAGTTTTTCTAATAAATATTGCTAGTGTAGTATTATGAAGTACATTAAATAAAGACACCGACATTTTTTTTGTCTTTGCACAAAAGAATAACTTTTATTACTAAACATCAACACACAATATATGTAGTACTATATAAATTTTGGAAAACTCAAACGAGCCAACCGCTACTTCATGTGCGAGTGCCTGAAGTGTATCGGCTTTCTGTTGTAATTGTGAAGTGTCACTCGAGCTACTACACACACGAGGTATAGCCAACCAAACAAAGTTAAACAAACTGTTGAGCCCTTAAATAAGCTCAATAGCCTGAAAACTTGCAATTAAACATATTTGATTATTAAGTTCCTACCAAATAAATTTCACCCCTAAAAAGTGTTATTCGAGGAAAATGCCTGACACGTATAGCGGATAATTTGTTTTATTAAGAAACATAATTATAAGAAATCATAACTAGGAATCTTTTTTTTTAAGTTTCGGTTATACATTGTTGAAAAATCGTGTACCTTCGCGATATGAAATGATAATATTATAGTTGGTTCAGATGCACATCTCTGCTCGGTTGAGACACGGCTACTCCAGTCGGATCCCAGTGGAATCAACTCAGAAAATAGAGATTTTTCAGGAGTGCTTTGTTCCGTGACATTTTTCCAAGCTTCGTGAATGGTACTGTACCACAAGGCAACGCGAGGATATAAATACATCATGGACACATACATTATGCACGAGACCAGTTGAGTGTGGTCATGTGGGAAATACAAGGTATTAATTGGAGAAATTGGGACATAATGTATGGGTAACAAGTAACGGATCCTAGTAAGAAATAGGGTACGAGTTTGTAATCAGGATCAACACCTTCTTCAGGTAATACTGTAGCCGTAAAAATCATTAAGTAGTGTATTCATTTAGTGAAATAAATTTTTTTTATTATATATGTTAATTTAAAAATAGATAAAATAATATCGTATATATTCAATACATTGACTTTACTGTCCATACAGTTTTCTAGAAAAGAATGAAATCGGTTATAATTATTAACCATGAATTATTTTTTCAGTAGAAATCAACAATTAAGAAAAATCTAGTATACAAGTAACCAACAATCACCAATAACCGTAATAGAGTTAATAATTTTTTGAAATTGTTACTATTATTATGTTATATAAAAAAAAGCTTCATCAATTTTCATATTTTACAAATACTCATATCTCATGGAGAAAATTAATCATCGTAGAAATTATGTTCGACGTTTAAATTTTTTAATTAAAAATACGTCGTGAAACAAAATCTTTACCCACTCTTATTTTTTTTAATTTCAACGTACGTATAAACTGCGGAGACTATGATCGTATGTCTATAAACTCAACTCCGAACAAAATTTCGATTAAAATTTTCAACCCTGTGCAAAAGCATTGGTTTCGTCAGTTCAAGCTTTCACGGCTCTCCTTATCAAAGACTACAGATATATGCGGTTGGCATAGAATGGATGTAATCAATGATCACTTGAACAAAGGCGACAACAACGTACGTTAGATGGTCGCATTTGATCAAGAGCAAAGAGGAGAACATTACACATACCTTCTATTATTACCTACTCTTTATCCTTCCCTTCGTTAATTCTACTTGCAGCAAACATCACCTCAAATTCATTTGTAGAAGCTCTCGTATCAGTCGTCTTTAGTCTTGGACTATGACGTTTTATTTGTGACTTTGAAAAATCTGTCTTAAATCATTTATAGTAAGTAAAATCACAAAATGTTAATAAAGTTTATGTTAAAACTACATTAAAACTCGCAAATGATTATTCAAAATGATTCTCTAGTACTTAAGTCTATTAAAATGAAATCAATTTTCTTAAGACTCACCCACGAGACATAGATTTTTGTTAAGGACGAAAACTTTCAGATGATAAATAAAATAATATATAAATAAATGGTACATGAAGTTACTAGGGCACAAAATATAAACATGAGCGTCGCAGGAGGTGGTTGTTCTATGTTTGTACCCGAGTCGCGTATAATCAGAGATGGGCAGTATTTGGCAGAGTTGAAATACTCTGAAATACTTTATTTCAGCTTTAATTAAAGTTACCCAAATACTTAATTACTTTATTTAAAATTAACATCTGAACTAAATACTGTACTTAGCATTATATTTAAAATAGTAGTTCAAACAAAATACTTAAAAAAACATTTTATTTAAAATAAAATATTTTAATCCTTAAAAATTGTTTAAAAGAATACTTTTTATTTTAATTTAAAATGCAGTTTTTAAAGTATTTTGTTTTGAATAAAAAACATTAAATACGTTTGTATTTTGAATGCATTTTTATTTAAATACTATGAATATTAAGTACAAAATTTGAATCAAAAGTAGTTCAAATACTTTATATCAAACAAATTGTACGAAATGCATTGTTTCGGATACAATTGTATTCGATGAAGTATTTTAAATAATTTTCAAATACAAATGTATAAAATTAAAGCCTTTCAGGACCGTTCCAGTATGGGTTGTTCCTGAGTGATTTTCCCACTCACAATACATTCTCCTGGCAAACGCGTAACTGCTCCCTATATAATTTCAATAATGTATGTATGTACAAGCGCTGAGGTTGATAGATGTTTGTTAATTAAATGATGTCTTACCAGTTATCAGAACACAAAGGACTAGAAGTAGCACTATCCAATTTTTGGCTCAAAAACGCCCTATAATGGTTTAAAAACAAAAGTTTAATATAAAAATTAAAAATCATAAATATTCATTGTCATGACTTTAAACCTACAATTAATGTATAGATATACATGTATGTGTTTGAATATTATATAAAAGCTAACCTTAGATGCAAGGATTGTGAGTATGACGAGTACAGAAAAACTACATACGGCACACACATACAACATATATCTTGGTATGAATTTACCTTAGGTTTTTTTACAAAAATCTTATATCTTGGGTAATACTAATAGACATGATATAATAGTGCTGATTTTGCTTTGAAACGTTATAAATGTCGTTTAGATATGGCCATACAATGAGACAAAAAATGTATATTTTGAATTTGATGATAACTCTTTTTATTGTGAACAATTATACTTTTAATTCGAACACGTTGAAAAATTGTACTTTTATTTGACTTAATTATTTCCATTACTTTATCGAATACAAATTTATTTAGTCAAGTATTTAATATGAAATATTCAAAATACAATTAATTGATTAAGTATTTCAAATAAAAAACATTAAATACAATTGTATTTGGAGTTAATTATTTAAAATACAACATAATAATAGATTCAATCGTGAGTTTGATAATTATCAATTGATTTTTAATTTTTCTATGAATAATAAAACCACAGCGTCAGTTAACAATTTAGTGATAGTCGGTTATCTATAAAATATGTGATTGACGGTAAGTTTTTTACTTTTTAAAATGTTATGATAGGAAGAAAATGCATTTTACAAACTCTTTCTCTAATTAAAAGATTTTTAATATTTGAAGATTAATTGGGTCTTACTATAAAGGGGATAATTAGAATAACTTTTCAATCCTAACGTTTCTTTACAGTTAAAAAATTTGAAGAACAGGCTTTCTATGAAAAAGAGGTTTTTCTTTAAAAATACCACTCTTAAATATAATTTTTTCAATCGAATAAAAGTAAGGCTAAAAATTATCGGTTGCTGTTGGAAACTTAGAGTGACTATACTTTATCGATTTCCACCTGAGAAAACTGGTATCGTCTCTTTAAGGGTGATGATTTTGATACGGAAGACAAGAAACGTCTGAGGTAGTCAAAAAAGTTTTAAATTCAAGAATTGAAAGCAATACTATTGTAGATTAGTTAAAAAGTATTTTAATGAATTATTTGAATGAATGATTTTTAATCGTTTTATTAAGAGAAGATCTTCTTTTTTTTTTTACCAAATAATCTCGTGTATTTATTTCCACAGGGGCAAAAAAATAACGCAAAAAAAGAGTAAAATGAAATAAAACAAGGAAAGTATCAGCACTTACGTAAAGGTAGAGAAGACAGGCAAGCGCTGGAAGGGTGGCGATTATGGTAACACTAAAGACACCTGTGTAGAGTGAGGCCGTCAGCTTGCCTTCGTACCTGTCCCTCAGATCTTCGAGTTCCTTGTCACCGACATTACCACCAGCAACTGATGTCGATGTTGTCTCTGCAAAACACGATTTTAAAGACACTNTAATTTAAATAAAGTGTTTAAGTATTTAGATAACTTGAATTAAAGCTGAAATAAAGTGTTTCAGAGTACTTGTACTTTGTTAAATACTGCTCATCTCTGCCTATAGGTATACTTGTTTGATTAAAATGTGCACAATGTATTAGCGCATGAATTGCTGTACATTGTTGAGTTATGAGAATCAAAAAAAGTTGTTGGGAATACAAAAAAATGCTGTTGTGAATAATATTTTTATCCCAATTATATGTGTTAAAAAAATACTAATTCATAAAAATACATTGTGCACAGAAATGTGTAATAAAATTTTTGTAATTAATTTTTACAAAGACATGAATAAGTTTTTGTAAAGAATAACTTGTGCTTAATAAAGAAGTTGTGTAGAAGTTGTTATTATTGGCTCCGCACACACTGTGTTGGAGTATTGTAGAGCAAAAAATATTAATAAGTTGTCATTTATTTTGTGTACAATTATTTGTGTGCACACAATTTCGTCCAAAAAATATGATACACAAGTTAATATGAATGCCAACGAAACATTTTATTAATAGTTTTTGGGCACAATTTTTACGTCTAAATCAGTGTATTTATGAAGACTATATGTATCTAATATCTCAATCTAACTAAGATTTGCACAAACAGTACGTTGATTAGGCACAAATATTGTGCACAAAAAATGGTAATAAATACTTTATTTAGTCATTATTTGTTTGTACATAGTATTTTTTCTTCAAAATCATGCACGAATAATTGTATACGAAATATCACGCACATAGGCTAATTAATAACTAAAGTGCACAAATTCATTGTTCACAAATTTATTAATTAGCTTGAAAGTGATTTTTTTTCTGTATACCATTCCATTGAGCACAAATTTCTGTTCCTCGGAAAGACAATAACTGTGCCCTGTAAATGATACCCAGTAGGATTGGTCGGGACAGATAACCGTATCGTCTGAAGGAAACTTTAAAAGTCTCGCATACTTGGAAAAAGTGAAAAGGCATTAAGAGGGTACAAAAAACCCTGCAATGGATGTACGAGGAATCGAATATCATGTTGTAGAAAAAATGCCTTGCATAAACCCCTTATACACGTTTAAAAGTGAAGAATTATTAAAAGTAACACATTAGCCCCCACCCGTGATTGAGATTAGATTTTAAAAATGAAAACTCTACGGTAATGAAATTTTAGTACATTTCTTTTATTTTAAGCCCACAAATTAAATTTTTTGGTATCACCTTGCATCATGGTTTGTCTGATCTGAAATATCTAATGTTTTGTTTTAGATAGCTGTGACATGGCAGCTGTCTCACGGAAGATACTGGTTGAACGCAGTCAAAGTACAACCAAGAGTACAATGGTAATAAATTAAATCGAAAAAATGATAAATAAAAAAACCATCTACCTTCAAAATAACTATTTCTTGAGTAATTTAAGCTTAATTCAATTGTTTGATAGGTCAAAAGAAGAAAACAGTAGGTGCAAAAGGTTTTTAAGTTTCCAAACCAATAGTGCTCTCACTGACTTCCACTAAGAGGAGAAGAGAAGTGCTCTCGCCTGTGGCAGAAAACTGAAGACGTGACCGCCACCTGAACTGACGCTCTGCGGCCAGAGTTAATGCGCGCTAAGCAGCAAATTTGAATGTGCTAAAACAAACTAACTAAATCCCAAAGAGCGCGCGGTGGCTCAGTTGGCTAGGTCGTAGATTGGCTCGCGGGAGACCGTGGTTCAATTCCCGGCCAGTGCGACTATTTCGGGCAAGTACCTCTGTGATTTTTCACATGTGCTTTTTCACCACGCAATGCTCCTCGAGGAGGGTTTAACAACAT
>NW_019379711.1:168314-180893 GCF_000648655.2 Copidosoma floridanum
TTTTTTTTTTTTTTAAAAAAAAAAAAAAAAAAAAATATCCAAACGAATTCGAACTCGCGACCTCCAGCATTCTAGCCGAATCCCTGAACCACTCTACTATGAGAAATCCATATATTAATATATTAGATTACTTCTTAGGTGTGGTTCATAACTTGTTATTAGTGAAAATTTTAATTTACTGTTAATTCATTAATTTGGCTTTATTATAAATACAAGTGATAAATAAATGATTTATTTCATGAGCTAATTTTCTTAGTTAAACGTTTTTTTTTTTTAAACTTAGAAGTTGGTATATTTTAGCATAGCAGCCTTCATATGTGTTAAGAAACATTTATTTACTTATCATTAGTTTGTTACTTTTAAAATGAATAAATAATTATTTATACAATTTCTCACAATTTTTCACAATTTTCATAATTAGGAAAAAAAATTTTTTGTACTGCATAAAGACAATAATTGATTTTTATTCTTTTACAATTTTTTCTTTATGACTAAGGTGATTTTTTGACTTACGAACGTTTATTACATAGTTAGTGGAGGAATACTTTAGCTCAAAGCTTAGAGAGGTAGAAGGAGTGCAAATATATACAACAACGTTGGAAATTATTATTCTCATATGGATGTACTTACTCATACACACTTTTACGTATACTTGACCAGAAGTGATCAAGAAAGAAGGTTCTTATATTATTAAAAAAATAATAATAACAAAATTATACATCTATTTGAAAATAAAATAGGTTTATCTAAAAGTATAATCTTTCATACAAACAAGAAGGGGAGGTTTACACAGATCCTATAACTGCAATTTTAAGTGATTTTTCCGTAAGGTTACATGTTAAATAGTAAATTTTTAAAATTAAACATATGAAAGAGGGTACAGTTGAATAATCTGCAATTTTTTTTGAATATGTCTAATGCTATTTTTAGTATACTTTTGATGTTTGAATAATACCTGTCCAAAAAACCTATATTATGTGATGAACGTCTTCAAGGGACATTCACTGTTAGTACTACCCTATTGAAAAAAGTGGTATACAGGATAGTTTTTCTTAATTTTTGAGATACAATTATATTTTGGAAATTTAATATGAAGAAGGAATAAGTGTGTGAGCGTATGTGATGTGAGCCTGACGTTATAGAGGTATAATCAGTGTAGGCGATAGGAAGTTGTTTTGAAATCATCGGAAGGTTCGATGATAGTGATTAGTCTTGTACTGCCTAGTCCACGTATTGTTTATGTTGTATTGTACCATGATATATTGTTTATAATCGTTAACTCATTAAATATTAAAATATTTATTGAAACCACACCTAACTAACGTAGGTATACTCATTCCAACGATAATTGCACCACCTCTGTACATAATATCGTTTCGTAAAAGGTATTTTTATACCCATAATTATATTATCTGCCATACAATTTTTTAGAAATATAAGTCCTTACTTATGGGTACCCAAGCACCCACTGTCCACTAGTTTAATTAACAACCATTAATTACGTAGACATTATCATTCTGTTTCTAATATATTTCATAGACAAAATGTAATCATTTATTTTATACCATATAAAACTGAAAAAACATTTATTGGTTTTCCAATGTTTTATAAGCCTTTTTTAAGATTACTGTTGTGGGTGTCGTAGACGCGACTATTGTAAGAATGAGTGTGTCCGCGTATGTGACAGATGCGAGAGTGATGTTAGAGATGTTATCACAGTTGGTAGTTTTTTGGAAACGATCGGAAGACTCGATGAAAGTGGATACTCATCATACTGGCCTGCCTGGTAGCACGTCATGCCATTGCTATAATCTGTACTTCTCTTATCCACGCAATGTGTTCTTAATAACTGTTTAGTTATTAAATATTAAAATATTTATTGAAACCACACCCAACTAAAGTAGGTATACTCATTCCAACGATAATTGCACTACCTTTGTACAAAATATCGTTTCATAAAGGTATATTTATATTCATAAACATTGTTTGCCACATAATTTCATAGAAGTATAACTTCATACTTGGGTACCCAAGAAACCACTGTACACTGATTTTTTTAGAGATTAAAGCCGCTTTTCTCACTCTCAACGGTTTCGCAGCTCACTATCGCAACTGACAGGTTCTTTTTAGTATAGACAAAAGCACTGCCCTGATTCATACAAACAAAATGTGAGTTACCAAATATTTAAGGTTACATAATCAGCCGTTCGATTGGTATACTAGTAGTTATGAATGAGGTGGGTGAACTGTTTTCGGCCCACTCAACTAGGGATGCATCAAAGTCTAGTATTTGTTCANATTGTTTGAATAAAATTACAATTTTCATAAGCTTTATAGATAATTTTAGTATATTTTAAATTGATAATGAAATTAAAAAACAATTAATTTACTGCACTTAAATTGACTTTTTTTCACGAAACTGCCATGTACTTACTTTTTCGTTACTAAAGGATCTTTTCTTCATTATGTTTTTAATACTTTACCAAACCTTACTCCTTAGAATTTTCATGGCTTTCCAACTCGAGCTTCTAAATGTGATATCTTTGCTCAGTGAAATCTCTTACATCCTTTGTCTAACCGATAGTATCAGTACTGTTACCAAAAGCCACACAAATGCTTTTTTAAAGACTTTAAAAATTTTTTTGTTTTAATTTTGAGTATCTCATTCTATCCTTTTCTTATCATGTTAGTTTGTTTTTACACGAGCATTTTTCTTAAATTTCAGATCATTTAAGTGACGTCATCGAAATCAATTCATTTTCTACCGTCTATAATCATTACATTTCTAGTTTCATATTGACTGTATTGGCTACATGAAATAATTTCAATAACTTCTAGATTTGAAGACATGTCGCGTCTATCGTAATAAACTACCGCAGGCTTACAATCACTATTCGAATCAGCAGCTCAGGTAGTGCCATTTTGTGGACACACAAAGCACACAAGCTATACGAGCAGTGAAACAAATAGCTTATCTACAAAAAACTATCAGTATTGAGCGTTTTATTTGTTAAAATTTTTGTAAGAAGCAGCAAGCACATTAATAAATAAATGTAATCTGCGAGAGTATTTCGTGAACCGTACTATTTTTTTTTTTTTTTGTTAATCAAACTAATATAACATACTTAAGATATATTCATAGGTCACTTATGCCTGTCATAACGTGCAGAGGCCGCGCTGTATCAGCTACTTTTTTAGCTAACTTCGTGCGTGGTCTACAGTGTTTTTCATTAACAAGCTGTTGGTTTTACCTCTGGTGTATATTTATATATGTATCTTACTAATATATAGAGCAGCAGTGCTAAAACCGTTGTAATCGCTAACTGCGAAAACTACTGAACCGATTTTGTTGAAATTTTGCACACTGATTTATGATACTTCCTAGATGGTTTAAGTATAGTTTTTATCTTATAAAATTTAATAACAATAGCAATAAATGAGCTCAAAGTTTTGCAAAAATATTCCAGCTTTTCACTTTAGTTCAGTAAAATCCGCTAGGTGGCGTCGACATAAAATCGAAGCTACCTGCAATATAATTAAATAAGTGTCGTTACAATAGGCTGGAGCGTCTCCTTAAAGTTGCAGCCGAGCTTTGGCTACTCAACGAGCCGTATTGAGAGTGCCGATAATAGTCTTGCAGCTGGGTATCCCGGTTACGGACGACACTCTTCTCTAAGGGGGAAGGGACCTAGGTGTCCATTCACCCTGAATCTCGACGAGTGCGATAACAAAAAAAAATTAATTCCAACCGATGCCGTCTCTGCCACAATACCAGGAGACATATCTAGCCAGAGCACATTCTACATTAACTCTTCAGAGTTGTGTGGCAGTCCCACCATCCCATCTGGTGTAGTTAGAGAATTTGTGGCTACAAATGTAAGCTAGGGAAAACAGCTCTGAGGGGCATGGGCAGTCACAACGGCTACCTTCTTGGTCGTCGCGTCCTCAACGCGAGACGAGACATTCTTTGGNTCCGGGTATTGAGGCAGAGACGGCATCGGTTGGAATTAATTTTTTTTTATTTGATCGCACTCGTCGAGAATCAGGGTGAATGGACACCTAGGTCCCTTCCCACTTAGAGAAGAGTGTAGTCCGTAACCGGGAAACCCAGCTGCAAGACTATCATCAGCATTCTCTATACAGCTCGTTGAAATGCCGAAGCTCGACTACAACAGTACGGAGACGCTCCAGCCTATTATAACTACACTTATTTAATTATGTTGCAGGTAGCTTCGATTTTATGTCGATGCCACCTAGCGGATTTTACTGAACCAAAGTGAAAAGCTGACGTATTTTTGCAAAACTTTGAGCTCATTTATTGCTATTGTTATTAAATTTCTTAAGATGAAAACTATACTAAAACCATCTAGGAAGTATCATGAATCAGTGTGCAAAATTTCAACATAATCGGTTCAGTAGTTTTCGCGGTTAGCGATTACAACGGTTTTAGCGCTTCTGCTTTATATATTAGTAAGATGAATGTAATAACAGTATTATTCTAAGCAATGTATAATAAAATCGAGTAAATATATAAAACAAAAGTACATAATCAGATGCCGTAACGACGCAGTTATCCATGATTTGTAAGTCGATTTGATAGAAATGGTTTTAAGAGGAGCAACTGCGTCAAACGATGTCAGAATGATGCTATTGAAATCAGATAGTAATTGATCAACATTTTTGTTAGGAGTGGTATAATTCAATTTATTTAATGTATTTAAAATAATATCGTTTAGATTGTGAGTATTGATGTGATTAAGCGGTCTAGTTACAAGATGTATATAGAGCTAGAGCTACTGCGGCGCACTTTCGTATGCGTGAGCAAAACATTGAATGTAAAGTAATTATACCGAAAATAACACAAAACACAGGAATTATATCCTCCTTACCATTTAATTTGTACAGAAAGCAATTTCCTTTAGTTTTAGCATTTACTATGACTATAAATAAATCTCGAGGTCAAAGTTTCGATAATATTGGTATATACTCAAAGAAGACTTTGTTCGCTCATGGTCAATTATACATAGCTTTATCAAGATGCAAAAATATAAATGGAATTTTTATACAAATAGACTGTGACAATGATTCAAAAATAAAAAATGTAGTATGGGATGAAATTTTTCAATATAAATTTTAACAATTTAAGAAAATCAAATATCTTGGATACTGAATATTTAAAGAATAACTTTTTATATAAACAAATGTTGACTTTTTTAATTATAATACATGACATAATGTATTAATTAACTCAGTGTATTGTATTAAGAAATCATAATTCATCTTTACGGTTTAGAATTAAAAAAGCTTAACTGGTAAAAGTAAATTAATTTTTCTTGTTAGAAAATAAAAATGTTTTAATTTTTGTGTATGACGAAAATTGTTTATTAAGTTATTTACTTTTAACAAAAGATTGATTTGATATCCAAGGAATCAGTAAAGGAGAGGCAGGTTCTTTTTTTAAAAATTACAAACATAACATTCTTATTAATGCTTATTACTGTTGATTTTCAAAAAAGTTGGAGAGGGGAGTTCTGTCTTCTCGTGGTTACGTAGGGCTCCTGTCAAAAGCTTTTTCACCAAAATTTTTAATCTTTAAATTGGAACACTACTCAAATTTTTGTGAANGATAATTTTATCACCAGTAATTTTAGACCTAATCATACCGTTAAATGAGCCTCGACCGAGATATTTTATTATACAAGCAAAGTTTATCGGTGATCCAAATGAATATTATTTTGAATATTATCTGATACATATGACTTTCATGGCTCTGGCTTCTTTCATCATGGCATTTAATTTCTTAAATTTTCTTACCGTAACATACCAAGCAATTGGAATATTTAACGTTATCAAGTAAGATACATATGAATTATAATGCTTAGCATACAATATATCATTTCATAAACAGCCTGAGTATACAAAAAAAAATGTCATAGTTCAACTTTTTCAGATACAAAATACGAATGGCTTCATCGGAGTTTACAAAGGATGATAATGAAGCGTATATTTTAATAATTTCTGCTATTAAATTACATCAAACATGTATAGAGTTGAGTATTGAGTATTTATTAAGTATACATAATCAGCCGTTCGATTGGTATACTAGTAGTTATGAATGAGGTGGGTGAACTGTTTTCGGCCCACTCAACTAGGGATGCATCAAAGTCTAGTATTTGTTCAGGGTCTAAATGTTAGTTGCCTGCTAGTTAGTTGGAAAAGTAAGAGGCCTTAAATTACTTCTTTTTTACAAGAAATCCATTGAAAGATTGTATAAAAACTTCTGTTAAAAAGTCTGTTTTTTACTGCACACTATGTGTAAATTCATGTTTAGGCAACAACGATGAATAAGTATTTTTCCGAAAGAAAATTATACAAACACTTTAAAAAAATGATTTTACTATTTTAATATTATCCCCCCTTCGCCCCACTCCCCTTCACGAACTTACAGTCCCTTCTACACCACACAACGCCATCACACCACACCACACGAATATCATGTATTTGATTTTAATATAAATTTTAACAATTTAAGAAAATCAAATATCTTGGATACTGAATATTTAAAGAATAACTTTTTATATAAACAAATGTTGACTTTTTTAATTATAATACATGACATAATGTATTAATTAACTCAGTGTATTGTATTAAGAAATCATTATTCATCTTTACGGTTTAGAATTAAAAAAGCTTAACTGGTAAAAGTAAATTAATTTTTCTTGTTAGAAAATAAAAATGTTGAAATTTTTGTTTATGACAAAAATCGTGCATTAAGTTGTTTACTTTCAACAAAAGTTTGATTTTATATAAATTTTTATCATACTTATTAAAAACAATTATTTACGAATAAATTTTTTATTAAATTATTTGTTGATATAATATTATTTACATTTTATTTTTTATCCAACTACTGATGACATCGATCCATCCGTTGGAAAGAGCTTTGAAGGAAGGTATACTGATTTTAAAAATGTTTTAAATTAGAAATACTCATACAAACTTAATATACAATAAGAAACAAATCATACAACTTAATGTGTCCACATTTATATAGTACATAATCAATACAAGAAGCATAGTTATCAATAACCAATCCATGCATCAAACATTTTATAATGTATTAAACATTTGTATGTTATGCACTCTAGTTAAATCAGAAATGCTGATGTATATGATAAAATGAACGTTAGAACTTATTTCATATTTATTCATTTCTTTATAGACGTACCAACTATTGCATGTTCTAAGCACAAAATCCAAAATAAAACATTTAAAAATATTAAAAAAATAAAAATGCATACATACATTTTATAAAAAACCGTAATAGCGCCAGTTGTGTGAACTTTTTTTAAAAAGATTTTTAATTCAAGCGTCATAGAATTGAATAATTTAAAAACATTTTTATGGTATGCGTATTTACTTCATCTCAAGTTAAATAACAAAATATGTTTTTTTTGTAAATATTTCAAGGAAATAAACAAAGATGTAGTAGTGAAATAATTTTTTCTTTCTTTTTTCATTTTTTACCAACTACTTTTGATGTATGTCTAATACGCTTAATCAAAAACTAAACGAAAGAACAGACTGTAATAACGTGACTACCAATGTTTTTGAAACGAATATTCACATTTTATTCGTTAAGAAATTTCAAAAATCGTACAGAACATTTTTTCTGTTTTTTAATTATTAAACTATCCAAATTACAGCTACATGACATCTACAAGTACCCTCAGCTATAACGTTTCTCAGTCAAAATGGAGCTTCAACTATCAGGATGATGCCCAGAACTGCATTTCCAATACCATTTGCTCTCAGGATCTTGTGAGCTGGGCCTTTCAGGTATCCAGTGAAATGGAATTTTTGTCTCGAAGAAAGGTATACATACATAAATATTTTTTTACTTTGACCTTTTTCTACAAGGACTCATTTCTTTTATTTGTTGATCAGGTTGTGCATTGCGACTTGGCTGCCAGAAATGTTTTGTTTACAGAAAACAACATTGTTAAGATTTGTGACTCCAGTTTAGCCAAGTCAGTGTACAAAACTGGCATTTACCATAAGCAAAGCGATGCACCGGTGCCCATTAAATGGTTAGCCATAGAGTCAATAAGAGACAAGACTTTTACATCACAGTCAGATGTCTGGTCTTTTGGCATTTTAATTTGGGAATTGTTTACTCTCGCAGATGATCCGTATCCAGATATGGAGCTCTTAAAGTGTATCAAAAACTCCTCAAAGGCTATAGAATGGGACANAGGGATATAGAACACAGCAACAAAGTGACCTTGATACCAGAAAAATATTGCTCGTGAAAATCGACACACTATTAAAAGTTTTCAAGGACGCTGCATTTTCCGCACTGGTATATAGGTTAATTTTTTCCCGATTTTAGCTTTTAAATAAAAAATGATGCATCCAAGAACAGTTGGAAACTTTAGCTAAGCTCTAGTTTTAGTCACGTTGGTGTTGGAATAAGGTTAAAATGGTTTCAAACGCTTTCATTAAATTTTATAACAAAAATTTTTTGGAGAGGCTAAAAATGAATGCATCTGCAATAGGTTTATGGCATACTCAGCCTCTATTCAAAAAAGTGATTTTGAGGTGTCTCATAATCTTGGCACTGATATTAGGAGTAACCATGACGGTAAATACGTTGACTCATTTATTAATCTTGATACGTGATGAGCATGTAGAAAATGAATGTACAATTGTATCAGATGTCATGTAATCGAATTTGAGTTGAAAAAAAAAAGAAAAAATAATCGATCCAATCAGAATTCTTAAGCTAAAATCAGTTGCTAATAACAATAATTCCAGTTTTATGAATATCTATTAGTGTAGTCTAGAAATTTGACTACTTGTATACATGTGCCTACTTACTCGTGCATACCTACAAACCTAATTCTTCTAATTTTATCTAAATACTTTTTTTTCAATTTTCTAGTCTTTCTATTATAAAATATTCCATCACAACGATAAAGTGGTGGAAAATTGTTTTTTTTTAATTGATTGTCAAAAATCTATGAAATCAAATTAAAAACAGAAATTGATAAAATCAAAAGTGATAAATATGTAAAAAAGTCAAAATTCATGAAAATCGGTCGAGAAAATTCCAAGATATGATTTGTTACACATACAAACAGACTGACATATTTTTACTAAAGTACTCTATATTAATTCTAAGCTTCAGAAAACATGTTTATTCTATGTTTTCTAAATGTATGATTTTTAATCTACTGAAAACTATTTTTATGAGGAAGCAAACTTATTCAATTTCAGATGTTAGGCATCATACAAAACTGGGACATAAGTTTAATCGCGTGTGCTGAAAACATATGTCAATGCTCCTTTTTTTTGCTAGCACTAGTACAATATTATTTTGCGGTAAATCATTTTGAAAAGGTATTTAAATATCAGTAATAAGATATATTACAATATTTACTTGAAAAACTTGTAATAGTTATAGCAATGGCGCGCAAATGGAGCATCAATGTGTTAACTAGCCGGCTCTTGGTAACAATGCTTCTCGGGTGATTTCTAAAATTTCTTTCCATTACACCTACGCTCCCAAATTTGAGGGAGTCAAGAGATGGGGGAGGAGTATAAACATTTTTGTTTTGTTTGTTAAGCCAAAAAAACTACGATTTACATAAATATTATACCCAAATGCTACCAAAATTTTGTCAGCAGAAACTAAATGTACGAGGAAATAGGGAATCATAAATTATTTTTTTTTAAAAACTCACCTTCGCCAATACATTTCTCAAATTTTGGGGCGTGGGTGCAATGGAAAAGAATGTTAAGAATTACCTCAGAAGCATTTTTACCCAGAGCCATGTGGTTAACAGATCGATGCTCCATTTACGCATCATGGCTTAGAAATAAGCAATTTTAACCGTTATTCAATCAATTTTTTTAGCTTCGTCACCAATTCACCGAAAAGTTAATACAAGAGTGGATATCAATAGATGATGACGTCGAAGAAGCTATTTTGATGAAATTTTTAGAACTAGGACTATTTTTAACAACCATTTTATCGTGTATTGAAAGAACTACCTTTAAATAAAATTATTAAGTAATGATTTATATTAATTCATTGTTGTTTTTAGGGCTGTTTTGTACATGTATCGTACTGATTTGTCAGATAATTCTATCACCAGTAATATTAAACCTAATCATACCGTTAAATGAGCCTCGACCGAGATATTTTATTATACAAGCAAAGTTTATCGGTGATCCAAATGAATATTATTTTGAATATTAACTGATACATATGACTTTCATGGCTCTGGCTTCTTTCATCATGGCATTTAATTTCTTAAATTTTCTTACCGTAACATACCAAGCAATTGGAATATTTAACGTTATCAAGTAAGATACATATGAATTATAATGCTTAGCATACAATATATCATTTCATAAACAGCCTGAGTATACAAAAAAAAATGTCATAGTTCAACTTTTTCAGATACAAAATACGAATGGCTTCATCGGAGCTTACAAAGGATGATAATGAAGCGTATATTTTAATAATTTCTGCTATTAAATTACATCAAACATGTATAGAGTTGAGTATTGAGTATTTATTAAGTAAAAATCTAGTTTTGTACTCTTAATTTTTATTGATTCGTAAATCATACTATATTATTAGTAACANTGTAATAAAATCGAGTAAATATATAATATAAAAGTACATCAGACGCCGTAATGACGCAGTTATCCATGATTTGTGAGTAGATTTGATAGAAATGGTTTTAAGAGGAGCAACTGCGTCAAACGATGTCAGAATGATGCTATTGAAATCAGATAGTAATTGATCAAGTATAATTTATAATAGAAAAACGGTATGTGAGT
Source organism: Copidosoma floridanum (assembly GCF_000648655.2). The sequence goes on from NW_019379711.1 coordinate 179,169, forward strand.
TTCAAATAAATAAGAAATATATTTTAATCGGTAATTGCGTAAAAATATGTTTTTCAAAAGCATTTTTTAAATCTAGAAGCATACTTCCAAAATAAACTCATTTTTCCCTTTTGATCTAAATTAAATTTATCTACTTTCAACCAATGAAATCGTGATTTAAATCTTTCTACACGTAATATTTAATTAACGCTTGATCCAGAGATTAGGTTAAAATGAAAAAACAATGGTGTTTAAATGCATATATGTATTGAATACTTGTGTGATTATGTGTGTTTCTTAACCCATGAAATCACAAATTTTGGCAAAATTTTCATAATGTTTGTATTTTATGTCAAGTTGAAGATAAAATATTCTGGAACAAGTATTTTATCAAATTAAACAAGAGTTAGAATATACCTACATTATAATGATTATGATGTACCCTAGCGTGTGACTAATTCGAATAAATAATAAACGTTAAAACTTTTGAGTAAGTTCAGTTATTTTTTGCCATTGGCTCTAGGCTATACACTGTCAATAGATCGCTTCACCTCTCTTGTGACTGCTCTATATGTATCATATCACAACGCTTCACGTGCCAACCCCCCGTTTTTAAATAAGTATGCTTAAACCCTAACAAAACTCCTGGTGGATCCCCTCGCGATCGATTGGTTAAAGTATATTATAATTTATTTTTTAGATTATTACTATCATTATAATTGATTACATCAATTAAAACTATTTACGTGTATATATATTGTACGTTACGATTTCAACCACGAACCAGCAGTATAAAGAGAGGCCATGTATATAGATTAGATTAGATTCTTTATTTAGGCCTCGCGGCTATGCCATATATGGCCCTCAATTAGCAGTACAAAGAATACACATAAAGTAACTCTTGAAGATACATAGTAATTCACAATAAATAATAAGCAGTATTGGTGAACATAATTATAAAATATAGTTACAATATGAAAAAATTACACAAAGTATACAAGTTAGAGCAAAGTAAATTCACATAGTATTGAAAGTATAAATGTAATATATAATAGACTAGCAGCCCCCCGTCTCGGCTTCGCCCGAGACTTACTAAATAAAACACCGTAGTGTGTTGACATGTAATGTGAAACATTTTTAGTTAAAAATTTTACACATATTCCTGATACATCTCAAAACAAAATCTTCTTATTGAAAACATACTTTTTCAGAATCCGTATAGTTTATTTGGTCAAATAATAAGGTGTAAAAATTAAAAAAAATAATTATGCTGAAAATTACCGTGCCTTCTTTATGCCATAAAATAATCGGTGGCCATAAAAAGCCGTTGATTTACAGTTTCTCCCGTGTAATTCACGAAAACGGCTATTTTTTAAAGCTGTTAAGATTTTAAACCCCCAAAAAATTTATGTTAAAAAAAATTTTTTTTCTCATATCTCACAACTTTATTACCAGAGCAACAAAGTCCTGGACCTTGAACCCTACATTTTTATTGCCACAAAAACACAAATACATTTTCTACTTATTTAAAAATCTGAAGTAGGATCTTTAAAGATTTCAGAGATTGCTGTGAGGGTACAATGAAAAGCTGATCTCTCACGTAATGGACTCTTTAGTTGTCGATTTTGACGCTGCTGTTTCAATCTCGATAAATTTTCTGCGTCAGTTTCTTGACGCCTAAGTAAAATTGTATTTATTAGATACACTTGAAGTTTTTCTTCCAATTCACCCTCTTGCGACTTTTGG
>NW_019379711.1:189507-209472 GCF_000648655.2 Copidosoma floridanum
TCTCGTTATGACGTCACACAGGTTCCTCGTGTGATTAATACAAATATATAAATATGCGCGAGGCTCTACCTTGTTTTTTCGTTCAATGTTTCTTACAAAATGTAAATTTTACAAATAAATTATTTTCTGTGAAGTAGCTATACGAATAATTTATGAATTATTATTTACCGACTGAAGCTGAATTATTATTAATGAATATTAAATGATTCATATTGAAACAGACAACCTATTATTCATAGCTCAAAGAATTTTCAATACAAACATTATTTGGAATTTGAACTCGTAAAATTCTAATGTACGGGGTGCCAGTATCCGCTTACGGCTCTGATAGCCACGAATTGATGCAAGGAGTACTCTGACCGGGACTGTGCTTCCCGGGTACCCACGGAGACACACTCACGTTACAACGCGGACAGTGAGTCCGCTTTTCCTTGTTCTCGTCTGCTTGCTGAGGGGCCAACTCAGCCCTGGCTTAACTCAGGATGCTCACGCGTCGATGTTTACGCGTGAGCCCGCGGAGGCGGCTGGATCAGGCCGGTACTCGGCTTACAACTCCCTTTTGGAGGTCGCGATCTCTAAATAAAGCTTGTAAATGAGGAGTAACCGGAAGGGCTCCGTGCAAGGAGGGGTTCACGCAAAGCAAGACACAAACATTTAGTAATCATACGAACGGAGACTATATTAATTGCACTTGTACATAAGCATCTGGGTGTGTATGTGTGTGTGTTTATCGTTTGATCGCGCTAATTACAAGGCACGCCCGGCCAAAGAAAGGCTTTTCTCTCAGAGCCGACGGCACGCAATGATTCGATCGAGCGTGGAGAGAGATTACGCGGCTACCACGGCTTTCACGCCTGCACTGCGCTTACCTGGCTTTTCGTAGCCTCTTATTTACGCTCGTTCGCCAAGTAGATGAACCCTCAGAGAGTTGAGTATTGAGTATTTATTAAGTAAAAATCTAGTTTTGTACTCTTAATTTTTATTGATTCGTAAATCATACTATATTATTAGTAACATTATGAGAACGGAAGAATCAGAAAATAATTGCAAAAAGGTTGCAAAACTTATCAAATTATTTCACATTAACTTTTAGTTAGAGACAGTTTACTTCATTTTTTAAAATACCATTGTTTAATTGAAAGTTACCCAGAAGAAAAATTAAGATTTGCTTATTTTTCAATGTGCGAAAATTTATCTTTTTTTGTTATGTATTAAAAACTAACGTAATAGCCACTAAGTTAATATATTTTAAACCACTTCGCTTGTGTTATACTCCAAATAAAAATATTTAAAATGATCGTTATGATAATAATTTTAACATTTACAATCATGACAACGAAAAAACGGTAAAAATAAAAAAACATATCTATGCAAATTACTAAAACAATTAACCTAATAAATGTCAGTAAACACGTCACTACCAAATACACGATTAAGCTGACATATTTAAACACGTTTCGATTGTATGTTAGTATAAAAAAAACTAAAATGATCATACGATTGAATAGTTTTATTTGATTATAATAGATTATACATTTTTCTGTAAAACAACGTCATAACCACTATGTAATGGTATTTTCAACGATTTTGCTCTGTGTTATGCTAGATAATAATAATAATAATAATAATGANGGGTCGTCGGTCACCGGGTTTTCCAGCCTTGCGAAGAACAACTCCGCAGGTGACGTCTGCTAGTGAATGGCTGACTTGGTTTAATAGTGCCCGTCTATAGTTAATATAGTCTTTTAGTCGACGAATCGCTTCCGGAAATTGTAATAAAAATGTATTTGTTGGCAAGGTAGTTTACACTTAGGTGGATCCTAAAAAAAACCGATTAAATTGATGGTTTAGTAGGGAACGCAAATACTTATAATGGCGCTAAAAAGCGCCAGTAGTGAAACTTCCAGGCTATTCTTATTCCTGATGATGAAGAGCTGGCTACGGTTGCTTGATTCTTACCCTGGGAGTCTCGATGTACGGAGACTGTGATGGAGGAAGGTACGCTGCTGACCAAAGAATATCTTGTCTCGGGTGGTTCCCCAGATAACCAACCGCTCATCGTTAGACGGGAACATGTGGGTAAGCGCGTTGGGGACGCGANTCTATTTATTAGCTTCCTATGGACTAAATTTAAATAAAATCCGTATGTTAGTTCCTTATACTGTGGTACCTCCGTAAGTTAATAATGTAACAAATTTAAATATCTTTTTATTATACGAATGGTTCTTGAACTATGCAAAGATCTGTAGATATTATTGAAGATACTGCGAATGGATTGTTTGCCATTGGAATACTGATTTTAGTAGCAATTTTCACTCTCATGGTAAATTGTGTAAGTCTGTTTTGAACAAAACTTTTTTATATTTTCTAGTTGTATAATGTTCGTACAATAATTACACTTATTTTAATGTTGCAGTTATTCGAGAGTAAGAATATATACGAACTAATAAGAATAAGTTTAGCTGCAGCTGTCCAACCAATAATTTTGTTTACGCTTAATTGGCCAGGACAATTACTTATAGATGAGAGTAATGATTTATTCCTAGCAACGTAAATATAACTTATGCATATTTAAAATCTTTTTTCATGTCAGACACAACCATGACGTGCCAAATTATTTTTACAGTTATGTGCAAAAATGGTATCAATTGTCTGGAAAATCAAAAACTTTGCTAAAAATCATGAGATTTCGCTGCATGCGCCCATGTACAGTAACAGCTGGAAAGTTTTGTGACTTGAATTATTATACCTTTGGATTGGTAAGTACATTTGATCAACGCATAATAAAATTAATATGGCTATTTTATAGCAATAGTTTCAAGTTCTTTGGTAAATACAGATAAAATTACATCTTTCAGACTATGAGAAATGCGTTGTCCTACATAACTTTTCTACATTCCGTAAGACAGTAGTTTACAAAGTACGACCCAAAAAGGTAGTTTTGTGTATATTGTAGTTTGTCAAATTTCACAACGTTCTTATCGACCACATGAATTTTAATTTAATAAAAAAACTCCATAGATAGAGATGGGTGGAAAAATAGTGTATACATTTATGTTTATTGAAAAAAAATTGAGTTATAGCAACTAATATAGTAATCTTTCTATGATGTATGATAATAAAAAGTCAGCAAAAATTATTTAGCTGTAAATTTTTAAGTAACTACACTCTTGACAACAGGATGTTTATTTTTAATACATTCAACTAATAAAATTAAATAAAGTAAAAAAAGCTATTTCATCAAAGTTTTGAAACACGTGATAGTTTTACTCAAAAAATATTTAAAAAATCGCAATTGCCACCGAGTTTGTTAAAGATGATTTTGGAACTGACAAAAAAAGTAAAAAATTATTAGGTATGTTACCTTGTTGACTAAGACCATTTTTTGTGCGGTTTTTACTTTTCAATATTATTGAGAATAAAGAAAATCATGCTCATCCATAAGTATGAGGTTGGGGAGTGCGAGCTCAGCGTTGGCTGTGATGGTAAAAAATTTGGTAAAAAATTGATACCTGTTGCAAACTTCAGTGTGCATCTTGGTGAAGTTTCCGATTTTAGAGCCACTAATGATCAAGGCTTAAGCTAACGTTACTATAGATATCACTATGTTTTACAAGCTCAGTACAGAGGGCGCTAGAGATAAGCCAAGAGCATCCAGTTTAAATGGCAAATGTAAAAAATATAAGGCCAATAAATTAAATTAAAAATGAAAAAAATGAAAAATCCAGTTTATAATAGAAAGGATACCTGTGAAAATTATTTTGAAAATAGCGCTGCCAATACGGATATACTTTATGTTATGAAATGCTCTAATCCCATTGGGTGAAAGTTTTTTTCCACCCAATAAAATTCTTTAAATATCAGACAAGAGGGTAAACTATTGGGTTTATCAATATTTACCAATATCAAAAATAAAATATTTACAGTACCATGGTAACTTTGAAAGAGATGTCCTGTGTAAGTATTTATTAGATTTGATATTCATTTAAATAAATAATTGTTAACCGCAGCTTTAAAAAAAAATGTACTGATAAAGACAGAAAACAAAATTCACTTCATAGATGGTCCTGAATGAATATTATGAATAGCTCAAATAACAACATTGTTGCTTTCAAAAAGAATCACCAATCTCATAACATCCCATTTACTTTTTGATTTAAACAGTATTGTAAGAGTATTTTTAGAATTAATAATAAATATATGTGTGTACATATATATTTTCATGCTTTTGTGAATTGAATGGGGTTCTATTCCTTAATAGCTATAGTCCATGCAACGTTTTTCTATAGTTTGGTGTGTCATCTGTCTCCCTCACTCTCCTGTAAAAACATAACCTGTCATAGATTTTTCATACTTGTTAATTAGCTTCTTTTCTCACCAATATGCTCAAATTTTCTTATAAAGTTAAATATGATGATTATGCGTTTTTTTATAATTAATGAAATTTCTATCAATGGTTCATTGTTAACAAGCGAGATAAACGTAGTAGAAGTACTCAGAAGGACTACAACCCACATGTAAAAACTGGCTTGATATTAATATTAATTGCTCGACTTCTGGGAATCCTTGTGCCTTTATATTTTGACAGCTTCATTCTCTCATGACTTTATTAATTTGGAAACAAATTTTAATAAAATTATCATTGTTAATTCTGTAACTGATAGAATTACCTGAAAAAATTTAGAAATAATGAGTAGAGTGCTACATAACTTCTGTAATATTTTAAGTAATATTTTAAAAACAAACAATTAAGGAGATTTAAGAGAAAAGTTCAAAATGGAGAAACGTGCCAAAAAAATGTATATTATATTTGAGCGTATTAGGAGTGCATATGAATTTTTTCAGACTTTTCATCAGGGGAAATTTTCGAGAAAAAATTATTACATATTGACAGTTTAACACGGTCTCTCGTGCGGATGGTGGTGTGTGCACGATAAAGGGGGTACATCTGCGCGGGCAGGCGGTAATACCCGTTTCTCGCCTCTCTGAATAATACTCCAAAACCTCGTTAAATACTTTTAGAAAAATGTTCTTGAACAATTCTTCTTGAAAAATATGTTGGTTCCGGAGGGTGTAAAACAACTTTTCTGCCTGTGAGCCTAAAGTGATTAAAGGGGTGCAAAGTGTGGCCTAAGGACGCAAAGCAGCACTTGTACGTTTTGCCCATCGTAAGAAACAGTAGTTTTCGTCAGGTAAGTGTCATCGTCTACAGGGCTATTTTGCAGCCCGAGGGATCGACAAATCATTTTCAAGTACTTATAATTCAATATGTTTAGTTTTATCAAAATCTTGTAGTGGTTTTTTTCGACTGAGTAATGTTATAGAAACAATTTAATGGCCTTGAATCCAATGTACTCGGTTGCATTACAGCTTCATATCCAATAATTTTTAAGATAATCTGATTTTGGAAATTTATGAAAGATAATTCTTGCATCAAGAAGTTTTTCTTCGAGAACAAGTGCGAACACGTCATGAGTAAATGCATGAATGCCCGTTACCACGCAAAAAGTATAAGTTAGTATCGACTTTTGTTAGCTTGGTCGTATGGCTTAATTTACTCATAGAGAATAAGTAAACAACATTTATCTTGTTTTTAATTATTTTCGTAGTAAAACTATGATATAAAATGAATTCTACAGTCAGCATTTTTAAAAGTTCTTAACATTGTATTTTATGAGGGGTATTAAATGTAACATTATTTCTTAACACTGTACTTCACAGTAGAATCTCACACCACTTACGAGGTACTACTTTGGTAATTTAAGTTTTTGTAACTTTTACCATACTTTAAGTAATTTTTTTTTTTATACCGTGGTACAAGAAAACAAAGTAGGCCCACTAGCTAGACATTTTTGGAACTTCAACCTAGTTTGGGCTAAAGCCAAAATAATGTCAAAAGATCAAGCCAAAAACAAAAATTTAAATAAAATAATATATTAAAAACGTCAAAGAATTAAAAAACAAAAGTAAATTAGCGTGATGCTGGTTATGGTAAATAAAAAATTTGTTGATGCAGAGGATATTTATGATAATTACGCATTGATTCTAATCAAAAAAATAGTAAGATGTAACTTATTACCTGATCTTGCACTAATTCGCGGTTTTTTTAATTTTTGTTTGTTTTAAATTAAATAATTAGTATATTTATATAGATAATCTCATACATTTCCAGATGTATGTATAATCTTTTTTTTTTAGCTTTTTCTTCCTCTTCGATAGAGCTTACATACTTTTTAAGCTTTTGTTTTGATTATTAATTAAAATTTTGAATTTTGCTCTCGTTATGACGTCACACAGGTTCCTCGTGTGATTAATACAAATATATAAATATGCGCGAGGCTCTACCTTGTTTTTTCGTTCAATGTTTCTTACAAAATGTAAATTTTACAAATAAATTATTTTCTGTGAAGTAGCTATACGAATAATTTATGAATTATTATTTACCGACTGAAGCTGAATTATTATTAATGAATATTAAATGATTCATATTGAAACAGACAACCTATTATTCATAGCTCAAAGAATTTTCAATACAAACATTATTTGGAATTTGAACTCGTAAAATTCTAATGTACGGGGTGCCAGTATCCGCTTACGGCTCTGATAGCCACGAATTGATGCAAGGAGTACTCTGACCGGGACTGTGCTTCCCGGGTACCCACGGAGACACACTCACGTTACAACGCGGACAGTGAGTCCGCTTTTCCTTGTTCTCGTCTGCTTGCTGAGGGGCCAACTCAGCCCTGGCTTAACTCAGGATGCTCACGCGTCGATGTTTACGCGTGAGCCCGCGGAGGCGGCTGGATCAGGCCGGTACTCGGCTTACAACTCCCTTTTGGAGGTCGCGATCTCTAAATAAAGCTTGTAAATGAGGAGTAACCGGAAGGGCTCCGTGCAAGGAGGGGTTCACGCAAAGCAAGACACAAACATTTAGTAATCATACGAACGGAGACTATATTAATTGCACTTGTACATAAGCATCTGGGTGTGTATGTGTGTGTGTTTATCGTTTGATCGCGCTAATTACAAGGCACGCCCGGCCAAAGAAAGGCTTTTCTCTCAGAGCCGACGGCACGCAATGATTCGATCGAGCGTGGAGAGAGATTACGCGGCTACCACGGCTTTCACGCCTGCACTGCGCTTACCTGGCTTTTCGTAGCCTCTTATTTACGCTCGTTCGCCAAGTAGATGATCCCTCAGCAGAACCCTTCGGCCTAATGTCTTGCAGATAAGCCGCTCGTACGTGGACGTGAGGTGACAGGCACTGACAAGGTGATGGCGAGGCTGTCCCTTGGTGACGCGGTGTGCTTTTAGAGCAAGAGACGCACGTGTTTACCCTACCTATACCTAATCTCTTCTGACCTAATGGCCAAGAGCGTCCCGCGCTAATACGCATTGCAAGACGCTTGTCTCTCCTTCCTGTCTCTCTCTCTCTCTCTTGCACACATCATGACACCCTCCTTCTCTCTCCGGCCATTCTTCCTCGCGCAGTCTAGGTGAGCGTAAACGGCGTTACGGTATTAGTCGCCCGTTACAATATATGCTTGTCAATTTACGAAAAAAAATTTTTTTTTTAATGTATTTAACATAATCTTGAACTTGAAAGTTGTTTATTGTCATTAAAAATGTAATACCAGAAGAAACTGTTTTTGGAAAAGTATGAATAGTAGTGAAACAGAATCAACTTTTATTGTATACCTACCCTTACGTGTAGAAAGTAGAATAAACACAATTCATTATCTTGTGAAAGTGAGAGTTTAAGATTAAAAGTGTAGTTTGAATAAAAGGTATAAAATTGTTCCGATAAAATGTATCAAAAAATTCTTTATCATTTGTATGTCAAGTATCATATTTTTTATTTTATGTTGTAGTATTAAGTGCTATATAAAGTGCGAAATTACCCGACTGCTAACATATTTATCCAGTCAAAGCTTTTCCCTTATCTTGGCCAGTTGTATCATTAAATTTATTAGATAAAAGTATTTAATTGTTTATGAAAAATCTATGAAGCTGCGGTAAAGCTTCGTTTTTGAGTATTCCAAAGTCTTGTGCTGAGTCACGTGGTATTGCGTAGGACGAAAATTAAAAATTTTTTTAGCTTTTTCATAAAAAAATAATACAACAAAGAATCAAAAAACCACTCATTCTTGTTTAATGAATCATAAAAGTATTAATTGCGATACTTAGATTTACGAGACGTGCACAAACTACGTTGACAATTTTAGACAGTTCTTAAAGCCCCTCTTTGACACTCGTAAGCTTTGAATACTATCAATTGGGGACTTAATTTTTTTTAACCTATAACATGAATCAATTATCTACACTAAATTAATTAATGATTATTTGTTTCACTAACAAATGAGTTTCGTTCTGCTATCCAAGAATTTATGTTTATAATTATATAAGTATGGTGGTTTTAGACATTAAAAAGTCACTGACATAACTTATATTTTAGGCATCTCTTCCTCTCATGATCACAGCTTTAAGTACATCGATTAGAATAGAATTTTATGTTTATTTATGATACTAATTTAACAGTTGGTAACATAGACAAAGCTCACTACTTATTTTCCCTCCTTCGTTTTGCACATAGTTGTTTTTGCCATTACTCCTTCATCTCTAAAATTAGTAACGCAGTTTGTGCACTGCCTCCTGTAAGAAATATTGAGTAAAAAAAATTCTAATATTGTCAAGTAAATAAAAGGCTTTTAATGACTAAAATCCGAAAATTACACTGATGTTAAAAAATAATAGGTAAAATATCTGATACTTTTTTTCAAGCCTCAACTGTATTTCCGTAATAAAGATGGAAATAAAAACATACTTAAATGTGGGAGTATAAAACGTTCTGACCTTACTTACGCTGGTACATAAAATTATCTCTGTTATGCGTCAGTATGTAAATTTTAATAAGCGCCTTACTCGTTCAGTTTGCACCTCTGGGAAACTAATTTTCGTTAGTGGATGTAAGTACGTCTTTCTAACAGTTGTCTGATTGTTTGGAAGCCATGTAAAAGAATATGGCTATAATGCTGCTCTGAAATTAGTTGATTTACAGTAAACATGAGACAGTTTTTCATTTAGATGTTTTCGAGCTCATTAAGCTGTAAGGTATGTTTGCCCTTAACAAAATTTTAGTCGAGGTGAGAGTTTTCTTGTGTACTGGTTGTTTTAAAATTAAATATAGCTACATATTTTTAAATGTATTTTGTTTGTGTTTCTATGGTCGAATTTTATTCTCTAACAATATATACATTGATTAAAAAGTTTTATGCATGTTCGACGAATTGTCAATATTCGTCACCATCCCAGCAAACACATTTTTTCAAGATTTCTTGTAGAAGTCTTGTAGACTTCTAATGTCCATCTGAAAAACATCTTTGGGGAGTTTTTGGGGTAAAATTCCCTAAAGATATCTTTCTGATGGACATTAGAATTCTACAAGACACCTACAAGAAATCTAGAGAAAATGTGTTTGCTGGGATGAGTTTTAATGGTGAAAGTAAGACACTGGCTGAATTTACTGCTGATTAATAGAGAACATAGGAACATAAAAGTAACCGCATATTGTACTGTTACAGTGTTTCGTTTGCGTAGTTTTCGCATCTTATCAGATCTTATCTTTATTTATGCAGTCGAATAAAACATTTATAATGCAGCATAGCATTTACTATTAAAATATGGAGAGTTAAAGTGAAAAAGTTTAAAAATAAAATCAAACAAATATTAAAGTAAAAATTAATATACGAAAAAGTGCACTAGAAATTTTAACAAGGTAAATTTACAAACGTATCATTGATTAGAATATAGGGGTAAATCAGTACAAAATGATAAAAATTACCTCACTGGTAGCAAAAGAGAAAAACTTACATTAATACATGTGAATGGTACACTTGTTCTATTAGTGGCTACAACAGAATTTATGCGTGAATTGAGGATATTTGTTGTAGTATGTCGTGAGCTTTATTGTTAATGTTGCTCATATTTTGTGTTTTCCTCTCTGGCAATTGAATGTGCAGTAATATTAATAAATTATACATCAATTCCTAATCTAAAACAATAACATAGTCGTAATTAATTCATGATTGTACATAATCTCATGCATGGTAACGATTGATTCGAAACCCTTACCAATTTTGTAGTTATTAAAAAAACTTTCAAAAAGCACGCTTGATTTCACTTGCACATTTCACTGGACAAAATTTTTATGAGAACCTATTTGCCATATTTTTCCACCTTATTTATTAGTCTTGTTTTTACCCAAATGAATTATATTACTTGTAGTTTGGACAACAGAAAGTATACAACCAAATAATTATCCATAAGTATTTAGAAATTATTACAAAAAGGTATCGTCATTCCGTATCTTCTCTTACTCACTATCCGCAAGGTAATTTTAATTTTTTTGTACTGATTCATTGTTGTTTTTTATTTAATGAAAAGTTTCTCATTTCAAATCATTCAGATCTTTATTGCTATTTTGTGCATGATACTTTTTACTGTACCTATATTTAAATAGTACGTGCTTTGGTGTTGTATTTGTAATAAAGTTGATAGTTTCAATTAAAATGTCACACCTAGTGAGATTAGCAAGCCTAGCCAGTGAAACTTTAAAACATTACATTCCGCGGTGACTTTTACTTGTCTGTGTTCCCAACCGATTAGCTGTGAATGCAGCTAGTCTTCTACTTTTACCATAAAAAGTGTTTTCTCCTTTTGATGCTGTAATACTTCACAGACTATACTTTTGATATTCGAATTTAAGTAGTCCAATATGAAAAATCTTGAAGCAAAGCTGAGAGATGTTATTGACGACAAAATACGTAATCTAAAACTTTTCCAAACCATCGGATCTAAATTACTGTCTGACGGAACGTAGAAAAGTTGCATAAGACAACGCTGTCCTCATAATCTAAAATATAAATATTTATCGATGTATGTCAAAATATTTCTGGATTATTATTTTTCAAACAAATATATGAATATTGTGCACTATAAAAATATACTTACCAGTCCAAACGTCATCAAGTTTAAGTCACAAAACTTTCCGGCGGTAAATTTACATGGGTGCATGCATCGATATCTCATGATTATTAGCAAAGTTTTCAATTCTGCAGGTAACCGATACCACTCTCCGACATAACTGTAATAGTATACTTTGATGATCTATTATTCGGTATTGTGTGAAAAATTTTTGAACAACGGGTGAGTCATATTTACGTTGACATAAATAAATCATTGCTCTCGTCTATAAGTAATTGTCCTGGCAAATTGAGCAAAAACAAAATAACTGGCATAGCAATTGTCAAAAAACTAAGTCTTATCGATTCCCACACGGTGTCACTCTCAAGTATCTGTAATTTTAATACAATTACAATATTGTACCCATATGAGTCCATAAGAGAATATAAAGATGGTTGTTACAAACTCACGAAAGTCGTTCCGATACTGACAGCCAATACCATTATGAAAATGCCTGTGGCAAACAGTACGTTAAATGAATCTTCAACGGATTCTACGAGCCTTTAATGTATAATAAAATTTATTTTTAATAACGACAATAATCTTGGAAATGTATATTCTTGCTTAACGTTAAGGTCAATATTCACGAGTTTAATAACTTTTTTTACTAACTTTATCAAAAATAATATTCTTTCTATCAGGATACGGGTCATCATCGATCATTAGGTATTTTCCCAATTTTGTAGTGAAAACAGCAATTATTTTACAAAATAAAAACAATATTTACCTATTTAATCTATCAAATTAATTTCTAGGATATGCATTGCAAAACTGGTATTGCAATTGTAGTACGTAGAGTCTTAAAGTAGTGGATCAAAATTCACGTGAATCATTCCACGTGGACTTCTGAGCAGGAAACTCACAATTTAAGTATTTTAAATTTAATTTTGTACAAAAAATCATGTGTTGTGTAACAAAGATGGCCATTTAAATATTTTATATTTTATTACTACAGCAATTAACCATAGGTATTATGTATCAAACTGAATATATTTCCTTCTGAATAGTTCCAATACGTATGATTTTTATCTTAGCGTTTTGCAGTGTTTAATTATTGATGTTTTAACATAGTTAATTTTTTGTACCGAAACTCAAGCAATAATATTTTCTATTCTTTACTAATCTTCCTGCATACACACTTATTATAAGTCTTACACTACAGAGATCGAGAATGAATAGAATAAAAAAAATAAATAAGTAAAAATTAATTGAGTTTACTTTGTATGGGACCTTTAAGTTTGATTTTATAACTACTTTCTTGGGCAATTCATTCAAAAAACTGACTATTGACTATGAGTAATTATTTTGACACAATGTTCCGTACAAAAAAAATATAATAACAGTCTTCGTACCATGAGCATACTTTTCGCCCGCTTATCACTTTGTGCCCAGAGGGTAACTTCACCCGGAATAATAGTTTTCGTACATGGTGGCGCACGTTTCTAGGGCAAGCACCAAGCCCAAGGTACTCCTTGAGCTCACCCTGTTTGGATGGGCACCAGGTGTGAACTCTATGTTCCGTACTGAGGGCTCAGTAAATGCCCAAAGATTAAAAGAAAAAACACCCAAAGTAGGAAATAGTAGTTTTCATACGAGTTTGAAAAGTCTTTGTTTGCGAACCGAGAGGTTTGCGGCCCGAGCCGAAGGCGAGGTCCGTAACGAGGTTTGTAAAGGAGACCTCTCGGTTCGCAAACAAAGACTTTTTAAACTCGTAGGAAAACTACTATTTTCGCCCGTGAGCCTGAAGTAATCACAAGGGATAAATTCAAATTCAATACATTTTTTTTTATTTTGAAAAATTCCGCATTTCAATTAAACGCAAAATGCATTATAGTTTTTGTAGGGAAAAAATGCAGTTAAATTTACGTGAGGTTGAAGGGTTGAGAACAATCAACGTTACCACTGATAAGAAAAAAAGTCAACAAAAAGTAAGATATAATTACGAATTCGAGTTTATCGTTAATGCATACTCAACTCTATACACGTTTGGTGTAATTTGATAGCAGAAATAATCATGTTGCAAGATTCGTTCTTATTTTCTGCAAGATCTGTTGAGGCTATTCGTATTCTGTATCTAAAACAATTTTTTACAACAACTTTAATTAGTAAACATTTAGCTGCTTATGAAAGACTGTTTGTACAGAAATGTATATCAATCTTACTTTACAACGTTAAACGATCCAATAATTTGATAAAATACATTAATGTAACACGAAAATATAACTGTCAGTGTGAAACTAGCTACAGCCAAGGCCATCAACTGTATTAAATAATATTCAAAATAATATTCGCTTGGATCACCAATTAACTTTGCTTGAATGATAAAATATTTTGGTCGAGGCTCATTTAAAGGTATAATAAAATCTAAAATAACTGGTAATAATGTAAACTGACAAAACAGTAGTACACTTATCAATGAGAACCCTAAAAAACATTTTAAATAAATCATAGCTTTTTTTCTCATGCATAAACTTTTTTTTTAGTTACATGATATAACGGTTGTTAAAAATAGTCCAAATTCAAGGTTTTTTATCATAATAGCTTGCTCAATGCTGTCATCTATTGATAGCCAATTTTGGAATATCTTGTCGAGAACTTGGTGCCACGTCTTTAAGAAAAAAGTATATTTGTAGCTGATTAACATTATTTACACATAATCTACTATATATTAAACAGTAAAATAATACAAAACCTTTTTAAAATTTACAAGTACACTAAAATATACTACTACTGCTAACAAGAAAATCAAGCATCCCTGAGTGCTTTCAACGCAGACTTTTACATCCAAGCCCCAGTTTTGAATTACACCTAGCAACTGAAACAACATATGTACAAATTTTTATTAAAGTAACGTTGTATTTGACTGACTCCTCCGAACTGTCTTGGATTGTGTACTGAACTCCTCAGCGAAGTAATAATTAAATTTTGTTTTTTGAAGTTTAACAGTTTCATAAAAAATAGTGTACCAACTAATAAAATAGTCAATATGAAATTGATAAAAACTAATTTTTGTTCAATTATTACGATTTACACTTTTTTATTTTCGAACATTGCTATTACCTGAAATATTATAAAAGTTTTACATAAAACTCCAATTAAATATATGTGTCAAAAATGTTGATGTACACTGCACAAGTTGATACTTATATTGAAGCTTTATTTCTTCATCAAAAATTCTTTCAAAACATTGCCTACATTAGGTTACGGTCAAAAGTCACAGTGCTTTAAAAGTAAATAACTGATTTTATCTATAAAAATATAAATTTTATCAACTTTTGTAGTTCTTCTCCAAATCCGTGCAAGTTTTGATTAGTGGTACTAAATCAAATAAGTTTTTTTTTCAATTGACAGAGATTAATTTTAACTTTTATTTAGATTGGATCGGAACACATTAGAATAACAAGAGTTTACCTATGCATACTTGACAACGGTTTTGGTCGCCATTACAATTACATTGTCACCATGGCAACCACTACAATCTTAGTACGATTTTAAAGAAAACTAGAATTTGATCTGCGCGCTCCACGCGCTAGTAATTTTATACTATTAAACGATTGAATTTTATATGCTAAAAAAAAGGTATTTTGTGTGATTGACTAAATAACAGTTAAAAAAAAAAATTTTTTTTAACGGTTTAGGGTGAGTTTGGATGGAGTCTAGGAAGTCTGCCAGATTGGCTTGAAGCTTGGCAGACTCCCACTCCCAGACTCTGTCTAAACTTACCCTTAACCTACGTTAAACACGTAATTTTAATGTTATCTTTTGAACTTTTTATGTAGATAAAAACTACACTGAGAGAAAAAAACCATAATTTTTACCGTGATTGTCCTTACAAAAATTACCGTGCAGACTGGTAATCGTGGGACAAAGCGACATCTTGTGACTTTTTGACCTAACTTAGACAATTTTTACCGTGCTAATAGTAAAAATCGTCGGGTGCCCAACAAAATCTCCCCCCACTGCTCTTATAAATAAATAGATGTATATAGATGGATTATTGCAATGTAGCATCATTTGTTCAACTCGTCCGTACTCGGAGATAAAATCATCAAATGATTTGAAAAAAAATTCCACACGTTCCTCATAGTGTCTATGTAACAACAGTATCCATCCAATAATCAAAAACATTGTCAATAATGCACAAATAATTCTAACCTAAAAACATGAAACATACACATTCAGTCAAAAAAAGTCTGTTATGAATTTTCGAAATATACATTTTTCTTCGTACAAAATTGTTCAATCAGGTCTCAAGAATACGTATATGAGTTTTCAGATTATAATATTGAATAAAAAACATTTGGGGAGCTATTTTGCTCAAAACGTAAACAACGGAGTCAGTGTATTTTACTAAATAGCTCCCCAAATGTTTTTGTTTAATATGACGACCTGAAAATTTGTACACCTTTTTCTGAGATCCGATTGAACAATGTCGTACAAAGAAAAATGTAAATTTCAAAAATTTATAAGAGACTTTTTTCAACTGAATATACATGTTTCATGTTTTTAGGTTAGAATTATTTGTGCATTATTCCCCAACGGAAAAAGTTAGTGTGAAAAAACGTAGCAAACCGTAACTTTCTGTGATGTAATGTACAGTTTGGTTGGATTTCGGACCACAGTTATAGTTTGTTACGTTTTTTTACGTTTGATTATAGTCAACTACAACCCAACACATTGTCTTACGATTCGTTACATTTTATAATAATTCTAAAAAGACACTTGAATCTCGTGGAAAAGCAACTGTAGTAAACTCTAATAAACTGTAAGGAAGTGTTGTCATCTGTAATGTTTTAAAACAGCTTACAGTTTTTTGCAGTTTATTACATTTTTTTTATTTTATTATCATTGATAACTTTTTGACACATTTGCTAACATTTTCGAATAAAATTTGCCTCAAATGAAAAAAACTTGAGTAACTATTATGAAAAAGTATAAGTGCAACAGCATGTGGTAAATCATATTAAAACGTAAGAAAATGTAAAAAAACGTTACACAACATAATAAAGTGTAAGAAACGTCCGAAATCCATAAGACTATTACAGTTCCTTACATTTTCTTACATTTTTTTGTGGGTTACGACATATTATTACACATGTTCACTTTTTCTAACATTTTGTTACGTTTTCAAATTTCCGCTGGGGATTGATAATGCTTTTGATTATCGGATGGATACTGTTGTTACATAGACACTATGAGGAACGTGTGGAATTTTTTTTCAAATCATTTGATGATTTTATCTCCGAGTACGGACGAGTTGAACAAATGATGCTACATTGCAATAATCCATCTATATACATCTATTTATTTATAAGAGCAGTGGGGGGAGATTTTGTTGGGCACCCGACGATTTTTACTATTAGCACGGTAAAAATTGTCTAAGTTAGGTCAAAAAGTCACAAGATGTCGCTTTGTCCCACGATTACCGTCTGCACGGTAATTTTTGTAAGGACAATCACGGTAAAAATTATGGTTTTTTTCTCTCAGTGTACCTACACTATCTTAAAAAATATTATTAAATAAGTTTCATATATGCAGACTTGAAGACAAGACTGTGTTTATAATTAATTTATAGCTAGTTATCTTGTGATAATTTACGTCAGATTTACGTGAGTGCAAAAAAAATGACAATGTTAGGGTGCGTTCAGACGCAACGTCTATAGCAATCTGCAATCCATTTGAATTCACGAGTGTGAGAGAGAGGGCGAACGATCCTTCATCTCTCCCGCACCCGTGCATTCAAATGGATTGCAGATTGCTATTGATGTTGGGTTTGAACGCACCCTTACGCTGCGTGCTGTTTCAAGTTTAAGTTAGTTTATTGGCTTTGTATTTTCTTACATATGCCAGTATACTACTGGAGTAAATTACATCGATTCACAAATCCTACCTAGTTACATAAATGTCATTACATATAAAAATAAATATCAAATAGTGTATTTCTTAACTTAAAAATTACCAATATAAACTTACTTGAGTATAAAAAATATCTTATTCGCAGCTTAGAATTAGTTATTGTCTATTTACATTTATAGCGCAATTAAATCTCTTAAGAGCGTACATCACATCAGGAGTATCACTGAATTAGTTCTTTGTCATGTAAATCGTAGATTTTTCATTCGACCTTTGTTAATCAACTCAAGTATATATACATGTAAATACCGGCCAGTAGAGCCACTTACAATACATGTTTAAATATTAACATTAGTTGTATAAATAAAGCTCTGAAGAGCATTTATCACAGACGGATTATCACCCTGAATTAATTCATACATGTTGTGTGGACCGTAGATTTATTAATTAACTTGGTTTTTTCTTTATCATATGATTTGCAAGAAAAAATACATGATTAGCTGTGTCACTTTCATCACCGCATTTACATGCTTCAGAATCTACAATCTTGAATTTAACTAAAGAAGATTTTAGTGAGTTGTGATCACAACGTAGTCTATTTATACTAGTTATAATTTTTCTAGGAGCTATTATATTGTTAAACCATGGTTTCTTGTTGTTAATAAAAAAATTTTTTAAATAAAAGGCTCCTTTTTTAGTTACTTCATATAGGGGTAAACGCACCATCTACCGTACACCCGTAAATTCACTTTATTTTGTTACCATGATTGTAAGACAGTTTGATACTAAATATTGACTCAGTAAATTTTAAATTGTTATTTAAGATCTCAAGAAAGCACCAAAATTTTTTTTGAGGTGTTAGAGCTTGTTAAAATGATTTTATAATAAAAATATGAAATAGAAGTCATGTTCCTATTTCCGTACCGCCGTTCTCATTACCGGACTCCATCTACCGTACGCGTTCCTTTTACCGGACCCGATTCACCGTTTGACAACAGATTTGACTATAACCTCACATTTTTTTTTACAACTGCATATCGATGTCAGTACCTGCTACATAAATCACGATGAAAATGTCAAAAGCAGAGAAAGATGGAAAATCGAAAATTAAGAAAAAACGCCAAGTCAATTATGCAATTCAAAAAGATAGCAGATAGAAGAATCAAAAAAGAAAAACAATTACAGAGAGAGAAACAAAGATTAGAAAAAGAAAATAAAAAATCACGAAAGCAAGAAGAGAAGTTAAAAGCCATTGTAAACAGAAAAAAGTCTGTTAAGGAAGATTTAATGGACGAGACGGAAGCTATTGATTTACAAAAGCAGATTGGAGAACTTCAAGAGAAACAATTAAAACTAAACCAAAAAAGAAACAAAGATCCATCATGAGTAATTTTTGTAATGGAAGTTATTCTCATTCGCCACATTCGTAAATAAAGTCGCCAGAAGAAGTAAAATATCATTACACTAAGTTACTCTGGCTCCTTCATGAAATTATAAAAAGTTATTCTCGTCTTCGCTGTCACTTCCGCTGTCGTCCATTTCCTCACCCAAATTGACGCTACTGATTTCGGCTTCCTCAGAAGTTTCTAAAAAAAAAAAAAAAAAGGATCATCATCGGCAGAGATCTCAAATGTACTGGTAGATGTTTCTGCTGGGAGATCCTCTTGGAAAAGCTCTTCATTACTGCAAAAGAAGTTGGAACATTCATAAAACATTGTAAAGCGAAATTCGAACGGTAAAAAAATTTTCAAATTTTATTGCAGGTGGTACTTGACTTTTACAGTAATTGTACGAACTGCGTAAAGTATGAAGTACTGTCGTTGTACATACATACATACATACATAAATACATACATACATACATACATACATACATACATACATTCATACATACATACATACATATGTACAGACATACATACATACGTATTACGTACATGCATGCATACGCACTTACATACATCTTAATGGATTTGCGCATAGGATCAGCATGAATATGAATTACTTGCTGCACATTATTTATTAGTAAAAAGGTAACTTACGCTTTTTCAGCAGTAACGTGTGTCTCATATTGCTCTTTATGCTTCCTCATTATCCCAGTGAAACTTTTGTAGCAAGATTGGTGATAACCATGAGCATTGTCCACGCATTCCGGTAGAAGTATATCACTGAAAGCCAATTTACAAATATTTCGAATTTGTAAATCATTACCGCACTTCAGAAGCGTATCTTGTTTAAACAAAATGACTTCCTCCTGCTTCTCCCCCTTGCCAATGGCACACACTTTTGTAACCCCATCATCGTCACTTTCTTTCGACGTGGACGGAGAACTCATTTTTACTGTGGAATCTACCGCACGGCAAACTTTTTCCTCGAAAACTTTGTAGAAGCACACTCGCACGCACGCTGTTTATACATGAATCAGCTATCTCTGTTTCTCTTTTTCTCTCTGTATCTAGTCACTTGTTCTTCTTCTCCTCTTTTCGTCCTCTGTCAGTGTTTATGTTTTCGGTAACGCGTAGTTTACCGCTCAATGTATAATGTTTATTTTGTACATAAGCACATCGCACACTTTTCTCACGAAATGAAAATGCTTAAACTACTTTACCTAAACGATATCGACAATTTAAAAATAGTTATAAATTTGCCAAGTGATTTATTGCAAAATTTTTACTTCGTCGTTAAAATTGATACTTTTATTGGAATGTTTTGAATAAATATCAGAATTTTAATTTCGCGGGGAACTAATCAATATCTGGTTAGTGTGCGTGTGCCAGCACGAAAAAACAGCTTTTTCGACGGTTCTTGGAGTATAAAATATTCTTAAAAATAAAATGGCCCCACTGTATTGTGTCTGGCACTAGAAAAATTAAATGTACAACGTACAATTAGGATGTACTCTAAAAATCAAGTGGTTTCGTATTACCCGGAGATAGCGGTAAAATCTTCCCTGTTTTGGGCTGTCTGGTAGCTTTTTAGCCCCTCTCCACGTGTCTGGCGTATTTATATTTATAAATAATAATAATTAAAAAACATCATATTAAAATTTGAACCGGTTTCGTATTACATAATCTACTAAATATTAAACAG
>NW_019379711.1:234339-250162 GCF_000648655.2 Copidosoma floridanum
AGTTTGTATAAAGCGCCATCTCTGCTAGTATATATATACTATGCATACGCGAGCCCCGATGCTGCGCATCAGGCCAGTTCAGTTTATCGCTAGTCCCTAGCCAGTAAAGACTTAATTTGTAACAACAGCTTGTAAATACGGTATTACGACAGTTTATTTTAAATAATAATAATTCTGATTTCTCTACAAAGTGTTTAGTGCTTTTCCCTTCTCGTTATCCTTCCTGGCTTTTTCCTGGATCCTGAGAGCCTCGCGCAGTGGATTTAAAAGTCAATAAAAAGGATAGCTTCGGAAATTTCCTGCTAATCTCTAGCAGCAGATTTTTTAGCCATGATTCAATGAAACTTTATCGTAGGTCAGCATATTGTTTTTTTGTCAAGTATCAAGTTAGTGAGCTTGGAAAGATTTCATTGAGCAGAAAAATTGTTAAGACAAAAATCACCAATTAAAATGTAACAGTAATTTACTTCTCTCTATGTATATGTATGTATAACGGTGGGGCTCCACCCCAACGCTTCGCACGCCAACCCTCATTTCCTCATGATCATCTGATATTAATCCCATCAATTTTGTATAAAAACATGTACTAGCTCAAGAAGCATACAATACACAGATCATAATCTTCATCCCCTTAATTCGAAATCAAAATCAAAAACAAGGTAGATGAAAGGTGATAAGAAAATTACTACTAGTTGGTTTTTATTCAGATATTGACACAGATGACTAAGATGAAGAGTATCTTGGCAACCATAAATAATATTGATGAAAACACCCCTAAAAGTGATATGATTACGTGTACAGTAACTCGAAATTCAAAATTCTAATCTGCCTGGTGTATCATCAAATAATTCCCTGGGGGATAAGTTCACTCCCAAGTACAAAAAATTTGTAGAAATTAAAGTTTAAACATTTATTGTGATCGCTACCTTAAATTTGTTTTTCTGAGTTAATTGTATAAAATAAGTTAAGTTAAAGTTTTAAAAATCCTTGAAATCACATAATAGGCTTCTTTAAGAAAAATAAACCGTACTTCAAAGATTAAATTTCGTAAAGATTTGATAAATCACGTCATGTCACAGTTATTTTTATGACGCATCATTTTGCACTATCTCACACTACGCTCACTCGGCCAACTCGATTCGAGTTTAAACTATTATCATTTTCTCGGTCGTAGTATCTCCTTGATCTACAATCCTTGCAGTTGTGTCCAGCCAAGTAACAATAGTTGCAAGAATTCTTTTTACATTCCCGTACAAAATGACCCAGTTTATCACAATTATGACAATAACGATTTGGCTTTCTATCTTTATTGTTAGGGTGGTTATATACGTGATTGTATTCATGATTATTATTGTGGTCATTATTGTGATTGTTATTACGATAATTGTTACGATAGTCATTACTACGACTGGTTTTATGATCGTTAGTGGAATAAGGAGTTTATTTGTTGTTATTCCTGGGATTAGTCGATACAGAAGGTTCTCCTGTAGAAAGTTTTTTTTACAAATTAATAAAGTCATAAGAATGACGGTGTCAAAATTTAAAAGAACAAGGGTATCTAGGAACCGAGTAATTAGTATTATTATCAAGCCAATTTTCACATGTAAGCTTATGGCCTGTTGTCTTTTTGATCACTTCTGTTGCATTTATTTCATATATTAACAACGAACATTTGACGAAAATTTTACCAATGATAAAAAATATCTCGTATATAAATAATACAATCGTATTCAATTTTATTAACATCTCGAGGGTACTGGTGAGAGAAGGAATTATATAATAAGCATTGTAAAAACTACTAATGGTTATGTTTTCATAGGAGAGCCAGAGAGACACACGACTTACCAAACTACTTCCTTAAATGTTTGTTTGTCTCCTAAAAAGACCAAGTTCATCATATTCTCACATGATCCTAAAGCCATTAGCAACACTTAAGAGGTAAATGTACCAAACGTTGGCCATCTTAGTAGACCAATTTCTAAAGTACTCCATAATTATAAAAAAAGTAAAATTTCAAGTCCTAATAGGTATTATTTTATAGTTACAACACTATTTTAAGCTGTACCAAAAAGAAATAATTTTTTGCATACACAGAAAAAAAGCTTTTATTTATTATTGGACATGATGGAATGTCCCAATTCTTGGCCACTGTAGAAAAAACTTGTCCCTGTGGCCGAAACTTCAAGTCCCAATAACTGGCCAGTCGTATGAATTGTACGCAATTAACATTGGCCAGTTATTAGGACACACTAAAAGTGAGGTTACGTTGACAGATGTCCCAAAGCCTGGCCAGCCGACCAAAATCACTTTCTAGAAACACTTTTTTCTAATTTCTTGGTTAAAGTATCATCGAGATAACTATTAACAATGAAATTTATATAATTTTTAAGCGTGAATATTAATAAAAATATTTTTTACAGCTGCGAAAATTCGTGCGACTCGAAAAATTGTGATTGTGGCCAGTCTTTGGGACCAATTTGTTGGTGGCCAAGCATTGGTACATTTACCTTATCTGCAGTAGATACTGTCAAATACCTAGGACTCACACTCTATAATAAACTGTTATCTGAAATTAACACCTACAAAATATTTCTGGAAACGCTTCCGAACTAATAAACATCATGAAAGCACCATATATATATATACCATTCTATAAGATCTACTTTATGATACTCTGTTTACCTGGCCTACCCCTCTAATCAAGCTCTTCTCAATAAAATTCAAAATATTAAAAATCAATATGTAGTTTACACTGAAATGGCCGAAACGTTGTAACAGAATTATAATTTTTTATATCGCCCACAAGAAGCTTGTTGTTATTAATGATCTATCATCAGAATCATATAACCTACATTAACAGATAATGTAGGTTGTAATTAACTTGATAATAAATACAAAAGATTTATCTTATTTTGCATAAACACAATTAAAATATCTACTGTTATGGTCATATTTGATATGAAGTTATAGCAATGTGCGCGTTTTGGCTCATCTGCTAACAACTGCTCTTTGAATTAGTCGGGGACGCAATCGCAATATCTATCGAGGCATAAATTTAGAACTAGCTTGTATTTTTAGAGTTCAAAACTTAGTTATTTTAATTTCAAAATGAATGTTGTTAACATTATTTTTACAATACTATGCCAACTAAAGCTGACTGAAAGATACTAGCTAGTTCTATGCCTACAACACGCACAAATGGTGTGAATACTTTTTTAACTTTGACTTTAGTGGGAAAAGCGACATGAGTCCTGGCTTCGTTTCGCGGTATCTTCGCAATTGATGTGGCAAACTAAGGATGTCCAAATTGATCAATAATATTTAATTTTTAATATTTAAGCTAACAATGAACCATCAAAATTCATAAAATTTTTCATTTATTTATTCCGCATTGCATTAAAAAAATTCAAGTCCTCTTAGATAAAATGGACTGTAAGCACTTTTCAATTCCTGGCCATATCTGGTCGGTGGATGGACCAACGCATTCATGTACGATGCCTTGCTTATTATAGTACTGAATTACTGGCTTCGTCATAGTGACATATTCTTGAAGCCTATGCTGAACTATTGTCGGCTGGTCGTCGGTACGCTGACAAAGTGGCTCACCTGTAACATCATCTTTTCCCTAAAAAAAAAAATTTTAATAATTACAAAACCGATTTTTTTAATCAAAAAGCTTTAGGTAACTTACCTCAATTTTTGGATCGTTGAATCCGATGTTGTAAACTCGACCGCTTGGTAAGTGTGTCCAGCGATTTTTCAAGCGCTCCAAAATCACTGAGTCTGGCACCACGAGATTGATAACCAGAGTAACCGGAAGAATGGGCTCTAAGATTTGCGCTTGTGTCACTGTTCTTGGAAATCCTATTGAGTTAAAGTTATTATCCTTATTTGTGTTTAATCTTTTTTATTTTTGCTAGTTATTTTAAGTGTTACTAGTAGAAAAAAAAATACAGTTAAAACTATTCAAGGTAATTTTTGCCCTCACGGCACGTGTTGGGATATCATTTTTACACCAAGAAAAAAGTGACGAAACTGTGACAGTATACCAAGAGATAACTTATCATTTATGGTCCTCTTACTAAGTCTACTTTAAATCGCTACTTTACATGAGCAGTTATCTAAAATAGCGCAGCCTACCAGTGCTGGATAATAGAATCCATAAATTTCTTAGCGAGACATTTTTTTTTACTTCAAAGATGTAAAAAAAAAAAAAAGATTAACGAAGTTTGCGGATCATACTTAAATTCGGTGGGTCTCTGAGATTTGGTAACGAGACGTAGTAAAATTGCGGAACAAGCTATGTACTCGTGTTATTTAGCACCACCACGTTTCCCATGCAAGTGGTGCTGTTTCATATAGCTGCACACAGAGAATAGTTTATATCCTGAGCTAGTTGTAATGGTACACTCTTATTGTGTATTTATTTGTATTTACTCTGTATATATTATTACTTAAATAAAAAAAATAAAAAATTTGAAACATTAACTCCTAACGTATGAATGTCTTCAGAAGTAAGCAATATATATGTTTAAGTTATGCGAACACGAATGTGAAAAAACCAATAACCACAAGGACAGCTCTACAATGCTGATTAATTGAAATAAAACATGAAGACTTTGCGATTAAAATTTTATCTGCATTAACTAAAATGTTTTTCAATTTAGATAAAAGTCTATATAAAAGTAAACGTTCTAAAAAATATGCCCAAATGTTTGTATCATGTTTCGCAACCAAATTTTAGAGCATAAGCAAATTTAAGATGTTTTCTAGTAAATGTAAAAATAGAAAAATTATGTATTTGTAAACGTAACTATTTTTGTATTAGATACAACGAAGTTGTTCAAAATGAAATTCTACACAGGATCTTAACTACGAATTCCTGAATGCTTTACAAATTTTCAAATAATTGAAGCTATAATAGATTTTGGTTTCTACTAAAAATTCGTTGAATTCAAGTATTGAAACTTTTTAGTTTCCAATACATATATTAGGAAATCCACGTATAATATCCCGTTTTTTCTTCTATTATAATAAAAAAAAATTTTTTTTTTTAATATCACTGAAACCCGTGTTCAAAATTTTTTCCTCATAGTACATGGCTTTACGAGTAAAATAAGCCTAGTTTCAAGGGTGTGACTCAAAAAAATTTTTTTCATTCAAATGAGGGACAAGAACGTTGTACTTATTGTGGATTTTCTCATATAAACATACACTGACTCCTTATACCTAATTGCTAAGACAGTCTTGTTGAAAAAAAATTGATAAAACACACTGAAGTTTCAAGGACAAGTGATTAAAAACACTTACTATCACACATTAAAATCCAGCTCAGCATGATCCATTGATGTTAATTTTTCGCAAAAATTGCCTTGATAGTACATGATAAAACAAAAATCAGGTGATTTTAGTCAGTATTATTAAAAAAAACTCACATTTAAAACTATACTTACTATACCGTGGATTGCTGTTAATCATGATTATTAGATTGTTAAAGGAATCAAGATGACAATTAAAAAAAAAATCATTTATTTCAGCAAACTCATTCATTTATTCCCTTATTAAAAATTGAATTCAAATTTTCGGTGTAGCAAAAACGTACTCCTAAAGAATTTTTAGGCCTATAATCGTACAAAATTTGTGCTCTAAGAAATAACAATCGTCCTACATATAAGCATGTATTAGTTAGGTATAAGCGTTACAAAGAAAAACCTAACGGCCTATTTATATACGCCTACTTGATACTTTTCACGAACGTCTGTACATGTGAACACAAAATTTTTGTATTTATCTATATAAATATACTACAAGAGCGTCGCCTGGTAAATAACCCAAGGGGGGGGGGGCAATATAAAAGAAAAAATAGTACATTAATAATGGGTTTTCACGCATACAATAATTTCGAAAAACATTTTTAATACAAGAAAAGTTTTTAAAAAGTCATAAATATTTAAAGAAAGTTAATTAAAGCATAATCTTTTGGGGATTTTTCTTACTTCGTGGACAACTTTATCAATGAAAGTCTGACTGTTGTCAAAATTGGAATTATTTTTTAATTAGTCTATCTACATATTTTCAGTGCAAAAGTATACTGAAAGAACCACCAATCAAAAAAAGCATCCTACATATTGTTTAGTAATTAAAACTGTATCAGAAATAATGACTACTAAATGCTTAGTAAAATAAATTCTGACTCTGTTTTGCTTGATATGTAAAACTCGATCATTATTTCGCTCTGAATACATTAAACTTTTTAAGAAATCTTGTGTGTGTGAATATATATGTATGTGTGTGTGTGTGTGTATATATATATTCGACATCAGTACTTTAATATGATTTGATACTTGCTTAAATAATTAAATAAAGGGCAGTTGACTCGAACCCCCCTCCTTAGTGACACCCCTTGTCCATACACGGCAACTATCGCGTATGTTACTTATCCGTTATACTCTAACATAATGCATGATTGACTCGATTCGTTTGTCTCGGAAATTCTTATACAATATATTATGTATTGTCTATAACGTAGTGTCAACAACAGCAATATAAATTCCATATTGCAATAGCTACTTGTCGAATCGCGATATCACAGTTACATGCTCTTATTAAGAAAGAGGAACAAGTATCTAAGAAACTGCAGCTAAGGTATACCTAGGTGGCTGTAAAGCCATAATTCCTTCAAAATTATTTCGCAAAAGGCCGTAACTTCGATTAGGTACCAGATTAGATCACACCTAGTGGTAATCGATGTATCCCGTAGACGGAAAGAAGAAAGCATCAGGAAGCATAGAGTAGAAAAAGGAAGCTTAACATTTATTTGTTTACCTTTATAATCGATGCAAAAGCTTTTTGCACCCTCTATCTAGGTATACTAAACAATGATAAGCTGCTGCTTTATGATATCTGCTTTCCACTATAAATAGGGTCCATAAGCTTCTGGATCAGAGAAATTACCAAACCTTTTATGAAAACTTATGGAACGAATCGATTTCCATGGATTTTAAATGTATATGTATATGTGTGAGGACCCTATTACTATAATCTATAAGTGTATTGGGTAAAACTGTAAATTAGACCCGTAAGGTAAGCCAACTAAGCGAAATGCTGAAAATAGCGTGCTGTAGCGAAGTGAAAAGCCGTAACGAGCATTGTATCTAACAATCATCGCATTGGCGCACTGACTTTGTAACATAATTACTGTGACTTTGGTCATGTATGTGTCAACAACATGTATTCGTAAACAATCATTTTGCATAAGGAAACGCATTGATTACATGTAATAAATCATCCATAAAGATTCTAGCTACGGATTATTTTTCTTGTACATAAAAATTTAAAATTATAACGCAGCAGTAAAAATTTGTAGCATAACACTCCACTAACTATCGAACTTTAACTTGCTCTATCATCGTCAATTTTTGTTAATAAAAAAAAAACACGCGTTTTTATTTTTACTTTTTCATAGTTAAATCTGCCGTATGGATCAAATGGAGTATGGATGTGTGCACAACCTCATTAAAAATACAAGTATGGCCATTTACTATCAGAATAGCAACAACTCTTGGTACCCTTTTTCGTTTTAGCTATACTACAACATGCCATTCGTTCTAAGTTTTCTGACCGTACGTGTCCAATAGATACCATTTCTTTATTTAGTGTAAATACATATCACGTCTCTGTATTCGCGTATTGTGCAACCCGTTCTCTGATCATTGGCCATATGCTGTCGGTCGTGCTGCCAGCAAATGATTCGAGAACGTTCAGCTTTCCGTAATAATCGATCACTGGCTTTGTCTTCATCGCGTACTCCTTAAGACGAGCTTTGACTATCTCCGGCTGGTCGTCGGCTCGTTGAACCAGGGACTCACCAGTCGTATCGTCTTTTCCCTGATAAATGGACATTTTATGAAGAATGAATTTTGATGAATAAAAAAAAAGGGGGGGGGGGGAAATATCGTCCCGAGTCCGCGGGGAAGAATAGAAGTTTGTTCTCACCGGTACTTTCGGATCGTTGAATCCGATATTGTAAATTCGACCACTGGGTGCGTGTATCCAGCGGTTTTTAATGCGCTCGAGTATAACCAAGTCAGGAACATCGACGTTGATCACGAGGGTCACCGGCTGTATTTTTTGCAATGCCTCAGCTTGTGACTTTGTGCGGGGGAAGCCTATTATTAATGACAAAAAATGATACATCGTGTTTTTTGCACGACAATCAACTGACTTTGAAAGTGGTTTTAGTTGATATTACGATTAATAAAAAACAACAATGACACAAAATTGAAAAAAAAAGTCATGCAAACGCTTTTCGATAACTAGAGAACAAAAATAAATTTTTTGCAAATTCTAGGAGAATTTCAAACAAGGGCAAACAAAAATAAACTGAGTGATGTTTTGAAAATTTGCTTAAATTTAGTGATATTTTTTATTATAAGTAATTTTGTGCTACTACTTTTCACAGTAGACCAGTTTTGATGTCAAGTACAGCATTAGGTTTCATCGTTAATTTTTCAACACCCAACCATCAACAGAATCATACAATTCTCACTCAAATATTGAGACTAGATTTTCGTATGAAAAGGTTATATAGTTGAAAGAATTTGGAAATAAAAATTTTGAAGCATGAAAAGGAAATTCGAACGCCAGCCCTGTCTACGATCATCAAGAGAGATCTCATAAAAAGTAGCAGTACTTAAAAAAAAAAAAAATTAAAAATCATTTTTACAGTATTCAAAGTTGCCTCGGTGGTATTACCACTAGAATGGTGAATCAAAAAACACATCTTTAAAAGTATTTTATGTCTATTTCTTAAAAATGAAATACATTTTTCAAATTCCCAGGTAAGATATCAGATATGTTCTCACCTGAGAATTAAAAAATATATTTCGTTTTTAAAATATAAATAATAAAGCTAAAACTTTTCTCACTCATTTAACAAATTTTAAAAAAAAGATTAATTGCTCTTACAAGTTTTTTCCAGTGTAAACTGACTTCGATTTTTAAATGTATGTCTCTTATTTTTTTTTTTGGGCACTCACAAAAATTCGTCAATTTCCTTTATTTTAATTCATTTATTTCGAAAAAATGGCAGAAAATTTTTAATGCTGAAAACGCCATCACGAATCAAGAAACTTAAATAATTCGTTTTCAATAAAAATGTTACTTGACTCGTTTTTCCGTCGGACAATAAAATGTGCCGCTGTAAAAGTGAGGTCTCACATCTGGACTGGCCCACTGTGAGCAGCGATAACACACAAATTTAACAACCTTAAATTTAACATAAATAAAAAAATAAAATAAATAAACTAAACTGGGGAAAGTCCGTAAAGACGATTAGGAAATTTAACATAAATAAATAAAAAAATAAAATAAATAAACTAAACTGGGGAAAGTCCGTAAAGACGATTAGGAAATTTAACATAAAAAAATTAAAAAATAAAATAAATAAACTAAACTGGGGAAAGTCCGTAAAGACGATTAGGATAACTTTTGTTTGCTTTTGATTGCCATTCACGGTATGTATATTATGTTTTAAATTGCAGCAATTTGTCAAATTTACCATCCAAAAGCCAACTGCGACCATTCAGAGTATGGATTTCTTCGTTTATAAGGGATATCATGGTTTTATCTGGTACCAAATGTCCAGAATCCAAGTACTTTTTTACTTCCTTTCCCAGAACTGGAACAAAAAAAATTATTTTAAATCCCAACGTTTGTCAAAAAAGTATTCAAATATCTTTAAAAAGGGGCAATGGGAGCAATTAACGCGCCGGTCGTGGTCGATTTCATCGTCCGTAAATCGCTAGACTATCTAATCAAAGTAACGATTGTGCAACGAACGAATTAACATTCCACTCCAACCGTCATCAATATTTAGCGGATTCATTTTGTAAGTGGTTCATGAAAAAGCACCAATAAATTTAACATAATTAATACTAACTGAACAATGGCAAAAACCTACCGGTCTGTTGGGCAACATGAAACCTAAGTTTGTCGCCACTTGATATATGAGTGATGTTGAACTGTTTGGCGATGCGAGCCGATATAGTGCCTTTGCCGGAACCAGGTGCTCCTAAAATGACAGCCCTAAAGGCCGCTTTAGCGCCATTGGTCACTCCAACCATGGTAACTGCCTTGTCCTCGGCCTTTTCGATACCCGCTTCCTCTTTGGCTTGGCTGATGTCCGATCTTTTTGCCAGATAATGCTACATTAGCTTTGTTTCTCAGTTTACTTGAAAACATGCCGTCTCAATTTATATATTTTATTTATTTCGCAACAAAAAAATACCAACAATGAAACTGAATTAATCCCCAAACACTGTGAGTTCAACAGATGTTAAGTGTGTACAATAAGCTGGATTAATTTTTCAGGTAAATTAGAAAAAAAAGCAAATTTTTTTACGCCACTTTGCGATAAATCGGCTCAAAAACGATACATCATGAAAAACAGCTGCAGCCTCGTATAAACTGATTACAATATTTAAAAAAAAAGGCCCTTGGACGTAATGTAGTTAATAACACAGTAAAATAAAATCAGTGAGATATTCAATCGAGCAATGAATATCCAAGCTCTCAATCCCGACAACAACTGGGTACTCCAAGTACGCAATAAAATTCTCACGCAATCCACCAAAACGCGCGCGCTACCATACATCGGAGAGCGCGCCACAAGTGGGTAATTATCGGACTTTTCCTTGCACGCGTCTGTATATAATCTAATCGTATATATATATAAACGAGACGGAAAAAGGGGGGGGGGCGAAAATATACGTAATAGACGGAACACCAAGAGCGTGACCTTGTCTCTCATTTCTCGCTCGTCTCGAACTGTGACTGATAGTGCACGCATCGCGCCGCAAATCTATATATAAGTCCCGGACTTTGGTACCCGTTCGAGGACGGCAAGAGTACAAAAATGAAAAATCTTGATTTCGCTTCGCTATAAGGTGATCGGACGCTGTTGTTGAAACTCGTATTTTTTATTTTTATTTTCGTTGACACTCGGATGTAGTACGTAAATAGACGCGTTTCTGCATTTAAGTAACAAACATAACTTTGTGTCAGTGATTATAAGTTACGCCATTAAAAATGAACATACTCTTGTGTCGTGTGTCGGTGTCCGATTATCACACTGTATTTGTAATCACAAGCTTCAATTTTATCTTAATTAAAACTCGAAATACGTCGATAAGAATCAAATTCGATTAAAATTCGAATACTGTGTGCAATTATGTGTATGCGATACAAAAAATTTAGAAAACACTTTGGATTACGAATTGTAAACTGCGAGAAACTCTGCGTTAAACTGCACATTAATATTTTTAATATTGATGCTTGGCTTGTTTCCAACCGAATGCGTCCCACTCTCGGATGTGTTATCGCACACAGAATTCTTTAAAATCCCTCTTTTTCGTAACGAAAACACGTGACCCCACATGATTTTATCGTCAAGCTATATTGATTTGCAAAAAATGACGTAACAAGCCAAATTGATTACACTGGTACATATGATGAAAAAATTAACATGGAAACTGGTAATTTCTCATCTTTGACTGTCACGGTAAACTGTTGTAGTCAACCACAGTAAGACATTCCATTTTATACGCACGTGTGTCCACTTGGAAAAAAAAAATTTAGAGCCACATGTGACTGGAGCTTTTATTAAAAGATCAAAGGTATTGACGACAGAAAAAAAAAAGTATTTATTTTAAGCACGAAACGAGTTCACATTTAAAAATATACCCTTGTCTTTCGGTCAAGTCACATCCATCGAAATGCGATTTAGTAAATAAATAAGAACAGCAGCAACATAGGAGCTCTGATCGCGCACGATCGCCGAGAGCGACTAAACCGAGCCACGTATTTTTTCGTTGGATACATGCTGAACGTAGATATACACCTATACATACCTACGAGAGTATACTAGAGGTGGTAGCTATAGCCGACCCATCCACAATTGACATTACCAGTATAATAGTGCATCGTATACAAATTAACTTCCCACCAAGTGTATATAATAGGTATGAACATAAATCAGAACACAGTGCAGAACATTTTTTCTACGGCTTTTCGTGAAATGATCCATACATATATATAATTTACAAAGAGTAATTAAGTTGTAATGAGTCGATCGTGAAATCCCCCCTTCCCGTGAGCAATCGAAGTGTGTTAAAATGATATTACAAATATGTTAAGTGGAGGGGATTGAATGTAAGTGGCTCGTAAATACTCGATGGCCGAAAAGCTTGTGTTCGTCGCGAGCTTGTTACTATCGAGCGAATGGCTGTAGAAAAGTAACGACAATGCGAATACTCTGCTATAACATTCAACTCCTCCCCACCGTGTAACTTCGCGTTTTTATACTCTCTGTATGATTAATGATGGAAAATAAAGTTATTTAGTATCTGTATCTGCGTCACTGTTACCTGCTCATATTATGTACAAAAAAAAATAAATATCGACAATCCACGCGAGAATAAGCACAGTTCAGGATCGGTAAAAAAAAGACAACTCACGCGTCAAGTACAACTTGTGCTCCCGATCTAAAATGTAAGAATGACTCGCTATCGTAGTTTACGTCTTGAAAATAATGAAAAAAACGTTTTCGACGATATTGGTGATCGCGATTGAATTAAAATCAATAAATGAACCATCGGACGCACTTCGAATTATTATTACGTCAAACTGAAAATTCAAAACAATGTATCGCCTCAATTAAACGATGCTCGTGGTCTTTATTTTGCCTTGGCAAGTCATGCTAGTCTTCGTTATGTATCTATATGGGACGCATTTTTTCAGATAACCGTATTGGCTTGGCTTTTTTTGCGTTAACATGAGTTAAATTAATTTTTATACAGAGTGTCTATATAATATTGAAATCGTGATGGGTGAGTGATCACTGTTTCAGCTTTAGAAATGATGTCGCTCCCGTAACAGTAAAATTTTAGGTGCTCTTTGCACTGACCTGCATTGTTTGTTGATTGATTTTCTTCGCTGATTAGTTATTACCTTGACAGTACTGTATTTTTTATTGCGATCCGAGTAAATACTTATAACTGGCTAAGACCGTCTAACGTTATACTTCAATACAGATAGAGACTGCCAATTGACACTGCCAATCTACGGCTATTTGTACCAGAATCTGGCAGAGCTTTTCAAAGTTTAGCAACGTCAAACAAATTTCAGCAACGTTTTTTAAAAGTTAAGGAAAATTTGGCAGAGTTACGAAAAAATGATGTAAAAATAACCGATTGCACAGATCAAAACTGCTTGAAATATAATAATGTTATATTGAATATTAAATTAGTCATACAAAAATATGAAATATTATAACGTTCTATGTTAATGTGATTTTATACAATATAAAAATTTAACATAATAATCGGTAACATGTGTTATGAACAGTAAAATTAACTTGACTAAAATAAGCATTAGAACTGTTATTTTTATGTACTGATCATAACAGTCGTTTGCGTCATGGGGGGGCCTATTTCTTCAAGGGCCATCACTTATACATTGTTTTTCGTAACAGTGTGCGGAAAATGGGTTGTTTCTACATTATTTTTAGTGTAAAAAATAAAATTTCCCACACTGTTTATGAAAAAAGTGTGCTAAAAAAATTTTCTGGTGTGCACCAGAATTTTTCCAGTGTGTGAAAAATTATTTTTATTTTTCAGGGTACGGAAAATTATTTTCCGGTATGTGACAAAGATTTTTTATTTCCAGTGTGCGGAAAACATTTTCTAGAGTGCGGAAAACATTTTTTACTGTGCCAGAATTGTTTTTCTGTGTGTGGAAAAGATTTTGCCAAAAAAAACTTTTTTTTGTAAAAGTTACTAAAATTTCGAAAATCTTAAATAAATCTTAAATCACGTTATTTAAAGTATTTAAAATGCGAAATATGACACGAACAATGTGAAATTCAATACAAAAAATTCGCACAGGCTGTTTTTTTAACTATATAACCTGTAACAAATTATATTCTGTTTAATTTTTAATTGTAATATCCAGTAGTATAATTTTAAATTATTTGTATAGTATGGTAGATTTTAAAATTGAATTTTAAAGTATTGATAAAATTGAGTTTATGAATGGTTTTAAAAAATGCAAATGGAATTTTTTTTTTAAGAACGATCATTCCATTCTTTTGCAGTCAGGGGGTGGATTCGTTATACACATATAAAAGCACAATAACTAACATTAAAAAAACAAACTATAAGCATTTTCATCAAGCAAATTATGTAATTCAACAGGCAAAACTAAGAAAAAATAAACACAACATTGTCGTCATTGTCGTGTAATATACTTACTCATAGTGCAAAACATAAGCATAATAATATGCGATTGTTGTCGATATCTCGTTTGGGGTGAAAAAGTAATTAGTGTGCCATGCAATCATCAATGTGACCAATCCAATGATAAATCCAATCGAGCAGTGATGTCGTATGCTTCGTGACATTATTTTCATTTTCATATACTTTTGCTGATTTTCTTTCTTTTTTTGTTGTGATTCCTATAATATACCTGCAGTTAAACGTTTACGAAATTTTTAAATAAGGCTGTATCGAATAACATGCTTCGCGCTCGGCCACTTGTCGCATGTATATACAAAGTTGCCCTCTCTCGCTGTGAACATCCGAGCGTTGTTTGTGATTGAAAAAAACCTATTTAACAATTTTTGTCGGAAAATTTCCAGCGAGAAAGTTCTTCCACTTGATCTTTCTATGCTAAATTTCACATTAAAGTGTTGAGTTTAATGAATTTAGAAGTCATTTTGAAAAAAAAAATGCGTTACTGACCGGCCGATGGAGGTACATTAGAAGACAGCAGGACAGCACATACTACACTTGCACAGCGCATTTTTTTTTAAATAACTAATATCTGTTTAACTTGATATTTTAATGTGAAACTATGCATAGACATTCGAAAGATCAAGTGGCACAAATTTCTCGCTGAGAGTTTTCCGACAAAAATTGTAAAATAGGTTTTTTTCAATCACCAACAACACTCGGATGTTCACAGCGAGAGAGCAACTTTGTGTGTATATTTATATATACACGCACATGCGAAAAGTGGCTGAGCGCGGAGTTATTCGATCCAGCCTTTCATATATTGATCAAGTATGAAACAAAAGAAAAAAATTATGACTAATTATTATTTTTTATAAAAATTTTAACGAGATTAATATAATATTGTAAAATACAATATGATTGTGATATAAAATTTAAAACTACTATGTTAATATACGGCTCAAAAAATTTTAAGCTCTACAGTTTTTTTAGTTTAAGTTTTTAATTTGAGTTTGATCCCACATAGCATTTGGAAAGACCACAATTTTCAATATTTCAGCAATATTGCACGAAAACTATTTGGTAGAATCGTTAATATATACCTTTGATGAAATAATTTCGAAATATTAGATAAAGATCATAAACCCTTAGACAATTTTTAAATAAATTTTTTAAAATTAATATTCTGGATGTAAGATGAAAAAACAAATAGAAATAAATATATTAGCTTTTAAAATTAATTTTTCTGCAGCCTGTGCAACCTGTTGGTTGCCTTCTTAAATGTTCTATACCGCGTGGAAATTTTTACGTTTGGCCAAACGTTGGCTAAACATGGGCAATGAGAAAATCCTAAACTTGGGTTTTGCTGAAATTTTTGACTTAAGTTTAGGCAACGTTCATCCATATGCTAATCCATTCGGCTATGACGAGATGTTACAAAGTATAACACGAATCGTCTACATATCGTACCAATACTACAATTTTTATACTATAATTTTTTTTCAGTCATGTTATAGTGTCTATATAATATTGAA
>NW_019379711.1:250561-266229 GCF_000648655.2 Copidosoma floridanum
TGTTTGCGAACCGAGAGGTTTGCGGCCCGAGCCGAAGGCGAGGTCCGTAACGAGGTTCGTAAAGGAGACTTTTCGAACGAGTATCGGAAAACTGCTTTTTTGCCCAAGGAAGTACCAGCCTCCTAAAACCACCCGAGGTCGGAAAAAATATTTTCTTAGTGTATTTTGTCAAGCATATGATCGAGAATAAACGTTTTAATCATGTTAAATCTGCCAATTTTAGGTGTACTTTTATTGTTTCACATAAAATTAATTGTAACTGAATAAATTCACATAAAAAATTTTTTAGAAAAATTGTAAAGTCAGTTTAATAACATGACATAAAAAAAATTATAGTATTGGTACAATATGTAGACGATTCGTGTTCTATCTTGTGCCACACTGCCATCTCGTAATAGCCGAATGGATAAGCGTGCTCGTGTCGCACGCTAAATCTCGGTGGCCGAGGTTCGAGACCATATATCTCCTGCACGATTTTATCGATGTGTCTTATATGCAGTCTACTTATGTATTAGAGTGTTGAATTAATTTTTTAAGAAGTTTGGATGGACATTGGCTAAACTTAAGTAAAAAATTTCAGCAAAAATCCAAGTTTGGGATTGTCTCATTGCCTATATTTAGCCAACGTTTGGCCAAACGTAAAAATTTCTACGCGGGATGCTATATTATCAGAAAGTCTGAGATGAACTAAAATTTGTTGACAAGACAATTTCATAAAATAAAGTGTTAACTTTTGGGCCCTTGAATAAGAACGTTTTGTATTCTGGACCGTTTTGTGCATCGTCGAATTGAAACGCAAAATTTGAATGTAGCTGTATAGTTGCAGTATCGTCATAAACATACGGCTTTTGTCTCTATAAACAAATAATTCTAAAGTATCATCTCTGTAACATGCTTTTGAAACCTGAATATGGATTTTCTAAAATTGCTATTGATTTGGATCTAAAAGTATCCATCATATTCAGAACTCCAAAAAAATAATTTAAAAAAATACGAAATATTAAGTTTTTCAAATTCTGTTTCATACATCAAAGTATAGATTTTTTGTGAAATGATCCAAACATTTATAGTTATCACTATATGCTTTGAACGAACATGCTTGTATCATGAAAATGTCGTTTATTTGTTTATAATTAACAATAATGTGTTCGGCACTCAAAATAAATATGTGAATTAAAATGAGTTAAATTTATTTACTTTAAGTAAATTCACTTTAAGGTTTATAATAAGGTTTGTTTGAATTGAACCATTTTTTTCTATAGTACCAATTTCTCTTGTCACTATACTGTATTGTGAGATACGTATTTGGCGCTCGTAACTGAATTTGATTGCATGCGCAGTAATACAGAATTCAGACCTAGTAGCGGCCGCTGCATGGCACTGCCGTATATGCTCAATTGCTCACTATTGCCGTATGCCGTATCATTCCCTTCCTTCAGTTTATACACATCACTCTCATATTCGTGCTTTTTAAAGGTTTGTTTCAGTTCCACTTATTAAGATTATCTATACTTCATTAAAAAATAGCTAAAGATAGTTCATCCCAAAGATAGTGTAGTTTCTTATGTGAGCACCTATACACTAATAAATTTATAACACTAATAGGTTATGGGCCGTGGTTAATGTGATGTGGAAGAGTGTGTTCGAGAACGTTTAGCCGCCATTTTCTGTGATCGAGCTCCTCTCGTGTTTTTCTCTTCTCTCTCTCCGTCCTCTTTTTCAACTTGTCCGTGGCTGCGATGGCAGAAAAGGAAGCAACCGGAAATTCTCTGCAGGGTGACGACTGATATGAGCTCAAGAAAAGTGATCCTGCTGGTGCAGACTCCTAAAAAGATCGACAATCTAACTCATGAATTGGCGGAACAGTCTGCAACTCAGGAAGGTGTGATAGCCGAGTCTGGATCGACGGAGGCTAGAAGCTTTGGGTGGTACAACCAAAAAGATTGTCATTAATAAGATGATGAGTAGTAGTAAGTGCTACGTTGATTTTAAACTTATCTTCACTTTTCATATTGTTACCTCTAATATTTTTTACTCCTGTTCATTGTGTTAATTTCTAATTTATTATACGAACGTTATAAAAGATAACATACTAAAGGTGGTTTATATTATTTTAATTAAAGATGGTACAATAAAGATAGTTTGCTTAAAATTGCATGACAAAGATTCTTTTTGTCTAATGGTCTTCTTTTGTTTAGGAGTTCGTGGAATTCGAGATCAGGAACGTGCTTGTTTCCGCATGGGATAGGCAGACATTGAGGCAGGGAAAGAGACATATGTTGCTGCTGCAGTCGCACATCACCGAGAGGGGAGGCGCACGCTGTACGGTCACGGCTTGAATTCGGCCAGGCCACATTGTAGCTGGTGGCACACATGGAACAGCAAATTTTTGATAGTTGGTCATCTTTTTGTGCCTTTCACACGCGACACGAATACCATATTCCTTCGGACAAATATTCACGCTTGTTTTCTCTATTAACCCCATATAGAATCTGGTGCCTTCACACACAAGTGGACACAAAAGTAGAGTTATTTTTATTTTTTTCCTGTACCTTTTAGGTTAAAATTTCCTTAATATGTTATCAGATGCTTATTAAAAGATAGAATATGATTTAAAGAAACTTGACGAGATGTTCAAAATTTTTGTCCAAATGTGTGGGAATTATGCTGTTGTGGTGGACAGCCTTAGACATGTTGCGTTCGCCTGCTCAGGTTGTCCAACATATCTCATCCCATGAGTGGCACGCATTCATTGCGATTATGTGCGCTCTACTTATGTTTTTCCTGAAACACAGCGTATCTTTGATTGATTGTTAAGAAAACTTTTTTTGTTAACTTGGTCTGGGTTATTTTAGGAGGAGACGTATACTACAGCCAGGAAATGTTGGACTTGGTTAATTTAATAGAAAACAGTGGTGGAATAATTCGACTTACTCCTATAAAACAACGCATTCCAAGGAAAGGCCCTTTAAATAGAAAGATATATTCGATTTACACCTCAACCGAAGATAGAAAATTAAAATGTTTGAAAGATAGAAAGATAGATTTAATTGATACCTCAACTAAAAATAGAAAATTTAAAAATTTGAAAGACAAAAAAGATACTCAACAGAAGAAAATGGAGACTAATGCGTGATTTGGCTAGGAGTCATCTACACGAGGTAAATAAATTTACTACCTCTACCACTGTACCTAAAGCACGTAAACAAAGAATTAATTGCAAACTTTGACTTCATTGATAACTCGTTAATAGTTGAGCATGGAACATCAAGTGCTTCTGAGTCCAAACAAAATTCTTTTAACAAAAATAGTTCATGGTATTTTAATTACTCCCTCACTCATCAAACTAAGGTAGAATTATTTTTAAGACAACTGCAATTAGAATTGAAGTGTAAAAAATGACTGCACACGATTGATCCAAAGTTAGAATATAATCTAATTACCCAAAAAAAGATGGAGGAAGATAAAGAGCAGGCATAAAACTTAATACTATTTAGATTGTTCTTAGTTTACAAAAACAGAGTATGTCACATTACTGAACCCACAGCAATGGTACAAAAAAAATTTTAAATCAAACGAAGTGATATAAAGTTAAACGCGTATTTAATACGCAAGAAAATTCACACGGATTTGACCCTAAAAAGCAAAGTGCTATCAAACTCCACGAATTTTTCGATAGACTAATAAGAGATTTTAAACTTGTTAATGTGAAACACATAGCTTTCCTGGGAATGAAAAAAGAGATAGTTTTTATCATGTGATTATCAATGGAGTGCCAGACATAAAAATTGCATAATTTAATAAATTGCTTGCAAGCGAGAATAGCTTGTCTTATAAATATTCACGTGAAAATATTCCGAAGCAGGAGGCTGATGGGTCACTCCTGCAACCAACAGTAAATATCGGAGCGAACCGAGGTGGGGCAGGACCACGCCACACCACTCGAGTTGCAGCAGCAAATTCAGCCTCTGCTATCATTCAATTTTGTAAATGCAATGACACAGGCCATACCTCAAAGGACGAGGAGGAGCAAAATCTTCACAGATGCTACACCTGCCAGAGCTTGATATAGAACATCAGGGACCGCGTTAAGACTTGTAGAGGTAATTTTAACAAAACTAATGATAATAATTAATAATTAACAAAGCATTTTGCCATATCCAATCTGCATTTTAAAAACTTCTTAAACTATTTTATATTTAACTTTCAGCACAATCAATCTCATAATCTAAATTCAAACACTAACGTGAAGGAGTGTAAGATATGTATTTGGCAGTCGTAGCTGAATTTAATTGCTTGCGCAATAATACGGAATTAAGATCTAGTGGCGCTGTACTGCCGCATGATAAATGTGCGACTCTAGTTCATTCCCGCGCAAATCGTCAGTTTGTACACACTATCAGGTTCATGCTCTTAAACATTTTGTTTGAGTTTTACTTATCAAGATTATATTTTTTTGATTATAGTAGAAATAAACGTATCTTTTTTTAAATCATAAAGTTCTAGTGCAGTTTTTATTTGCACACTTATGCACCTATAAGTCTCTGCTTATTGCGCTCATTACATAATATTTATCTTAGTACATTAAAAAATAAAACATTATTGATATATTTCTTTTAAATAGACATGTAGCATAATAATCGACGTGTTAAATTGACTTTTATGTCATGTCACATAACGTATGTCAGACTTATCCATTGATTCAAATTAATCGTCGTATTACTCAGAAAATTGATGTTCAAACTACGATGCCCGGAGTTGCTTTAGACGGAATTAATTTTGTCAAGTATGTAAACCTCTTTCTCCACAAATAAAAAGTATGTATACATTAAAAAATTATTTTTTTACAAGTATATTTCACGTTAATGATTTGTACTTAATTCAATTTTTTCAAAAGCACTTCATTTCTTTTTTTCTTTTTTTTTTTAATGTAAGCATACACTTATTTAACTCAACAATACGTCAATGAAAATTCTTGTATAGTATTCAACATGTTGTTCAAAAATAAATAAAGAAACAGTAATTTACAGTCTGTAAATACAATTTGTCAAATAAATTAACAATTATAACATGTATTTCCAAAGAGAAATAATTTTGTTTGATAAGTTGGTAATAATTATTTTTTTAAATGAGTAGAAAATAAAATTAACAGTTTTTAATGTCTAAATTTGAGACAAGTAATAAAACTTATTTTTCACTATTGTCCATCACAAGTTAATATTAAAACTTTTTAATCCTTTTAATAGTTTTTTTTGTTTTTTTGTTCGTGAGATCTTACGATACAACCATGCCCATAAACATTATTAATTTAATTTTTTTTTCTATCTAATATAAAGTATGAAACAATAAAAATGATGTATTATTAACAATTATTTATAGCTATTAGTTTTTAATGAATCTAAAAAGTCAAGTATTAGATAGCGATGATTA
Source organism: Copidosoma floridanum (assembly GCF_000648655.2). The sequence goes on from NW_019379711.1 coordinate 255,992, forward strand.
ACCATAAAAATTATTTCTAGTTACTAATTTTTTATATTTTTTTATGACATTTATGACAAAAAAAATAATAAAAATATTAAAAAACAATAACGGATAAAAACACTTATTAAACATTATCATAGTCTCGAATCTGGGCTTTATAAACTGTTATTAGTTATTATTCTTTAGTTACTTCATCAGGGAAAAAAATTTGCTTTTCAGTTAGAATAATCGATTAAATGGGAATAATAAATAAATAAGCTTGATATAATACTATTGGTATCTTAATTACGGTTTAGATATCGGTGAAACTTTATTAGATTTTAACCTAAACATAATTTGGCTAAAATTTTGAAGAGCTAGGATAGCGGCATGTGTTTACTTACTACACTAGCTGCATATCACCCGTAGGCGTTATGAAGAGATTTTATTTATTTATTAATTAACCAAGAGTGTGCAGATAGAAATGTTGACTGTGCAATTAAGTTTAGACAATGTGCAGTTTTTTAAGCCCCTGTGCAGTTGGAAATACGCTCTAATAAGAGAGATATTGCGATCCAACTACGGCCTGCGAATCGACTAACTTCTTTAATTTTTTATACAAAAGTGAGGCATGTGAAGTTCTAATTATTTGCATAAACGAAATGTGCAGATAAAAACACGTCGCCTAGTATTTTTTTTTTTTTTTTTGCACAAATCGATAATTTGCGGGCTGGCTTCCAGGAGGTACCCTTATCTGGGAAACAAGTTATAAACATTTCCGTTTTTATACGTGAATTACAGAGCTTATAAAATGCGTATTTTCCCATATTATACGCAGATTAAGCTGAAACTATCGTTCAGTTCTGTAAAAAAAATAATGAATAAAAATGTTTTATATTGTGCTAAATTGGCTAATATATGTGCTGCAGTACGACGATCCTTACTAAATTATTTCTCCAACGTTTTTTGCTTAACATTAGGGCTTACAATTTTGTGGACATAAATTCGAGGTATTTTTTAACAATAAAATGTACAAAATTCTCCAACTTGAAAAAAAATTTTTTTACATACGTTATTCTGCAGTTTGAGGTTTCATTTTTATGTAATCTTTTCTTGGTAAGCAAGAGTTGTTTGACCTTCGGTTCAAACTGTAAGTAACTAAATACAGCGAAGATTAACTATGAATTTTTTTACAAATTTTCAATTATAAGTAATTATACTTAATAGTAAGCATCCGAAGTTTAAGTATTTATTTTTAAGCAAAGTTATACACTTGACTAGCAAGAACCGACAGAACTACTTGTCAATCAGTATCTGCAAAAGCAAAATGTAAATATTGCTACGACAAATTTTATTGGATTATTTACATTGGTACACGTCGATAAAAAAAGGCTTGTATTTAAATGTTTGAAAAGTAATTTTTATAAACGTTGTATGAATAAAGAAAACAGTGATTTTTTTTGAGGCAAAAATATAAAGCAAACACATGTTCCACTAATCTAAGTCAGCAAATAACAGAACGTAAACTTTGCATCTATGTACATTTCTAGGTTAAGCATCAGGCAAAAAAGGTGAAAAATCAACATTCAAATACACTGAACCAAGAAATTCATTGACTTACTCAATATTAACGAGCACATTCTTGCTTATCGAAAAAAATCTGAGATCAACAGTTCTAAAAGCTTCATTAGTATTATTATTATTACGTAAAATCAGTAAATAAATGGTTTTGCCTCAAAGAGGCCTGGTGCAGTGCCTCTGCAGTCTGCAGCTATCTCTTGCAGGCCTCTGTTGTACTACATGTTCTATACACAGAGAGTTTACGCAACTTCTACGACTCCCCGTTTCCAAAGACCTCTCACGTGCAGTTATTCCAAGAGTGATCGAAATAAGAGTCCGCATTTTCGATTGGCTAAATGGCCAGCCACCGCCATACTATTTACCAAAATCGAACAGGTCTAATCATGCAACATTGCAACGGGCTAACAGCAATGAAGCAGACGAAATACTACTGTACATATATAGTGCAGCTGAATACTATATACCGGCATGTAAGCTAATCCACCAAACCTTCAACTTTTGTAAGTCTGAGTTCTTACTGAAAAAATTCATTATTCACTTTAATATTTACTTTAAATAGAAATTTTTATAATGATCCATGCATTTGTAAATTATACCAATAATTAAGAAAAATAAAAAGCATTTTACGAGGCAGTTTCTTGGCACGGCATTCTAAATATTTCTAATTACTTACTTCAAATGTTTAAACTTTATTATAACGCTGATAAAAACTCAAAAAATTTTAGTCTGATCGAAAACGTGTACCACAAATTCATTAAAAATTCTAACTTTTTCAAATTTAAATGAAAAAATGTGTTTTCTTTTTTTTTTTTTTTTTTTTTTTTTTTTTTTTTTTTTTTTTNAAAAAAAAAAAAAATAAAAAAAAAAAAAAAAAAATCAATGTCAGCTCTGATCACTGTTTTATAGTAAATAACCACAAGTTACAATATTCGTTAAACAAAAAATGTCTGCTCATTAAAAAGATTCATATATTTGTCAAACGATTTAATAGTTTAGGGGCCAGGGGTGTCTATGGCCTTTTCGTTCGTAATTCACTCGTTTAGCTGCTGTTCATGTATATCGGCTAGTTAAATATGACTTTTGGACATGGTAACGTAAAAAATAGAAAATTCTTATGCACCATTGTTAACAGTAATTATTTAAATAACTTTTTGTTACTTGGAGTACTTATACATAAAAACTGTGAAAACTTTTGATCCGGACATAACTGCTATATTCCAAAATCCATTTTAATTTAAATTATTCCTTTTAATTTTCAACAAAGTAGGATTATAATGTGTGACAATCACAATTACTGTAAAATTAATAATTAAAACTCCATCGCTGTTTAATTAACAAAGTTTAAAACTTTGTACTACCTAAAATTCTATAATGCACGTATGAAATAGATAATTTGAAACTGTATCAAAATGTTCCTTTTCCCCACATGCTAAACATAAAATTAATCGTGATTCTCTCAACAAAGAACTCGCTACTATTATTAATATTTGATAAGAGCTATGGAAAGACTACTTTTTTTAAGTAGAAGTTTTATGAAAAATATCGTTGTTTACCAAATTTTTTTTAAATTACTAAGTTGTAATATAAGGTTCTTTTTTTTACGCTGTGCAAATTATACAACTCTAAAAAAAAAACTTTTCGAAAATCGTTAATATTAAATTAAATAACGATATAGAGTTCTATTTTTACTTTTGTAGAGCAAAAACAGCAGTAAATTAGATGTATAACATCAACTTGAGCGTGAAGATCCTTTTAACACGATGGTAAGAGCGGCACGCTGTAGTACCACAATTTTTATTTGAAATGCATGATCCTATTGTTTACGTAGCAAGGGAAAATACGTTGCACTATTCAATATAGAATACAGAAGCATACAATGATTATTACGAGTCTTACAAGAATTTGATTAAATGAGTAAAAGTTACATGATAATTAAACAATTTTTTCTCAAATTGACGTCATTGATAATACTTTATTCGAAACTAGTGAATATTACTAATTACATTTTTTTCGTAAAAAGCCTTGAATGGTATTAGTCTTCGTCAGGCAATTCAAACAGTGATAGTCTTTGCCCAGCTCTATATTAAGCTGAGCTACTTAGTGGTAAAAATACGTAATATACCGAAAACTAAACTTTTTTAATGGGGAATGTACACTAGTGGCTTTATGGAAATTCAAAGTGATCAGTGATCCGTTAGGGGCGAAATGTGAGAAAATAAATAAATACAAGTAAAGTGTATTTAAATTTTCTTGCGTTGATTTATTAATGCGCAACGTTTCGCTGACAATATGCGTCAGCCTCATCAGGCACAGGTACGCGAGAATTCGTAAGTTTGGTTGACTTACTCGTCACCTGTTGTGCTATCGACTGACAATCAATCAAGTCCGTCAGCCGCTGACGCATATTGTCAGCGAAACGTTGCGCATTAATAAATCAACGCAAGAAAATTTAAATACACTTTACTTGTATTTATTTATTTTCTCACATTTCGCCCCCAACGGATCACTGATCACTTTGAATTTCCAAATTCACCGGAGGGCACTGATATATACTAACAAACTAGTGGCTTTATGATTAAATATTTTTAAAAAGAATTCAACATATGCGATGTTTTAGAAACCGTAACTAAAATGGTACATATTGTTGTCGACAAGGTAGCTTTATTCAAGTGAAAAACTAATGCATTGTGCAACCTCATCGTTAATACAAAATCAACAGTAGTGATAAGGATTGAAATACTGATTAGCAGTAAATTTAGGTTTCTGATGCATGCTATGGTAAAATCAAGAAAAATTTGTAATTTCTGTGTATTTCAAGGTTTTAAGTTTATTGTTATACCCAAAAATAGATGACATTGTTCTTATTCAATTATTGAGCTTTCGTACATGATTTTTTTCAATTTACATACATGTGCGTATGATTGAGTCAGAATTTTTATGGTCACACATGTCTCAAACTTCACATAACTCACTCAAGTAAAATCATAACAAATAAAGCAACTTGTAAAAAAATTCAGGAAACTAATTTATAAAAAAAAGTAACATTGCCTTTTTTCTTTTACAAGTTCAAATAAAAAATAAAATGTTCTAAAAAAATCAGACAATGATCATCTGTGTAAAAAGGCATGATAAATATCAAACTTTCAACTGATAGAAACAAAAAGGTACAATTTCCTCTTTTCTCTTTAAATTAGAAAAGGTCCTGCGGTCTTTTCTTCCATTTTTATTACCATAGCTCGCCATCCTTCTCTTTTGATGGCACTTCTATGACTCGTGGTTTGTCAATTATTCGAGCTGTACGATTTCCTTTCTCCACAATTCCTATAATCCAAGCCTGGTAACCTTCTTGCTTTTCGATGTCCTTGCAATATGCAGCAGCCTGATACATACAACATATTTAGATACATAAGATTCACATTAACACAACGAAGATTGAATCTACATACTTGTTCTCTTGGTAAGCAAATGAGAAGTCCACCACTGGTTTCAGCGGAGTGCCCCTGCAAAAGCTGGAACATGTTGCCACAGGCCTTGGCTACTGCAGCCATCTTAGAAATAACTGGTAAATTGTGAATAACAAACGATACTTCGTTTTTTTGATGTTTCGCTAACGTCTGAGCATGACCCAAAAGACCAAAACCAGTGACGTCCGTGGCCCCGTGAGCATTATACTTATGCATTAGTCGTGCAGCTACGAATAAACGGAGTGACGTATTTCAACAATTTTTTAAATTTATTATTGAACCACTAAAAAGCTACTTACCTATTCGGTTGAGTCTTGCCATGCTGTCCATTGTACGTTGATAAGCTTTCCGTACGTCATCTTCACTAACGACTAACTTAATTCGATTCCAACGATCTGGCTGATCAAGCCACTGATGTGCATTAACTGCTACTTGAGTACCCAAAGGCTTTGTCAGGACCAGCACGTCACCCATGACCGCCAAGTCTGGACTGAAAAATAATTAAAAAACAGTAAATAATCCAAAACTTGGGCGATCAGAAACATAGAAAAACTTACACTATGTATTCATTTGCTTGGCAGACCGTCGTGGCAACGCCACCGATAGTACACCACGGATTGACAACAGTCTGACCACCAGTCACAGTAGTCCCAGCTTCGAGTGCAGAATCTTTGAATCCTCGCATGATCAGAGGCACTACGACATCTCTCTCTTTTTCAGTCATTTTTGTACTCACTCCTAGCAGCATCAGCATGTTATCGCACTCCGTTACTCCCATTGCATATAAATCACTGAGCACATTGGCACAAGCAATTTTACCTGTAGAAATTAGAAAAAAAAAAAATTGATTGAAAATCAAACTCACTAAACAATGAGTTGAGTATCGATTTAGTTTGACCTACCCATCATGTAAGGGTCATCGACGAGTGGATAGAAAAAGTCTGTTGTTTGAACCAAACTGAGGCCACCGTGTCTCAGTGGAGTCACAGAGGAATCCATGCCTATGCCTGAAAGTGCACAGAAAAAATTTAGTTTATGAACAACAATACATTAATCCATGAACAACATCAAACAAAACACGTGCAAGCTTACCAATACGAGGTGTGGCCATGTGCATGAAGTGTCCATGCTCATGATCCTGGGCGCTACCATCGTCAGCCTGCAGTCCCTCAAGGAGTTTGCCAAGAATCTCCTGAGGGACCTTACACCCTCATCCTTTTAAGTCGGCAAACCGCGTCAAGCGGAAGGTTGCGTCCAGGTCATGAGCCATTGGATCAAAAGGCCTACGCAAGGCAAGGGCATTGGGATTATTCCCTAACTCCAGCTGAGCCACGGCTATGGCATCCTGGTTCTGCAGATCTCCCATTCTTCTGATAGTATACGTGGTGTCTAGAAATTTCCACAAAATCATACACAAAATTACAATGCTCTCTACTCGTAATACAATCAATTGCACCTGAATTTTTGAAGTAAATGTGTAATTATAAAGTGTTAGTGAAATATTTTTAACTTAACAGATAATTTGAAATGTAACGATATTTTTCTGGCTCATCAATTGAAAAAAATGCAGTCTCAACAAGAAAAGGGATACGGAAGCATGAGTATCTAAACACAAGTACTATTAGTGTGAAATCACACAAGTGGGTATGCATTGACATTTTAGTAACAGTAGGTTATGAATAAGACTATAATGAAAACCTAGAGATATGAAGTACTTAGGTACCTGTACCATTCTACGTAATTAACTGCAACATTTGGCCTTTGAATCATCTTTCATCACCGTGACATAACCTCTAAATACAATAAGCCGGTCTGACTCCGCCTTTAATAAATAACAGGTACACATGGTCGTACATCTACTTGGTATCCGGTTAGTCATCATATTTAAACAAAGCTCTGCTGATCTTCCTCGCTTATCAGAGCAACAAATCAAATAGTGAAGAACATCCAAAATTTTTCTTTATCTCTTTGGCTTCCAAAAAAACGTGAAAAACACGAGCTCCGAAAAAAAGTTTGATTGTGTTTTATTGTGCCACATAGCAGGTAGGTACTTGTCACACGGAGGAGAGAAAAATCGCGATAAGTACCTAATTAAATACAGAAAGTTGTGGCCGTGCAACGTATTTAATATTATAATAATGAAACAACGTGAAGTACATGTTGCATACATAAACGAAATAGCAGCCAGCAAACTTCAAATATTGGAGTTACAAATTCACGTAGTATAGGTATACAAGTACTGTTAATGGGCAAGAATATCGTCAAACATACGCGTAGCTAGAGGGTTCGAGTCTCGGGTAGGCGTGGAGCCACGGATGCCTAACGAGGCCTTCATTTTTCAACAATCACGGTATAGGTGATCTACTAAGCTACCCACCGGCTTTCGAAAATAACGATCACCAACGTAACGTGTAAAGGCTCGATTAAAGCAAAAAGCAAGGGACATCCGCAATCAGGATCCGGTCATTAGAAGCACCTATTCGATTTCATATATATATGGTGATGAAAAACAAAAATTACCCTTACCGCTTTTACGATTCACAACAGTTGTAAGTACACAAGAAAATCCGTAGAGACCTAGAGACCAGGTAGAGACTGTGCACTGGACACTGGCTGCGTCGCTGCGTGTGCTGTGTACCTACCTTTTACGCCAGCCTCGTACACTTGCGCCGTGTAGAGTCTACAAAAGCGAGAAGAAAGACTAGCGAAGCGGGACGCAAGCAGGGCAGGGACGGGACTACGTTGCTGACGAGCCCATGGCGGGCAAATCTTCGGAAGTGTATGCTGTGTCTGTCGCAAGTATTTTTGTCTCCCTCCTCTCCTCTCACACGCAGCCAATCTTATAGCCGCGAAGTTTGAAAGTTTGTTTTCGTAGTTGTCGTGCAGCCTGGTAAGTGTGTATTTGGGAATCGGTTGAATTTATTTGTCACTTTATACACTTACCTGCTCTGATGAATTACAATTCACTGTAAGTGGTTGTTGTGCAATTTTTGGGTGATTTTTATACAGGACCAGTGTATGGGAGTGCTTTATAATTTTGTCAGAGAAAAATTTTGAATCTAGTATAAGGGTGATCTCAGTTGGTCACATATATACCTACTGTATGTGTGAAAGGATGTATGTACGTAATCAAGTTTTTTGACTAATTCAAGTAATTATATGATCCAAATAGGCTCATATTTTGTTTGTAGCTTCGAGTTGGATGCCTGTAAGCTGATGGACTACGTTTGGACAAATTTCTTTAAAAGGAAAGGAAAAATTTTGACAGCATTTTTAATGCAGCGCTCTGAGACAAAAAATAACAGTTTTTCTGCAATAGCTTTTTTCACATATATTTTACACTTTGGCGTTCCAAGACAGATACAACGAGACATGGCAGATCTTGTTGAAATACAACTTTTTTGCATAAGTTTTTCTCTGCATCGTAATGCAGACGCCCTATAATGTAAAATATATTCGAAAACAAAGGAAAAAGACGTTTTTTCCTGTTATAAAAACAAATTTAAATTCTACAACAAAATGTTAAATACAAAAGTTATAGATCTTCTAACAATACATGTTTTGTGTTGACCAACTTCATCCATAATGTAGTTATAATACTTAGCTTATTATCGAAAAATGGTTTAAAATGGCTGAAAAAGCGTTTGTTAGCTTAATTTTAAAGTTAGCATATTGATACTAAAACTCAGTTGGATATAACGAAATAATATTAAAATTCAATCATATTATTTAAATAAAACTTTTCTCTCTGATGGTACCTGGTGCGTTGGTTGTGCCTTACATACAAGACATAGTGTTTTGCATAAATTTAGCCGCTTGTTATTCATGGGAAAAAAAGATTGTTATCTTATAAAAACTATGATCTATGTTATTTTTCAACGTTTTTTCAATTCATAAAAATTCAGTAACTGTATAATGAAAAAACATCTAGTCAAAACTGATACAAATCAAAATTGTAAAAAACGGAATCAAGGTAGACAACATTTTGTATAATAATATGACCACTTATCTTGTCGAAACAAATTTTATACAATTTAAAACTGTCAAAGATTTAAGTAACAGATTTAGGGTTCGTTTAGATGGATCGGAGTCTAAGGGTTTAGGGGCCTTTTTCATTTACTGAAACTGAAACACTACAAAGTTTATTTTGTTTGACCTTTATAGTGGCACACATATACAGGAGTAAAAGGTATACCATAGATTCATAGTATTTTGCATAATATAATGATACAAGATTGTTCTAAATATATGCATATTTTTGCTACCAGAATCAGCAAATCAGATTTGAGACCAAACGAGCGCAATGTTGTGAAATGCAAGTATCTTATCTTATCTTACTAATATATAAAGCAAAGTCGCTAAAACCGTTGTAATCGCTAACCGCGAAAACTACTGAACCGATTTTGCTGAAATTTTGCATACCGATTCTTGACACTTGCTAGATGGTTTTAGCATGATTTTTATCTTGAAAAATTTAATAACAATAGCAATAAATAAGCTCAGAGTTTTGCAAAAAAATTTCACTTTAGTTCAGTAGGATCCGCTAGGTGGCGTTGACATAAAATCGAAGCTACCTGCAACATAATTAAATAAGTGTGGTTATAATATGCTGGAGCGTCGCGAGTATTAGTGCAATCGTCTACTGGCAGGTCATCGAGCTGCATCAAGACTGTAGATGATAGTCGTGCAACTGGGTACCCCGGTTACCGATGACGCTCTTCTCCAATGGGCAAGTGATCTAAGTCTACTTTCACCCTGAACCTCTAGGATTGACGAGTGCTATCAATAAGAAATTTAACCAATAATGTCTCTGGTGGAATACCAGGAGACGTGTCTAGCCAGAGCACATCCTGCTCCAACACTTCAGAGTTATGTGGCCGTACCACAATCTGTCCTGGTGCCGTCAGAGAATTTTATTACTACAGTTGTAAGCCAGGGAAGACAGCCCTGAAGAGTACAGGCAGCCACAACTGCCAACTTCTTAGTGGTCGTTCCAACGACATTATACCTATACAGAGAAGGTATTTTCCAGTCCCACTTTCCCGACTAACGATGAGCGGTTGGTTATCCGGGGAACGACCTGAAGACGAGATATATTTTGGTATATAGCGGCGTATCTCCCTCATGTACGGTCTCCGTACACAGACTTCGAGGGTAAGAGTCAAGCTACCAACAGCTGGCTCTCCATCATCAAGAATAATAATGAGGAGTTTTATTGTGCCACATAGCAGG
>NW_019379711.1:275094-288569 GCF_000648655.2 Copidosoma floridanum
AAAATTTCTTTACCCTCATTCCGTTAAATATTTTCTTTTAATTGAAACAAATTTAGTCGATCCAAAAAAACATTTCGTACAACTAAATGAGAAATTCGTAATTAAAAAAAGAAAATTTTAATTTAATAAAATATTGTTTTCAATTAACTTATATTTTTTTACTCATAAGAAAATATTTAACGGAATGAGGGTAAAGAAATTTTCTTTGATTCAAAGAATTGGGTCGCTCAGTGTATAGTAAATTATTAAACAATTTTTTTTATTAGTAAGACGTATTTTTAATTATGTAATAAAATTTTGTACTACAATAATCACATAATGATTGCAGTTTTCTAGTTATTTGAAATGTGTTTTTAATGTTTTAGTGATTACAAATAACGTAACGTATAGTTGAGTAAAATGTTTACTCTGGAGTGGGTATGCTTCGATAAAATGAGAAATTTACTTTAAATAATAAGTGTAAAGTAAGTATAATATTAGTAATATTCTTTAATTACGTACATTACAATCATATGAATTTAATTATAATCTAACGTAATTACAAATAATATGGAGCGAAAACTAACAAGTGTCCGTTAGATCTAGTGTTTAAAGTACAAGGCAATGTGTAAGGTATCTCTGACTGTTTAATTAACCGATAGTTATTTTTTTTTGTAAATTAAAAAGGCATGAAAATGTTCACAAAATGTAACTTCTTCATAAGTTTCTACAAAAAAGTAAACATTGTCGCAGTATACGAAAATATTCATGATGGTACCAAATTCTTTTTCACTACGCAACATGTCTAATACAATAATGTCTCATGTTATATATTTGATACCATTTACATCAATATACTTGTATGCTACTGATTGACTTACAAAATCTTTTAACTGAGTTCTAATTGGTATTTTTGGCACAGATTTATCAACAGGACCAAAATTTTTAACATTGTTACATTGAACGTTATTAAAAATTTGGCACATTTTAAGTATTTGTTTTCTGGCGACAGTAACTAATACATTTTTACTTCCACTTGTAGAACAAGCATTAGCTTTAATTCTTCGATTGTACGATTGAAGTCTCATTGTCCAGTAATGTATACAAGGGCCAAGTTCTTCTAAAATGCGTGGATAATGGGTAAGTATATGAAACTTTGGCTTAAGAGGCCCAATAAGAGCAATGTATTTACTGTTTAATTCTGTTATCAGTTCCTTTAAGGCTGAGCAGTCGGATAAAACGATTCGTGGAGAATGAAGAATATCAGTAATTTTACGAAGAACTTTGTACATCTCCCAATACTCATTATCTTCGGGAACTATTTCACCTAAAATTAACCCTAGAATTAAGGCACAAAATTAAGCATCTCGGCTGATGACATTTTTAAGTTTAATTTTCCTTTTAGTCTATTGACGGTTATAGGTGGGGGCTTGTTAGTACTATTGCCAAAATTAATCGTTTGAATTTTTGTATTTAATGTGTCTAATGAGTAAATTTTTTGTTCAAATACATGTTTGAAAAAAATTGCTTTAAGAACATACTTACAAACCCCCTCCAAAAAATCATGCATCATATCAATGCTCAAATTCTCGAAAATGTTAGTTAATAACGTCATGAAATACACATCTTTCTTTAACTCCAGTTTCAGATGAATTATTTGTTTTTAGGTCTTTTTGATAATTAGTGTTATTTCGTAATTTTGTCTCATCCTCAAACGTTAGCTTGGCAGCTTCCTCAGACGTAGCTTTACAAATGCGACAAAATGATTTTGATTTAAAAGGCTCTGAAAAACCTAACTGAACTGCTTGTAAATTTTGTTGTATATATTTTGTGCAATTATCAATGCACGTTTCTTTAAATGTTTTCCCGATGGTCAATAATTCGACGTCTAACAAGCCATAACTTTTTAAAAGTTTAAATCGTTTTTGTTCAGTACATACATCATCGAAAACATTTTCGTGACGTGCCATACATGTCGTTATTTCTTCTAATATATTTATTTGCACATTGTGCTTTTTTAAAAAATCGATAACCGCTAAACTAATGGAGGGCAAAAAAATCTTTCTGATAAAACCATCAATTTGTTCAATCACCTGTTGCACGAGTTTTCTGGGGTAATTAGAATCGCCATATAATTCAAGAATAAATGTGATTATGTATTGCAAAATAAGTTCCTTATTCCTCATCTTGTATAATATTTATTACAAAATGACTGGCGCTAATGACAACTTACTTACAAAGAAAGTGTTTGTACTTGTTTGGTATTAAAATAATAATTTTGATTTTACAGCTACTTGATGTTAGATTTTAAAGTTATTACAGCTGCAAAACTTTTAAAGGCTTTTCGATCTTAAATATGGCTGTTTGGATAAAAGAATACACGTAGTCGCACAATGTTGGCCAAGTTTATAGTGCTGTTAAACACTTGTATGTAAATTCTACGGCTTCCACTATGTTTTTTTGTATAAATTTTTCCCTGTTGATCACTACATAAATCTCATTAATATTATCAACGGTACCACAAAGTACAGTGTATGGAAGTACTGGAAACTGAAGATTTTTCAAAAATTCATGAAAACGTGCTTGTTCTCTATATTTGTCTACTATGTTCTAAAGTAATAACAAAATTTTTATCAATCACTTATTATTTCGGCTTATTCTCTTTAAAATTCTTTTGAAACATTATTCTTTACATCGCATCTTACCTCAATATGTAGCATAAAGCTTTTACTCAGCTCGCTTTTCCGAATCCCTTCTCCATTTACTTTTTTTGAAACTGTCACACACAGTGGTAACAATAATAGCGCTAAAATGTCATTGTGAGTACCTAGGTGAATAAACAATAATGCATAAAAAATAGTTGGGTACTTAACTGTACTGCACCGGTTCTATGTAACGGGGTATGAAATTACAGTAAAATATAATACCTGCTGTAAGAAGAATTTTGTATTTTTCCATAAAAGATTGTACCTCTGGTATACGCGATTTTTTTTAAAAATTAAAAATTTTTGATGCGATAAGCGTCCACGTCGTACGGAATATTGACGGGTATAGCTTAGCAAGATCAGCATCGATGATGCTATTTTGTTGCAATAAAGCTGTGTGAGCGTCGAAATTTAGTTGAAACTGAGAAAATTTTGTTTGTCATTGAATTACTTTTACATGATAATTCATTTAAAAAGTAGAAGTATACCAGCGTAGTTCCAAGCGATGTAGTTAAACACGGAAAACTTCGAAAGTATGTTTCTAATGAATTAATTAGATTCTTTTTATTTACTGAAAGACTGGAGCGCTCAACAACAACTATTTTTCCACTGCAAAATTACATCACATGGATTTTCCAGGCTCTTGTTTACATCTGATAAACAGTCATCTAATTGCAGTGGACAGTCTGTAATTTTTTTTACATAAACTTAAAATTATTTATAACAAGGTAACAAGTGAACAATAAACACAAAAATCAATGAAATAGAATTCGACAAAATAACCTAACAATAAGGGCTACTCCATCTGAGAGCAACTGAGTTCGAGATTATTAAATTTTTACTGTTCAGAAATTTTCACGGGTTTATTATTAACAGTGGCTAGAGTAATATTGTTGTTCGGTCATAATATCCAATATATTTGTTTATGTTTTTTATTTATTTTTACCTTTTCTTTGAAGTTCAGAATCTTCATCATCGTATTACAGTAAGATACCCTCAAGTAAATATTTTCACCAATATTTGTAGCCAGAATACAGTAGACCTCGCGCACTAGTCGTTTGTTGCTGATCATTAGTATAATAAGGTTCGTAAAAATATTCTTTGTTGTTGCCCTTCGGAAACAAATCAATAACTTGATCTCTCAAACTAATGAAGTCAGAAGCCTTTAATCTAAAAGACAAAATAAAAACAAGGATTTTTATACCTAACACAGTGTTTGAGCTTCTTTTTTCTCAAAATTCATAGACTTAATTTTGTATTCTTCTTTCATAATTAAAGTCATATTAACAAAATTATAAATAAAAGTATCTTGATAAAGTAACACGCATAAAATAACTAATTCATAGCAGATAAAATAATTTTGACGCCAGTAGTAGTAAGAGTATTTTATACCATAGAAACTTTACGTTTGTAAATATTATTTACCATAATCAATATATTTTTCTTACTTAAAAAATTGTTTTTCTTCAAATTTAAAGATAATACACTGATCCTTCAGACGATCCTCTTCTTTTTTTAGTATGTTTATACCGTTGTAATAGGGTATTGCCTATAAAATTACCTGGTGCACTTAGATATTTATGTAAATCATTTAATACAAATAAATTGTTACCTACAGAAAATAATTTAATAACTGTTTCGTAGCAAACAAAACAGTATATGGAGTTCGATATTGATCAACATCGACATCGTATCTACCGATAACGTTCGAAAGAGGAAAGGGGGGTCAGCCTTTCCGCTGTTATTTTTTTAAAAAAACGCACGAGCGTCGTCCTGACAACGTGAGACAAGTGACGGCTCACATCATCTTCTTCTTTTTACGTTTTTGCTCGATTCTTTTATTTTTTCTTTCATTCTCCGTTGTAACTTCGACATGGTAATCATCATGAGTGGTTATCTTTCAAGGATTGGTTTATGAATATAGTACATATTCGTAACGATATCGATGAAGTTACTAAGTTTATTTACTTATGCAACGCTTTATCGGGGGATGCTTTACGCAAAGTCGAGATTTTCAGCCTCAGCTCCAACAATTATGCTAAAGCGTGGGAAAGTTTGATTCAAGCATACGAGCGTAAACGAATTTTGATCTCCAAGCATTTAAACGCGATATTTGATTTTGAGCCACTGAAAATCGCGTCGTCAAGAGATCTATCAAGCTTAATCAATGAACTCAAACAGCACTTAACTATGCTCAGTTCTTTAGGAGTCAAACCCGACGATCATACAATCGTTTGCATGATGGAACGTAAATTGCCGTTAGCTGTACGTGAAAAATGGGAGGAGAGCCTTCAATTGGACGAAATCCCAATTTTAAAAAGATTTTTTAATTTCATCGATCGATCTGTTTTTCGACTTTGTACATCAGAACAGACTTTGGGAAATGATAATAAATTACAAGGGGTAAAGCGGTCGTCCGATGTTTCATGCCCGAGCAAAGCGAAGAGAGCAAATAGTTATAATGCTCGCGTTCTTGCAACGTCGACAGAGCCTCAGACTCCGTTGCCACCGTTCTTTTGCAGTGAAAATCACGTGATTTACCGATTCCAAAAATTTAAATCTTTAAGCGTTCATGATCGAAAGAACTTCGTTAAATCTAACGCTCTTTGCTTTAATTGCTTACGCGCTCACGAAGGCAGATGTNGAACGATCCGTAAGTGTCCCTGTGTTTGTTTAGTAAGAGTGTGTGATGCATGTATCTGAGAAGAATGTTCTAACCGCCGCTTACTTCTATACACGACGGGTGCTAGTTTTTGTTGGCCCGCATCAAGCAATGGAGTGCCACTCACGGAAGCAGCAAAAAGCGAAGACCAAGGAGCACAAGCAGAGCCGGCCCATGCATCCACACCGATGGAGGCATGGGGCACTAGTCCCCTGTCCACATCGCCGCAGATACACACGCCAACGCCACACACGCCCCCCGATCCACGCCCCCGACCACCACCACAGAGAGCCACTCCAGCTGCCCATCGTTACCTCTTATTTTAAGAGGATGCCCCTATCCACCACCCGGGGAAGCGCCCGGTATGGAGAAACTAGCGAAAACCCCACCCGGGAGTAGTAGTAGTAGTAGCAGCAGTAGTAGTAGTAGTAGTAGTAGCAGCAACAGCTGCAGCAGTAGTATAGAAGCAGTAGTTGTAGTATAGTTGTAGTAGTTGTAGTAGTGACAGTAGTGATAGTATGAATCCTTGAAATTAGGTAAATTTAAATGTAGATTAAAAAAAATAAAAATAAAATATGTTAGAATAAGAGTTTGTATAAAGCGCCATCTATACTAGTATATGTGTACTATGCATATGCGAGCCGCGATGCAGCGCATCAGGCCGTCCTAGTTGATCGCTAGTCCCTAGCCAGTAAAGACTTCTTTTGTAATAACAGCTTGTGAAGACGGTATTAAGACAGTTTGTATCAAATAATAATAATTCTTGATTTCTCTACAAAGTGTACAGTGCTTTTTCTTTCTTGCTATCCCTCCTGGCTTTTTCCCGNATGAACTCAAACAGCACTTAACTATGCTCAGTTCTTTAGGAGTCAAACCCGACGATCATACAATCGTTTGCATGATGGAACGTAAATTGCCGTTAGCTGTACGTGAAAAATGGGAGGAGAGCCTTCAATTGGACGAAATCCCAATTTTAAAAAGATTTTTTAATTTCATCGATCGATCTGTTTTTCGACTTTGTACATCAGAACAGACTTTGGGAAATGATAATAAATTACAAGGGGTAAAGCGGTCGTCCGATGTTTCATGCCCGAGCAAAGCGAAGAGAGCAAATAGTTATAATGCTCGCGTTCTTGCAACGTCGACAGAGCCTCAGACTCCGTTGCCACCGTTCTTTTGCAGTGAAAATCACGTGATTTACCGATTCCAAAAATTTAAATCTTTAAGCGTTCATGATCGAAAGAACTTCGTTAAATCTAACGCTCTTTGCTTTAATTGCTTACGCGCTCACGAAGGCAGATGTTCTCTTGGTCACTGTCGATTATGCAATTATCGCCATAATACTTTGCTACATGTCGATTCCAATTCGCAAAACCAGTCGAAGAATCGCGAAAATCGTGCTGGAAATAGCTCTGCTGATTCATCAGCATGACTAGTGCTGGAAGCTTTTAACGCACTTTCACATCACGTACATTCGCAGCTTATGATGAGCGCTATAATTCTTATAAAAAATAAAAATGGCAAATTTATTCAGGCTCGAGCACTGCTTGACACCTGTTCCACCGCGAATTTCATTACATTAGATCTAGCTTGCAAATTGCAGTTGCCCATTAAAAATTGTTCTGTTTCAGTTAGTGCAATGAACAGTATGCGAACCGAGTCTGAAGGAAACACCGACATACTAATAAAATCTCGATTTAAAGAGTTCAAAAAAACATTGACTGTATTAGTAGTTCCAAAAATTTGTGACGCGAATCCTAGTGAAATTTTCCAACGCGAATCGATTGAAATTCCGCATAACTTGCCCCTAGCAGATCCTCGATTTCATATACCAAGACCATTCGACTTACTTATAGGCTCGGGGGCAACACTATAATTTTTATCGGTTGGGCAGATTAATTTGTCGCGAGGAAATTGCGATTTGTACCTGCAAAAGACTCATTTAGGATGGGTTGTCGCAGGAGGCCACGATTATTCGCAAGACAATTCAGTTTCATGTAATTTACTGGATTTGAACGAACAGCTAGCACGATTTTGGCAGATCGAGGATGTCGGGGGAATATCGATACGCGAGCAAGAAAATAACGAATGCGAAGCACATTACGTCAAAACTACAACGCGCAATGAAGAAGGTAGATACATCGTTCGATTACCTTTCCGAGATCCAAGAGTTAATTTAGGAAATTCGCGTAATCAGGCGTTACGCAGATTTCAAGTCTTACAAAAGAGCTTCCAAACAAATCCTCAGTGGTACCGGGAATATTCTAACGTGATAAACGAGCATTCTGAGAGAGGATACGTATCTCGCGTACAGGACGATTCATCGAAAGGTTATTTTCTCCCTCACCACGCGGTGGTTAAAGCATCTAGTGCAACAACAAAACTTCGAATAGTATTTGACGCTTCAGCTAAAACCGATACCGGTAGCTCGTTGCATAGCGCGTTAATGACGGGTCCCACGATACTACCAAAATTATTCGAGCACCTACTTCGCTTTCGTAGTTACCGATACTCTCTCATAGCTGACATAGAAAAAATGTATTTGCAAATTCTTATGCATCCATCCGATCGAAAATATCAAAAATTTTTCTGGTTTTTCGAAAATAAAATCGAAATTTTTCAATTTAATACCGTAACTTTTGGAGTATCAGCTGCAGCTTTTTTGGCGATTCGTAGGTTGCAGCAATTAGCTGAAGATGAAAAGGGAAAATTTCCTCTTGCCAGCGCTATCGTGCGTCGAGATTTTTATGTAGACGATTTTTTGACGGGTAGCAATTCTTTGGAGGAATTAGCACGAATTCGGACTGAAATTACAAAGTTACTAGCTTGCGGAGGTTTTAACATTCGCCAATGGGCATCAAATTGTAATCAAACAAATGAAAATAACGTGAACCGAATTTTCGAATCAACGGATCAAGAAGCCGAACAATCTGTTCGAAAAACATTGGGCATTGCGTGGGATCCAAAGTCAGACAATTTTAATTTTACGGTTAAACCCATTGAATTGTCAAATAAGATTACTAAAAGATTTATCTTATCAGAAATCGCTAAAATTTTCGATCCGCTTGGTTTTTTGGGTCCTGTAGTTTTATCACTTAAAATAATAATACAGGAATGCTGGAAAGCCAAAGTGAGTTGGGATGAAACGGTCCCTCAAGCGCTATATTCTAAATGGGTATTATTCGCTGAGCAGTTGGGTTTAATTAAAGATTTGTCGATACCGCGTTTTTTGCTTTTGCCAGATTCAGTCACAATTGAAGTGAATGGATTCTGCGACGCTAGCAACCGCGGATATGGTGCTTGCTTATATATTCGATCGATAGACAAAGAAGGACAAATTTCAGTTAATTTAGCTTGTGCCAAAACTCACGTTGCCCTAGTCAAACATGTTACCATTCCGCGACTTGAATTATGCGGTGCAGTGGTTCTCGTTAATCTATTCGACGAAGCTAAACATAGTTTTAATTTTTCAATCGATCGCGTTGTATTCTGGTCAGATTCTGAAATCGTTTTGCAATGGATAAAAAAGGATCCTCAATCTTTAATGATATTCGAAGGAAATCGCGTTGCAAAAGTGCAGAGATTATCAGAGGGCTGTGAGTGGCGTCACGTGCGGAGCAAGGACAACATGGCAGACATCTTATCTCGCGGTCAATTGCCTATCGAATTTATGCAAAATAGGACATGGTTCGAAGGGCATCCATGGATACGGCAATCGAGTGATACGTGGCAAAAGTCTAGGTTAAATATGAGAATAGAGTTGCCGGGAATTCGTAAGAGTGCTTGCTTGCTTGCTGCATTAGATCCGGAACCGTTTTACAAAAAGCTTTCGTCTTTTTCAGTAGTAATTGCTACAGGAGCTTATTGCATGCGCTTGTTTAAACGCTTTAGGGTAGCTGAAAGGCCGAAAACTTCAACTGTTACTTCTGAGGAACGTCTCGAGGTTGAGCGGCGGTTACTACGAGCAATACAGCTCGAGCGGTTTTCTGTAGAGATTAAGCTATTAAGAAACGAAAGAAATTTAAGTTATACTAAGATTGCTCCTCTTTCTCCTTTTCTTGACGAGCACGGGCTCCTTAGAGTAGGAGGTCGATTGGGTAATTCGCAGATTCCTTACACACAAAAACATCCGATTTTATTGCCATCGCGACATTACGTTACCGATCTCATAATACGTGAAACGCACGGTAAATTACTGCACGCCGGTATTCAAAACACGCTGTATCAACTTAGGCTTAAGTATTGGATCCTAGACGGCAAAAATCAAGTCAGGAAAATCATAAGAAGTTGCGTTACATGCATTCGCCATCGACCAATACCAGTTCAATGCAAAATGGGAGATTTGCCTAAAGCACGCGTGACGCAGGCAGAAATTTTTGACCGTGTTGGCGTAGATTTTTTGGGGCCAATTTCAATAAAAGAAAAGAAAGAAAGAAATCGAGTCGTGCTTAAAGCTTACGGTTGCATTTTTGTTTGTATGGTGACAAAAGCCGTGCATATCGAGATAGCTACTGATCTCTCTACCGATACTTTCTTAGCTTCCTTTCGAAGATTTATTAGTCGCAGAGGTCGACCTTCGCATGTTTACTCCGATAACGGTACAAATTTCGTAGGCGCGAATAACAAGCTATGCGAGTTATACGAATCATACAGGACGGAGCAGCATCAGAAGCAAGTTTCTGGCTACGCGTTATCTGAGGGCATTAAGTGGCATTTTAATCCACCCCTGGCTCCTCATTTTGGCGGATTATGGGAAGCATCTGTAAAATCTTTTAAACATCATTTTGAACGTGTAGCGGGAGGAAAGCTCCTTACTTTCGAACAATTAGATAAATTGGCAAAAGAAATAAAGGCTATTTTAAATTCTCGACCAATTTGCACGATTTCTAACGATCCAAACGATTCTATTTCTTTGACACTGGCCCATTTTATAATAGGACGACCGATTACGATGGCTCCTGAGCACGATTACACTTCTGTTTCAGAGAACCGGTTATCAGTATGGAATTTAGTCACAAAAGCTCGGCAAGANTTTTCTAAAATTTATTTTATAATAAGATTGGAGCTGCTTCAATAGCTCATTTTCATGCAATCTGTGAGGAAGTAAACTTGCAGTTTAAAGTTAACTATGGCAACAGTACAATATTTTAAAGATGTGGCTCACCAGCTGTGGAAAACATATCAGCAAACTATAAATAAATATGATGCTGCTCATATCCAAATTCAATTAAATAGCAGTCTTACAGTTCTAAAGGATAGTGGTTTTTTGTTAGTAAAGAAAAAAAAATAACTTATCAACTTCTGAATTCCAAAAATTTCAATCAGCGATAGCTTAATTAGGTATGCACCAATATCGGAAATTTTTCCGTAGATCGTATACATAGCTATACGATCTAGGGAGAATGTTCCGCTGAGCAGACATCAGTTAGCAGACATTGCCAAAGGCAGTATTCACAGCGCACAAAAATTCAAAATTTTGAATATAATAACACAAGCGCCTATCACCCAATGACCTAGGGCGGTTACTGGCCACTCTATTAAATAATAAAATGTTAAACAATAACCCAAGCGCCTATTATCCAGTGACCCAGGGCGCTTACTGGTCGCTCTATTAAATAGTGAAATGTTAAATAAAGACAAAGCACGTATTACCCGGTGATCCAGGGCTTTATTTTATTTACCTACTGACCACTTTATTAAATAATAAAATGGTAATTAAACACAAGTTGCGCCCTGGATCATCAGATGAGCAACGCTTGTGTGATTAATTGCCATTTTATTGGTTGATAGCGTGGCCAGTAAGCGCCCTGGGTCATCAGGCGATAGGCGCTTGTGTTATTAATTAATATTTGATTATTCAATAGAGTAGCCAGTAAGCGCCCTGGGTCACTGGGTGATAGGCGCTTGCGTTATTAATTTTAAAATTTTGAATTTTCGTGCGTTGTGGATACCGTTTTCGGCAATGCCTCTTCACTGCTGTTTGCTCGGCAGAAAATTCTCCCTAGATCGTTTAGCTATGTATTCGATCTAGGGAAGAAGTTCCGATATTGAATCCACCTCTAACCCTACGCTGCTCGCTTCGCAAATAAAAAAAAAAAAAATGTGTACTCCTGGTTCGGCCACTTAGCCAAAACAGAGCAAGTGAAACAATAGCAAATGTAAAAGCAAAATCAATAGCGATCTCCTGACATTTTGGATTATGCAAAAAAAATTAGGCAACTTAAGTATAGGCCGAATCATTTACTTAGCTAAGGCAGGCGAAGCTTTTTTCTGATCGGGCAGTAGCGTACGTCAACCGATCATATGGTGTTACCACGACTCATGTAACTTAAGGAGGTTTGGAAGAAAAGTTTAAAATGGAGAAATGTGCCAAAAAAAATGTATGTTATATTTGAGCATGTTAAGAGTGCACGTGAATTTTTTCAGATTTTTCACCTCGGGAGATTTTCAAGAAAAAAATTATGAAATAATGACAGCTTAACACGGTTAGGTTTGCCTTTTAATTGATATTAAGGTGTATTCTAAATGTGTTGGAATAAAAAAAAAACATAGTAATAACATAATAATTACATAGGTCGATAAACAGATAACCGCATAAACTAGAATCCAAACTATTTAACCCAGTGAACCGGAGGGCAACTAACTAATAACATAAAAATTATATAAATTAATAAACAGATAACCACATAACCTAAAACCAAAACTATTTAACCCAGTGACCCGAGGGGCAGAAAATTATTAACATAATAATTATATGAGTCAATAAACAAATAACCACATAACCTAAGAACCAAACTATTTAACCCAGTGAAACGGAGGGCAACAAACTAATAACATAATAATTATATAAGTTAATAAACAGATAACAACATATCCTAAAACCAAAACTTTTTAACCCAGTGACCCGAGGGGCCGGAAATTGATAACATAATAATTACATAGGTCAATAAACAAATAACTACATAATCTAAAACCCAAGCTATTTAACCCAGTGAACCGGAGGGCAACTAACTAATAACATAAGAATTATATAAATTAATAAACAGATAATCACATAACCTAAAACCAAAAATATTTAACCCAATGACCCGAGGGGCAGAAAATTGATAACGTAATAATTATATAAGTCAATAAAGAAATAACCACGTAACCTAAAACCCAAGCTATTCAACGCAGTGACCCGGGGGAGAGCAAGTTAATAATTAATTGATTAAATAAATTATTAAATGAATACCAACACATCCTAACATCCAATCTGTTTCGTAGCAAACAAAACAGTATAGGGAGTTCGATATTGATCAACATCGGTATCGTCTCTACCGATAACGTTCGAAAGAGGAAAGGGGGGTCAGCCTTTCCGCTGTTATTTTTTTTTGAAACACGCACGAGCGTCGTCCTGACAACGTGAGACAAGTGACGGCTCACATCATCTTCTTCTTTTTACGTTTTTGCTCGATTCTTTTATTTTTTCTTTCATTCTCTGTTGTAACTTCGACATGTACGCCACCTTCTTCGGTTTGCCATTAAAAGGTTACGTCGTCGGCTGTTAGTCACTTGGGTTGCTGTCGCTGTGGGCATTTTCCTTAGGAGGAGGGAGAGACGAGGTGCAACGAATTTGGTGAAAGGGGTGAGGCGCGAATATCTGAGGATACAAGTTCACGAGTTTCATATTCTTTATATCACTAGTTTTCACGAGAGTTTTGTGCTTGCACATTTCGTAAGGGTGACGGCCCGGATCGGAGCTTTGTCTCAGCCGAACATCCAGGTTGGATCCACCTGGATTATATAATTTTCTTTTATCCTGATCAGGCAAGATCACGAGTTTTTTGTTTTCAAGACATACATTCTATATCAATTTTGTTGGTTTCTATGTTTTTATTTTTTCTTAACCTTTCCTTTTTTTCTTTCCCTTTACACGTTCATGCACAAAGGCAATTGCAAGTTTTGTATTTCTTTTTTTTGGATTATTTTGTTGTGATGTTTCAGCATATGTTTTTTTTTGTTTTGTTCTTATCGTTTTGTTAAAGAAACTCTGTAAATTTGAGTGTTTAACTAAATATAGTATTATAAAAAAAGAGACTTAAATTTTAATTTTAACATTGGAAGTTAGGCACAAAGAGTTTAGCAAA
>NW_019379711.1:298210-313368 GCF_000648655.2 Copidosoma floridanum
CGGTTGGGCAGATTAATTTGTCGCGAGGAAATTGCGATTTGTACCTGCAAAAGACTCATTTAGGATGGGTTGTCGCAGGAGGCCACGATTATTCGCAAGACAATTCAGTTTCATGTAATTTACTGGATTTGAACGAACAGCTAGCACGATTTTGGCAGATCGAGGATGTCGGGGGAATATCGATACGCGAGCAAGAAAATAACGAATGCGAAGCACATTACGTCAAAACTACAACGCGCAATGAAGAAGGTAGATACATCGTTCGATTACCTTTCCGAGATCCAAGAGTTAATTTAGGAAATTCGCGTAATCAGGCGTTACGCAGATTTCAAGCCTTACAAAAGAGCTTCCAAACAAATCCTCAGTGGTACCGGGAATATTCTAACGTGATAAACGAGCATTCTAAGAGAGGATACGTATCTCGCGTACAGAACGATTCATCGAAAGGTTATTTTCTCCCTCACCACGCGGTGGTTATAGCATCTAGTGCAACAACAAAACTTCGAATAGTATTTGACGCTTCAGCTAAAACCGATACCGGTAGCTCGTTGCATAGCGCGTTAATGACGGGTCCCACGATACTACCAAAATTATTCGAGCACCTACTTCGCTTTCGTAGTTACCGATACTCTCTCATAGCTGACATAGAAAAAATGTATTTGCAAATTCTTATGCATCCATCCGATCGAAAATATCAAAAATTTTTCTGGTTTTTCGAAAATAAAATCGAAATTTTTCAATTTAATACCGTAACTTTTGGAGTATCAGCTGCAGCTTTTTTGGCGATTCGTACGTTGCAATTAGCTGAGGATGAAAAGGGAAAATTTCCTCTTGCCAGCGCTATCGTGCGTCGAGATTTTTATGTAGACGATTTTTTGACGGATAGCAATTCTTTGGAGGAATTAGCACGAATTCGGACTGAAATTACAAAGTTACTAGCTTGCGGAGATTTTAACATTCGCCAATGGGCATCAAATTGTAATCAAACAAATGAAAATAACGTGAACCGAATTTTCGAATCAACGGATCAAGAAGCCGAACAATCTGTTCGAAAAACATTGGGCATTGCGTGGGATCCAAAGTCAGACAATTTTAATTTTACGGTTAAACCCATTGAATTGTCAAATAAGATTACTAAAAGATTTATCTTATCAGAAATCGCTAAAATTTTCGATCCGCTTGGTTTTTTGGGTCCTGTAATTTTATCACTTAAAATAATAATACAGGAATGCTGGAAAGCCAAAGAGAGTTGGGATGAAACGGTCCCTCAAGCGCTATATTCTAAATGGGTATTATTCGCTGAGCAGTTGGGTTTAATTAAAGATTTGTCGATACCGCGTTTTTTGCTTTTGCCAGATTCAGTCACAATTGAAGTGCATGGGTTCTGCGACGCTAGCAACCGCGGATATGGTGCTTGCTTATATATTCGATTGATAGACAAAGAAGGACAAATTTCAGTTAATTTAGCTTGTGCCAAAACTCGCGTTGCCCCAGTCAAAAATGTTACTATTCCGCGACTTGAATTATGCGGTGCAGTGGTTCTCGTTAATCTATTCGACGAAGCTAAACATAGTTTTAATTTTTCAATCGATCGCGTTGTATTCTGGTCAGATTCTGAAATCGTTTTGCAATGGATAAAAAAGGATCCTCAATCTTTAATGATATTCGAAGGAAATCGCGTTGCAAAAGTGCAGAGATTATCAGAGGGCTGTGAGTGGCGTCACGTGCGGAGCAAGGACAACATGGCAGACATCTTATCTCGCGGTCAATCGCCTATCGAATTTATGCAAAATAGGACGTGGTTCGAAGGGCATCCATGGATACGGCAATCGAGTGATACGTGGCAAAAGTCTAGGTTAAATATGAGAATAGAGTTGCCGGGAATTCGTAAGAGTGCTTGCTTGCTTGCTGCATTAGATCCGGAACCGTTTTACAAAAAGCTTTCGTCTTTTTCAGTAGTAATTACTACAGGAGCTTATTGCATGCGCTTATTTAAACGCTTTAGGGTAGCTGAAAGGCCGAAAACTTCAACTGTTACTTCTGAGGAACGTCTCGAGGTTGAGCGGCGGTTACTACGAGCAATACAGCTCGAGCGGTTTTCTGTAGAGATTAAGCTATTAAGAAACGAAAGAAATTTAAGTTATACTAAGATTGCTGCTCTTTCTCCTTTTCTTGACGAGCACGGGCTCCTTAGAGTAGGAGGTCGATTGGGTAATTCGCAGATTCCTTACACACAAAAACATCCGATTTTATTGCCATCGCGACATTACGTTACCGATCTCATAATACGTGAAACGCACGGTAAATTACTGCACGCCGGTATTCAAAATACGCTGTATCAACTTAGGCTTAAGTATTGGATCCTAGACGGCAAAAATCAAGTCAGGAAAATCATAAGAAGTTGCGTTACATGCATTCGCCATCGACCAATACCAGTTCAATGCAAAATGGGAGATTTGCCTAAAGCACGCGTGACGCAGGCAGAAATTTTTGACCGTGTTGGCGTAGATTTTTTGGGGCCAATTTCAATAAAAGAAAAGAAGGAAAGAAATCGAGTCGTGCTTAAAGCTTACGGTTGCATTTTTGTTTGTATGGTGACAAAAGCCGTGCATATCGAGATAGCTACTGATCTCTCTACCGATACTTTCTTAGCTTCCTTTCGAAGATTTATTAGTCGCAGAGGTCGACCTTCGCATGTTTACTCCGATAACGGTACAAATTTCGTAGGCGCGAATAACAAGCTATGCGAGTTATACGAATCATACAGGACGGAGCAGCATCAGAAGCAAGTTTCTGGCTACGCGTTATCTGAGGGCATTAAGTGGCATTTTAATCCACCCCTGGCTCCTCATTTTGGCGGATTATGGGAAGCGTCTGTAAAATCTTTTAAACATCATTTTGAACGTGTAGCGGGAGGAAAGCTCCTTACTTTCGAACAATTAGATAAATTGGCAAAAGAAATAAAGGCTATTTTAAATTCTCGACCAATTTGCACGATTTCTAACGATCCAAACGATTCTATTTCTTTGACACTGGCCCATTTTATAATAGGACGACCGATTACGATGGCTCCTGAGCACGATTACACTTCTGTTTCAGAGAACCGGTTATCAGTATGGAATTTAGTCACAAAAGCTCGGCAAGATTTCTGGAAAAGATGGCATATCGAATGCCTCGATGAGCTTCAGAAACGACAAAAATGGTTGAGGAGTGAAGGTTCGATAAAAATCGGTTCCATCGTCATAATTATTGACAAGAAACAGCCCTGTTGCGAGTGGCTGCTTGGGAGAGTCATAGAGATCAGTCCCGGAAGCGATGGTGTCGTAGGTGTGGCAAAGGTCAAAACTTCTCAAGGAGTGTATATCCGGAGCGTTACCAAGTTGTGTCCTTTGCCCAATCGAAGAGCCCGATAATTTGCAGATTACGAACTTACACGACCACACAGAACATTTTTCTTTTTTCATTATTTTGCATTCTTGCTCTCACTTTCGCTACGGGGGGAGCATGTTTCGTAGCAAACAAAACAGTATAGGGAGTTCGATATTGATCAACATCGGCATCGTCTTCACCGATAACGTTCGAAAGAGGAAAGGGGGGTCAGCCTTTCCGCTGTTATTTTAAAAAAAAAAATGCACGAGCGTCGTCCTGACAACATGAGACAAGTGACGGCTCACATCATCTTCTTCTTTTTACGTTTTTGCTCGATTCTTTTATTTTTTTTTTTTCATTCTCCGTTGTAACTTCGACATATACGCGACCTCCTTCGGTTTGCCAAAAAGGTTACGTCGTCGGCTGTCAGTCACTCGGGTTGCTGTCTCTGTGGGCATTTTCCTCAGGAGGAGGGAGAGACGAGGTGCAACGAATTCGGCGAAAGGGGTGAGGCGCGAATATCCGAGGATACAAGTTCACGAGTTTCATATTCTTTATATCACTAGTTTTTACGAGAGTTTTGTGCTTGCACATTTCGTAATGGCGACGGCCCGGATCGGAGCTTTGTCTCAGCCGAACATCCAGGTTGGATCCACCTGGATTATATAATTCTCTTTCATCCTGATCAGGCAAGATCACGAGTTTTGTTTTCAAGACATACATTCGATATCAATTTTGCTGGTTTCTATGTTTTCATTTCCTCTTAACCTTTTCTTTTTTTCCTTTCCCTTTACACGTACATGCACAAAGACAATTGCAAGTTTTGTATTTCTCTTTTTTTGGATTATTTTGTTGTGATGTTTCAGCATATGTTTTTTTTTGTTTTGTTCTTATCGTTTTGTTAAAGAAACTCTGTAAATTTGAGTGTTTAATTAAATATAGTGTTGTAAAAAAAGAGACTTAAATTTTAATTTTAACATTGGAAGTTAGGCACAAAGAGTTTAGCAAACGCTGATACAAGGAATTATCCAGGTTCTCTGAAAGGACGAAAAGCTGCGATTCAACGATTCAATAACTTATCTTCGTGTTGTTTCATAACCAAATGTATTTGCTCGTCTAAATTTATTTTCAATCGCAAATAAACTAGTAAGAACTACGTACTATTTGTCATTATTACTATAGTCTCTCAAATAAAAGAATAACTATACAAAATTTTCTTACTCCTCTGTTCATGTGAAAAGGTGTTATTAAAACTATTAGGAGAGGCAGTAGAGCAAGGGTCTGGAGCTACTGCATGCAAAGATGAATGATCATGATTGCTGGATGAATGTGTGGATATTGCTGTGGTAGTGGCAATAGGGAGTATATCTGATTTTTCGTGTAAAACGTCAAGTGTGAGGTTATCTACAAATTCCATGGAAATATCTATATCCATCTCATCATTTCTTTCAAAACTTGCAACAACCTCATTTTCACCACGCATATTTTCATGAGTACTCCCTTTGCTTTCATAATCAGAGAAATTTACTACAATACTATCACTCAACTTTTTACCCTTCTCAAAATTTTAATGACTTATGAATTCTAATACATCTCCAATCTCAAACTCCGTGGTTAAAACATTAATTAATTGAGTATTATCATGTTGGCATGTACGACTTTTCGATAGGCAGTATATATAGTGTGAAAGACAGCGCCACAGGCAAGGTGATACTTGCGGGCCTTGTAGTCAGTACAGTGTAAGCCACCGTGCCTTCTACACCTCTCGTCGGTTCTAGCTTTATTGTCTTTGTCTGATAAGTCGGTTGTAAGTCTGTAAAGTCTGTAAATTGTATCTGGTGTGTTCTACGTCGGTCGGCANTAGCTTATGTTTTAGGTTAAGTGGTTATTTCTTTATTGACCTATATAATTATTATGTTATCAATTTTCTGCCTTTAGGGGCACTGGGTTAAATAGTTGGGATTTTAGGTTATGCGGTTATCTGTTTACTGACCTATATAATTCTTATGTTATCAATTTTCTGCCCCTCCAGTCACTGGGTTAAATAGCTTATGTTTTAGGTTAAGTGGTTATTTCTTTATTGACCTGTATAATTATTAAGTTATCAATTTTCTGCCCCTCGGGTCACTGGGTTTAATAGCTTGGGTTTTAGTTAACTGGTTTTTGTGGATTTGCCCATATAGCCAATTTGAATTCCGCGCGCTGTTCCGTCGCTGCTTTTGAGATCACTGAACCAAGGTGGCTGGACATGTGAGTACAATAGACTATAAGTAACAACTGAATAAATATATCATACAAATTTCTAGTCTTGTGAAAACGCCTTAAGGAACCTGAGCCTTGCTAAATGAACAGCAGTTTATAGTTAACGAAAGGGACGAGTTAGTGCCGTTTCCGGATCCTGAAAATAATGTAGCAGTGGTTCAGCCTCCATTGCAAGTTGTTAAAATGGGCGCTTATATTGGTGTGCTAAAAAGCTTTAACCCAACAATGGACTAGAAAAGTTATTGTGAGCGTTTAGAGCAGTATTTTAATACTAACAGTATAAGTGATAAAAATCGAGTATCTGTTTTAATCACGGCTATCAGCATCGATGTCTGTAAGACGCTACGAGATTTATGTAACCCGATTCTACCACAGAATAGAACTTACAAGGAATTATGTGACATAGTGAAAAAGCATTTTTTTACTCACATTTCAGTTTTTCAAGAAAGAAAGCAGTTTTATCGTTTGCGTCAAAAGCAAGAGGAGACAGTTAGTCAGTGGTAGTATGTACGTGTAAAAAAAGGCGCAGTAAATTGTGAGTTTGGGAATGAACTCGAAGGACGAATTAAAGACATTTTTGTTACGGGCATGCGAGATGGAAAAGTTTTCGATAGGATTTTTGAAGAGAGCCAAGCTTCAAGTTTGCGCGAGTTGTTGGAAATGGCAATACGCAAAAAGGAAACGTTAGGATTTTTAAACGATAGAAACAACATAAACAAGGTAACATCACAGTGCCCGATAAATTCCTAGTAAGGGGAAGAGTCGAGAGGCCAGTCGGTGAGAAGTGGCGGCAGCGGCGCTAAACAGCAACCGAAGTAAGCTCAGCAGGAACCAACGTGCAACGTGTGTGGAGGTACAAAGCACAATTTTTCGAAATGTAAGTATAAAGCGTATACATGTAAGGG
The DNA here is from genome assembly GCF_000648655.2 of Copidosoma floridanum. The sequence goes on from NW_019379711.1 coordinate 304,747, forward strand.
CTGTGGTATGAAAGGCCACTTGATTAAAGTTTATAAAAATGCTGAAAGTGAAGTGTCGAATAATTTTATTGAGGACGCGGAGGGTTGTGATGAAAATTTTTCGTTGAACGAAGTCGATATTTATAATGTGCACGACGCGGTCAAGACGGCAAGGCGCGTGCCACCGGTTGAAATTAACATAGCCCTGCTTACAGCAATCACACGATCATCGCGCGATTGCCATACGATCATCTTGTGATTATTACGCGATTGACTCGCGATACTCGCGTGATAAATAGTACAGATTGCTCACGTAACAATCGCGTGATAATCGCGCGATTTTGGCGAAATAATTAGAGCGAAAAATATTATGCAATGTTTTGGTCTGCATCACTGTTTAAAAAAGACTATGGCCGATGATTTTCTAATAAAGCTTTACCTATTAATAGTATAGTATATGAATACAAGTTAGCTGTTGACATTGGTTAGATAGAACGCCATGTACTACATTTTCGATGAATTACATTCGGTAACTATTTACAGTTCGTATGTAAAAGATAAATGTTGCGTGAAAAATAATCTCTAGCTTATAAACCCGAGTGAATGTGATTTTTTTCTCGTCACTTGCCCTGAACGGCAACATCGCACATTATTTTTGCTTGATCAATCAGAGGTGGCGTTAGATAGAGAAGCCAGATTTGTAAACTACGGCAACACAACCCAATTGAGTTCTTGCTTGGAAAAGTCTATATTATTCTGCAAAATATGTATATTACTTTTTAATAATTAAGTGAATTACTTTTATAACAACAAATCATGCAATTCAGCATGGATAAAGGTTAGAAAAATAATAAAATTTTTTTTACAAGTATTAAAATATTTCCAATAACTCATTACTTTAAAAAAAACGTAAATAACAATGTTACATATACATACATACATACCCACATACTTTTTAAGGTAAGGATACACACATGTGCACACAAATTAAATATTAATATAAATATATNACATTGGAAGTTAGGCACAAAGAGTTTAGCAAAAGCTGATACAAGGAATTATCCAGGTTCTCTGAAAGGACGAGAAGCTGTGATTCAACGATTCATTTGGTGCCTCCTGTGAGGTATGGGCTTGCTGCTGCCCCGATTAACTGCATTTATTGCTACTGTTATTGCATTTATCGTTCCAAGAATATTCGCATGCTGCCCGCGCTGCGCCTCGACTTCGCAAAGAACTAGTGTCGAACGATCGAATTTCTTTTTATTTTATTTTCATTTACATATCTTGGATTTATTATTTTCAAAATTTGCTAACATTGTTGTAATACCTTTCCCAGATTTGTAATCATCAATAATTACGATTTTCGAGCCAGACACCATCGCTCCCACGGCGGACGTCTCTTTCTCCCAGCAGTCGTCGGTGCGGTAGTCGTCGAAGGATTTTTTTTAAAGGTCATTATCGCTTCATTCGTTCGAAATTTTTTTTAAATTTGTTTTGTTTTAATCATTTTTTTTTTGTGTTATTTGCCCGTATTCCGCGCAAGCAAATTCTTTTCTTTCATTTTATTATATTTTTGTCAAACAAAATGTCACTCGAAGGTCGCTTAGAGAGGGCTAAAACGATTGTCACGGTTAAAGAGGGACTGTTGAAAGAACACATAGCAGAATTGAATTATTTTTTATCAGCTGAGGTTGTCAATCAATCTCAGGTGCGAGTCAGATATGAAGACTTGAGCGTTTCTTTTAGAAAATACGAAGAAGCTCGCGAAATTGTTCTCTCCCTTTCGAAAGAACCGGCGATAGCTGACGAAGGCACAGAAATTCGCGCGCTGTATTACACTGTAGCTGGGAAAGTAAGAGAGTTGGTTAATCCGAGGTTAAATGACTCGAATTTAGAATTTAATCCGTCAGGCAATTCGACTCTTACCGAGAAGCCTAAGCAATCAAAACTGCCAACTGCAAACATTCCTGAGTTCAATGGTAATCATCATGAGTGGTTATCTTTCAAGGATTGGCTTATGAATATCGTACATATTCGTAACGATATCGATAAAGTCACTAAGTTTATTTACTTACGCAACGCTTTATCGGGGGAATCCTTACGCAAAGTCGAGATTTTCAGCCTCAGCTCCAACAATTATGCTAAAGCGTGGGAAAGTTTGATTGAAGCATACAAGGGTAAACGAATTTTGATCTTCAAGCATTCAAACGCGATATTTGATTTTGAGCCACTGAAAATCGCGTCGTCAAGAGATCTATCAAGCTTAATCGATGAACTCAAACAGCACTTAACTATGCTCAGTTCTTTAGGAGTCAAACCCGACGATCATACAATCGTTTGCATGATGGAACGTAAATTGCCGTTAGCTATACGTGAAAAATGGGAGGAGAGCCTTCAATTGGACGAAATCCCAACTTTAAAAAGATTTTTTGATTTCATCGATCGATCTGTTTCTCGGCTTTGTACTTCAGAACAGACTTTGGGAAATGATAATAAATTACAAGGGGTAAAGCGGTCGTCCGATGTTTCATGCCCGGTCAAAGCGAAGAGAGCAAATAGTTATAATGCTCGCGTTCTTGCAACGTCGACAGAGCCTCAGACTCCGTTGCCACCATGTTTTTTTTGCAGTGAAAATCACGTGATTTACCGATGCCAAAAATTGAAAGCTTTAAGCATTCATGATCGAAAGAACTTCGTTAAATCTAACGCTCTTTGCTTTAATTGCTTACGCGCTCACGAAGGCAGATGTTCTCTTGGTCACTGTCGATTATGCAATTATCGCCATAATACTTTGCTACATGTCGATTCCAATTCGCAAAACCAGTCGAAGAATCGCGAAAATCGTGCTGGAAATAGCTCTGCTGATTCATCAGCATGACTAGTGATGGAAGCTTTTAACGCACTTTCACATCACGTACATTCGCAGCTTATGATGAGCGCTATAATTCTTATAAAAAATAAAAATGGCAAATTTATTCAGGCTCGAGCACTGCTTGACACCTGTTCCACCGCGAATTTCATTACATTAGATCTAGCTTGCAAATTGCAGTTGCCCATTAAAAATTGGTCTGTTTCAGTTAGTGCAATGAACAGTATGCGAACCGAGTCTGAAGGAAACACCGACATACTAATAAAATCTCGATTTAAAGAGTTCAAAAAAACATTGACTGTATTAGTAGTTCCAAAAATTTGTGACGCGAATCCTAGTGAAATTTTCCAACGCGAATCGATGGAAATTCCGCATAACTTGCCCCTAGCAGATCCTCGATTTCATATACCAAGACCAGTCGACTTACTTATAGGCTCGGGGGCAACACTATCGTTTTTATCGGTCGGGCAGATTAATTTGTCGCGAGGAAATTGCGATTTGTACCTGCAAAAGACTCAGTTAGGATGGGTTATCGCAGGAGGCCACGATTATTCGCAAGACAATTCAGTTTCATATAATTTACTGAATTTGAACTAACAGTTAGCACGATTTTGGGAGATCGAGGATGTTGGGGGAATATCGATACGCGAGCAAGAAAATAACGAATGCGAAGCACATTACGTCAAAACTACAACGCGCAATGAAGAAGATAGATACATCGTTCGATTACCTTTCCGAGATCCAAGAGTTAATTTAGGAAATTCGCGTAATCAGGCGTTACGCAGATTTCAAGCCTTACAAAAGAGCTTCCAAACAAATCCTCAGTGGTACCGGGAATATTCTAACGTGATAAACGAGCATTCTAAGAGAGGATACGTATCTCGCGTACAGAACGATTCATCGAAAGGTTATTTTCTCCCTCACCACGCGGTGGTTATAGCATCTAGTGCAACAACAAAACTTCGAATAGTATTTGACGCCTCAGCTAAAACCGATACCGGTAGCTCGTTGAATAGCGCGTTAATGACGGGTCCCACGATACAACCAAAATTATTCGAGCACCTACTTCGCTTTCGTAGTTACCGATACTCTCTCATAGTTGACATAGAAAAAATGTATTTGCAAATTCTTATGCATCCATCCGATCGAAAATATCAAAAATTTTTCTGGTTTTTCGAAAATAAAATCGAAATTTTTCAATTTAATACCGTAACTTTTGGAGTATCAGCTGCAGCTTTTTTGGCGATTCGTACGTTGCAATTAGCTGAGGATGAAAAGGGAAAATTTCCTCTTGCCAGCGCTATCGTGCGTCGAGATTTTTATGTAGACGATTTTTTGACGGATAGCAATTCTTTGGAGGAATTAGCACGAATTCGGACTGAAATTACAAAGTTACTAGCTTGCGGAGATTTTAACATTCGCCAATGGGCATCAAATTGTAATCAAACAAATGAAAATAACGTGAACCGAATTTTCGAATCAACGGATCAAGAAGCCGAACAATCTGCTCGAAAAACGTTGGGCATTGCGTGGGATCCAAAGTCAGACAATTTTAATTTTACGGTTAAACCCATTGAATTGTCAAATAAGATTACTAAAAGATTTATCTTATCAGAAATCGCTAAAATTTTCGATCCGCTTGGTTTTTTGGGTCCTGTAATTTTATCACTTAAAATAATAATACAGGAATGCTGGAAAGCCAAAGAGAGTTGGGATGAAACGGTCCCTCAAGCGCTATATTCTAAATGGGTATTATTCGCTGAGCAGTTGGGTTTAATTAAAGATTTGTCGATACCGCGTTTTTTGCTTTTGCCAGATTCAGTCACAATTGAAGTGCATGGGTTCTGCGACGCTAGCAACCGCGGATATGGTGCTTGCTTATATATTCGATTGATAGACAAAGAAGGACAAATTTCAGTTAATTTAGCTTGTGCCAAAACTCGCGTTGCCCCAGTCAAAAATGTTACTATTCCGCGACTTGAATTATGCGGTGCAGTGGTTCTCGTTAATCTATTCGACGAAGCTAAACATAGTTTTAATTCTTCAATCGATCGCGTTGTATTCTGGTCAGATGCTGAAATCGTTTTGCAATGGATAAAAAAGGATCCTCAATTTTTAATGATATTCGAAGGGAATCGCGTTGCAAAAGTGCAGAGATTATCAGAGGGCTGCGAGTGGCGTCACGTGCGGAGCAAGGACAACATGGCAGACATCTTATCTCGCGGTCAATCGCCTATCGAATTTATGCAAAATAGGACGTGGTTCGAAGGGCATCCATGGATACGGCAATCGAGTGATACGTGGCAAAAGTCTAGGTTAAATATGAGAATAGAGTTGCCGGGAATTCGTAAGAGTGCTTGCTTGCTTGCTGCATTAGATCCGGAACCGTTTTACAAAAAGCTTTCGTCTTTTTCAGTAGTAATTACTACAGGAGCTTATTGCATGCGCTTATTTAAACGCTTTAGGGTAGCTGAAAGGCCGAAAACTTCAACTGTTACTTCTGAGGAACGTCTCGAGGTTGAGCGGCGGTTACTACGAGCAATACAGCTCGAGCGGTTTTCTGTAGAGATTAAGCTATTAAGAAACGAAAGAAATTTAAGTTATACTAAGATTGCTGCTCTTTCTCCTTTTCTTGACGAGCACGGGCTCCTTAGAGTAGGAGGTCGATTGGGTAATTCGCAGATTCCTTACACACAAAAACATCCGATTTTATTGCCATCGCGACATTACGTTACCGATCTCATAATACGTGAAACGCACGGTAAATTACTGCACGCCGGTATTCAAAACACGCTGTATCAACTTAGGCTTAAGTATTGGATCCTAGACGGCAAAAATCAAGTCAGGAAAATCATAAGAAGTTGCGTTACATGCATTCGCCATCGACCAATACCAGTTCAATGCAAAATGGGAGATTTGCCTAAAGCACGCGTGACGCAGGCAGAAATTTTTGACCGTGTTGGCGTAGATTTTTTGGGGCCAATTTCAATAAAAGAAAAGAAAGAAAGAAATCGAGTCGTGCTTAAAGCTTACGGTTGCATTTTTGTTTGTATGGTGACAAAAGCCGTGCATATCGAGATAGCTACTGATCTCTCTACCGATACTTTCTTAGCTTCCTTTCGAAGATTTATTAGTCGCAGAGGTCGACCTTCGCATGTTTACTCCGATAACGGTACAAATTTCGTAGGCGCGAATAACAAGCTATGCGAGTTATACGAATCATACAGGACGGAGCAGCATCAGAAGCAAGTTTCTGGCTACGCGTTATCTGAGGGCATTAAGTGGCATTTTAATCCACCCCTGGCTCCTCATTTTGGCGGATTATGGGAAGCATCTGTAAAATCTTTTAAACATCATTTTGAACGTGTAGCGGGAGGAAAGCTCCTTACTTTCGAACAATTAGATAAATTGGCAAAAGAAATAAAGGCTATTTTAAATTCTCGACCAATTTGCACGATTTCTAACGATCCAAACGATTCTATTTCTTTGACACCGGCCCATTTTATAATAGGACGACCGATTACGATGGCTCCTGAGCACAATTACACTTCTGTTTCAGAGAACCGGTTATCAGTATGGAATTTAGTCACAAAAGCTCGGCAAGATTTCTGGAAAAGATGGCATATCGAATACCTCAATGAGCTTCAGAAACGACAAAAATGATTGAGGAGTGAAGGTTCGATAAAAATCGGTTCCATCGTCATAATTATTGACAAAAAACAGCCCTGTTGCGAGTGGCTGCTTGGGAGAGTCATAGAGATCAGTCCCGGAAGCGATGGTGTCGTACGTGTGGCAAAGGTCAAAACTTCTCAAGGAGTGTATATCCGGAGCGTTACCAAGTTGTGTCCTTTGCCCAATCGAAGAGCCCGATAATTTGCAGATTACGAACTTACACGACCACACAGAACATTTTTCTTTTTTCATTATTTTGCATTCTTGCTCTCACTTTCGCTACGGGGGGAGCATGTTTCGTAGCAAACAAAACAGTATAGGGAGTTCGATATTGATCAACATCGGCATCGTCTTCACCGATAACGTTCGAAAGAGGAAAGGGGGGTCAGCCTTTCCGCTGTTATTTTAAAAAAAAAAATGCACGAGCGTCGTCCTGACAACATGAGACAAGTGACGGCTCACATCATCTTCTTCTTTTTACGTTTTTGCTCGATTCTTTTATTTTTTTTTTTTCATTCTCCGTTGTAACTTCGACATATACGCGACCTCGTTCGGTTTGCCATTAAAACGTTACGTCGTCGGCTGTCAGTCACTCGGGTTGCTGTCACTGTGGGCATTTTCCTCAGGAGGAGGGAGAGACGAGGTGCAACGAATTCGGCGAAAGGGGTGAGGCGCGAATATCCGAGGATACAAGTTCACGAGTTTCATATTCTTTATATCACTAGTTTTTACGAGAGTTTTGTGCTTGCACATTTCGTAATGGCGACGGCCCGGATCGGAGCTTTGTCTCAGCCGAACATCCAGGTTGGATCCACCTGGATTATATAATTCTCTTTCATCCTGATCAGGCAAGATCACGAGTTTTTTGTTTTCAAGACATACATTCTATATCAATTTTGTTGGTTTCTATGTTTTTATTTTCTCTTAACCTTTCCTTTTTTTCTTTCCCTTTACACGTTCATGCACAAAGGCAATTGCAAGTTTTGTATTTCTTTTTTTTGGATTATTTTGTTGTGATGTTTCAGCATATGTTTTTTTTTGTTTTGTTCTTATCGTTTTGTTAAAGAAACTCTGTAAATTTAAGTGTTTAATTAAATATAATGTTGTAAAAAAAGAGACTTAAATTTTAATTTTAACATTGGAAGTTAGGCACAAAGAGTTTAGCAAACGCTGATACAAGGAATTATCCAGGTTCTCTGAAAGGACGAAAAGCTGCGATTCAACGATTCAATAACTTATCTTCGTGTTGTTTCATAACCAAATGTATTTGCTCGTCTAAATTTATTTTCAATCGCAAATAAACTAGTAAGAACTACGTACTATTTGTCATTATTACTATAGTCTCTCAAATAAAAGAATAACTATACAAAATTTTCTTACTCCTCTGTTCATGTGAAAAGGTGTTATTAAAACTATTAGGAGAGGCAGTAGAGCAAGGGTCTGGAGCTACTGCATGCAAAGATGAATGATCATGATTGCTGGATGAATGTGTGGATATTGCTGTGGTAGTGGCAATAGGGAGTATATCTGATTTTTCGTGTAAAACGTCAAGTGTGAGGTTATCTACAAATTCCATGGAAATATCTATATCCATCTCATCATTTCTTTCAAAACTTGCAACAACCTCATTTTCACCACGCATATTTTCATGAGTACTCCCTTTGCTTTCATAATCAGAGAAATTTACTACAATACTATCACTCAACTTTTTACCCTTCTCAAAATTTTAATGACTTATGAATTCTAATACATCTCCAATCTCAAACTCCGTGGTTAAAACATTAATTAATTGAGTATTATCATGTTGGCATGTACGACTTTTCGATAGGCAGTATATATAGTGTGAAAGACAGCGCCACAGGCAAGGTGATACTTGCGGGCCTTGTAGTCAGTACAGTGTAAGCCACCGTGCCTTCTACACCTCTCGTCGGTTCTAGCTTTATTGTCTTTGTCTGATAAGTCGGTTGTAAGTCTGTAAAGTCTGTAAATTGTATCTGGTGTGTTCTACGTCGGTCGGCAGTTTTATTAAATAAACTTTTGTCTAACTTGTAATACTCGTTTTATTATTTCGCGCACCTCCTTTACTCACACCTCTTCAGGTT
>NW_019379711.1:328493-352251 GCF_000648655.2 Copidosoma floridanum
GTGCATAAAAAATGAGCTTATCAAACTATAGTTACTAAATTTTTTCTAGTTTATCTTTGACTGCAGTTACACTTGAGTATTCTTTAACAATAAATGCTGGAGATATATTTGCACCTAAGTGAAATACATATAACTGAATAAATGACCACACAAATTCTACTATACGCGACCATGAATGCAACGCTGTGCATGCTTTAAAACAATCATCTAAAGTGTCTATAATACTCTTGTATTCATGTTTTCGATTACCTATTACTAAAAGTGTACTTTGTGGTTTGCTGTAAGACCCAACAAATATTAAAAAAGGGTGATGAGGCAGATCTAAATCAGTCAACTGCTTTAAGAAGTTTGTTTAGCACGAGTCAACTTCTGCAATGTTCTAATAAAAAAAAAATATGTTATTGTTTTAACTTGTTGACAATGATTTTTAAAAATTATTTTAATTACTTACTGCCACATGATGAATAAAGTGAGTAGATATTTCTTGCTTTGAAAACGTAATAATGCCTCTTTCCTTGTGCTTTAATGTTTTTGTTACGTTAAAGAGGAAAGGTAGCACAAAAAAAGCTATAGTACTGTCAATTTCTGCCAATTAATATGTAATTAATTCAAATAAGTTAGTCTGTAACACGCTTCATAAGCAAATCAGTTTAAACATTATACCTTTTGTCCAAGTTTCTTTATTTCTAGCAACAAAATCTTTTACAGCAGCAGCTCTTGACGTTTTGGCATGTTTAACAATAGCTTCTGCCAAACGTGACCATTCAGAGACAAAAACAGAATTAATATTGGTGCCTACACTTTCTGGTATCTGTTTATTATTCACAAGGTCTGTAATGATCTTGTTAAAATCTAACTGAAGCTGGAACAGGAATAAATGATTGACCAAAAATTATTTTTAATGAGTTGAAGATGAGTAAAATAATACTAACTAGCGATATAGCTAAAGGACCATTAAGGCATTTGAATGTGTTTAAATAAGAGTTAGTCTTAATGACTTTTTTTTTGTTAACAGTTTGTATTAAAATTTGGAGTCGTTCCTCAAATGAATTTTCCCAAGTCGTTGAAACAAGACTCACATTAAATGTACTTCTATCATCAGACATTAAACAATCCAACGTAGAATTGATAGCAACTGAAATATTGTCAAAAAAGTGGTTAGGTATAAATGAGGATGCAAAACTGTTGAAAAAAAAGATAACCTTAGTTCACACGCAAAATTTTTGCCAAAAAATTCAGTTTGGACTTTGTCTTACCCAAAGATATATCTTCTGTACTATTATTGCTTATTCTGGTATTTTTTTCTGGTATCATTCCAGCATAGCTTAAATCTTGACGTTTACGCTTGTAGGCTTGGTACAGCTTTCCAGAGGCTGGTACTTCATTTCCCAAAGCATCTTCGTGATACCCTTTATACCATTCGTTAACGTCAATAGTGGGAAAGAGTTCTTTGATATCAAGGACTATTTTTTGAAATCGTTTTTTGTCAACTCTATAGAAAAAAAATTTGTTATGCAGATTGCTGTAACTAAAATACACTTAGTGTAATGTATACCCACGGAAAAAGAGTTAAAACTGTATTTCGCATGCTAAGTTTAAGCCTAAATATTTTTAATAATTATATTTAGATACAATATCGACAAGTTGAAAAATGACGGCTAGTATCCACGTTTTTACATGTAACTTTGGAGTAAAAGTACAATAACCATCCACTGTGTAATTATGTGCTATATTGGGGCAAACTTACTTGTAGTCCTGAGTATTTTCCGACAATAGTTTCTTCGTTATAAAATCTTTCAATAGTTTTTCATTTACTACCGTTTTCCTTTTAAATGAACCTAATATAATACATCCATCCAAATCATTTTCTAATTCATAATATAAGGCAGTCTTTTTAAATAGATAGTCATTATAATACATTATGTGCAAGTGTAGCCTATAAAGTACATTAGGCTATTATACTATAATTAGGTGAATCAGTTTTCATTGAAAAACAACCTTGCAAACTAACGTCAACTGTTTCTATCTCTTCTTTGCTATGCAGCTCTTCATTATTTTCCACTCTCAATATTTTGTTGACCTTTTCAGTGTCTTCATTACTACACATAATTTGTAATTGTTCAATTTCTACTTGATTCATCGATCGTGTGCGACTATCATAATTTTCTGCACTTGCAGATTCTTGTTCGTATGCGATATTTTTGTTTACTATGCACTGAGCAGTTTTAGTTGAATTTTTGTTAGTTAAGGGTGACGAATTTTTTTTATCATTAGCCTGGTCAATTACGAGTCTTGAAGCCTGCTCTATATCGACTAACATAAGTTGAAGCACTCTAAAGCAAAAAACTTGTCTTCCGACAAGTTATCTGGGTTGGAACAAATAAAAAAATAAAAAAATAGCATTACCCAACATTTTACTCTAAAAACAAAAGATAAACTGTCCTAATACTGTATTGTATCAATATACTCATTACATAAACATCGATTTTTTTTTTTTTATGTAGAATAACAATTAGGACACATGTCATTAACGTGGTACACATCGAACAGAAAATAAACATGTACACTAAAATTCAGTGTAACTTTTTTTCCCAGGACGCTAGAGTAAACCCAACATAGTGAAAAGTTTTTCAAAACTTAGTGGTAAGCACAAAGATAAACTTTCCTGCAGGTGAGATTGCTGAGGAATAAATTTAGTTGTTAGCACTTATTACAAAACTATCATCAAAGCATATCCCCAAACTAGTCTGAAAGCCCATCCCCAAACTAGTCTCAAAGCACATCCTGAAACTGGTCACAAAGCACATCCCAAAACTGGTCTGAAAGTCCATCCCAAAACTGGTCTCAAAGCCCATCCCCAAACTAGTCTCAAAGCACATCCTAAAACTGGTCACAAAGCACATCCCAAAACTGATCTTAAAGCACATCTCAAAACTGGTCTTAAAACTGACCTCATAACTGTTGTCAAAACTCATATAAAAACTGGTCTTACATTGAAGTTTTTTTTAAATCCCTGTCCTGAGCAATCTGTAAACTCTCATAGTGATCAAATTTAAGCCTTCGCTGAAAGGTGTCAGCAGCTACAGTCAGTATGGATGTAATATTTTGCAGACAAGTCGATAAAACGTTTAAAAGTGCTTTATTAACTTGTGGTAATCAGAAGAGGAGTTACAGTGGATTTTTAATACTGTCAACATCTTTTTTTAAGACCATACAAAACCTCACACGTCACCGTACAAGCAAGTATTGAGCTTCCACATGTGTGTACTCATCTAGACCTTAGCATGGCACCAAACTGTATGCAGCAACTGTTCATTAACCTTTATTTTAAACAAAGCAGTCTCAATTCATCTTTACAAAATAATAACAATGATATTTGACCAATAAAGCCCATTGCTAGTTTTTTCTGATTTTCATGAGCTTTAGATACTAGTAAATAGAAGTTTTTGCTTGAATATAATGAAAATACAATATTGTATGAGTGTAAAACACTGTTAATCTCTTTTTTTTAAACTAAAAAAATTAAATTTTTTTGTTGTGATTCAAGATTCAAATCACAATTGAATCGTTATTATTTCTTGAATCTTTGAATCCCGTGGACAGCCCCTCGCCTTCCCCGCCTTGTCTCAACGATGAAATCACGAATGGATCTCAAGGTATCTGTTATTTTACGCCAGATCAAGCATCGATTCGGATGTGACATCCATACACTCTTTTTAAAGTTTTATAAGGTACACAGATGTTTACGAATAGCTAGACTACATTGTAATTTTTTAGTTAAATGTAGATATTACAATTTGTTACCTAAACATATTTAAAATGGATTACCGTCTTTTTAAAATCTTGCATTTAAGAGTAGAAATGCAAATCATAAAAATAAATAAATTATTGCTAGATTCAGTAAATCGATCCTAAATATTGAAATATTTGATTCCAACACACATAAAAGATTTTTAGTAAACTCAATATCAATAATTGAAAAAACATTAATACATAAGAATATGGATCATAACATCATATTACAATTTGAAAACTGTGTATTTCTTAAACTAAAAATTGAATTGCAAGCTTTAGAACGAAAACTTGATAAGAAATAGAAAAATTTATATGACATAAAGTATAACAGTTTTAAAAGTCCTTCTTCGGACACACGCGTTGACGATACGTCTGAGGGTCAACGATCGTTTAGCCAAATAGCGTCTCTCACTCCTGTAGCGAACAACAACAATGATTCAAAGTGGCTGTTCAATCTTTATAATGTTACTCTAAATGACGATTAATATTATACAGAGTTATCAAAAAATCCATTGAATGAACTGATTAAATCTGTAACTACTTTTGTAAAACGTTGGTGCGACTTGGGAATTTTTGAGGATTGCAAGATCGACATACGATCGTCCGAAATAAGCAAAAATGATTTATCGAAGTGTTATGGTTTGGTTAAGGTACACAAGGCTGAAAATCCCATACGTATTATAGTTTCTGCTGTTAATTATCCTACTTATAATTTATCAAAATTCTTTACAAAATTTTTAAATGATAACATTCCAAAACCGAATTCATACATAAAAAACAGTTTTCATATAAAAGAAAAATTGAATTCTTTTATAATACCACAACATCACACAATAATTAGTTTAGATGTTGTTAGCTTATTTACCAACACAAGTGAAAGTATTATTTTAAAATCCATTAAAAACAACTGGAAGTATTTAAGAAATAAANCTTACTGGCCACTTTGTTAATTGATTCAATAATTAAAATACGACTAACGCCAATCACCACACAACTCGGGGCGCTTACTGGCCACTTTGTTAATTAATAAAATAATTAAAATAACACAAGCGCCAATCACCACACAACCCGAGGCACCTACTGGTAACTATCATTTATTAAAGATTCAAATGATAACAAAAGCACTTATTACTTAGCAACCTAGGGCGCTTGCAGGTCACTTCCTAAATCAGGTAAGCTATAAATAACTAGTGTGCAGTAGACGTTCCAGGTCGCTAGGTTAAATACCAGTGGGTAATTGGGTTTAATAGCTTGGGGTTTAATTTATTATATTAGAAATTATAATACATACAATGTATAATATATAGAATATAGCCAATTTGAATTTCACGCTACTTTCGAGCATGGCAACCCACGTTCGATGTTGTGTTTCCTTCTTCTGTAGCTTCAGCGCCGTACACGAAAACGAGCAGTCTTTATTTCCGAAACTCACAGATGTTTGCGCCTGAATGGGCCTTTAATATGGCAAATTTGAATAATGCCGCTGTATAATTTTGTATATTTTACTGGTGATGAGCACGTGTACAGTGTTGTAATCCAGAACGAGTGACAGAAACAACTGAAAAAGTGCCACTTAAAATTTTTAGTCTAGCAATATTTTTTTAATTCATCAGGGTAGGTCTATTAAAATGTCACATTCCTTCATATTTATGCAAATAAGTAATTTCAATAGATAAATAGAACAAGTTAGCAGTACTTACATAAATTAGTACTCAATACCATGTTTCAGATGCTGGTCATTATCGTGTTCTACCTTCTTACCGCCACTGGATGTTTGGTTGCATCTGAAAAAAAAGTAAACAAATATGTTACTACATTGATTAACGCAAAATGGAAAGATACACCTGTATTTCTGGAAGTTGCTGAGTATTTAAATGACGAGAATCCCAAGTTTTTCTGGGAATATGTTGAAGAAGTTTCAAGGCGATCGGCTGAGTTCCAAAAAATATGTTCGTATACCACATTAGTTGTTAATTACATGATTTTATATTGCACGTCAATTTATTTTGATTGTAAATTTACACATAAAAGATTCATGGTACGGTAGGCTTGTGTTTGTACAATACTTAAAACCACTCATGCTGCTTTACTGTCTGTTTATGTATTTATGAATAATCCCTTGGCCTGGAAAAAAAATGCCTTAGTTATTTTTCTGAGTCTTTCATTCTATCCCGTTGCCTGCCTGCTTCACTAACACCTTATTCAGGAATTTTTGTTTTGTACCATTGTTCATTGAATATCATGACTTTTGTTTTACGTCAAACTACCTTGGTAACCATTTTCTTTGTTATTTGATTTGTAATATGTTTCTCAACAAAGTATAAAACTTATAAGAAATGTCCAAGTAACTATGTAAAAAGAAAAACTTAAAGTGTAGGAGTGGTATTTCCTAGCTTCTATACTTTCTACACTACATTTCACCATGCCACAGCTTGACGTCACGTTACAATAGTGTCTATAAAGCTATAGCCTAGCCAAGTCATAAGGCCATAATTTAACTTACACCATAATTTTTTGCTACTTTTTTTTCTAAAGAATTGATTTTTTTGGCTTAGCCGTTTCCGAAAAACAATGGTCCTGCTGACTTGAGAATATAGTCAGTGTAACCAATGTAATATTTCGGGATCTCTTACACTAATCAAAACGGGCTTTATGGCATAATTATTGCTAATTATTTGCTACTTTTCTAGCAAAGAATAAGTTTTTTTGCTGCTACCATCGTCGAGTAACGATGGTCCTGCTGACTCGTGGCTGAAGCCAGCGTAGCCAACGCTGTATTTCTAGATCTGAAGTATCAATTCCAACGGTAGTAAAAGGATATTTTTTTGTTAATTATTTGCCATTTTTTGGCTTTTGAAATAATTTTTTTATCGCAACACTTGACAAGAAACAATGGTCCTGCTGACATGAAGCGTAAGTCAGCATAGCCAACGCGATGTCTCTCCGGATCTCTTACACTTATGAAAACGGGCTTTAGGGCATTATTCTTTGCTTATTATTTTCTACTCCTCTAGCAAAGAATAAATTTTTCTGCTGCTACCATCATCGAGTAACGATAGTCATGCTGACTCAAAGCTGAAGCCAGCGTAGCCACCGCTGTATTTCAAGACCTGTAGCCTCAATTTAATCAAGATTTAAGGGATATTCTTTTGCTAGTTATTTTGAAACAGTTATAATAAAAAAATGTATACTACTATGTGGCTGAGGAGGTCTAATTTTTACTAGAAAATCCAGCCATATATAGCGTAACACAATCATTCTTTAGTAAAGGTTTATTTTTTTAACTGTATGGTTGAACTCAAAACTGTACCTTCTAGCGTATCTGTACCTTTTTGCTCAAATGGCTTTTTCTTTTAATTTTTAATTAAAACTACTTTATAAAATCTTTCAGACTCCTCCTAAACAGTATACTAATTTTAAAGGATATTGAAAATAGTTCGTCAGTGGCTCTCGTGATAGCAGATAATTATTATGAAGAAATAATTACTCTCTTGGTGATGCTATCAAAATCGTTTATTGCTGTAAACAACGTTTCGGCCCGTACAGTAAACCACGTTACAAGGCCCTCATCAGGTACAACTTACTAAATAACAATTATAAAAGTATAAAAATATGAAACAAAAATATTTCAAGTCAACAATACTTTACAAGAAAATCGCACAATAATGAACACTCACATAGCCACGACAATAGCGACTCTAGGTATCACGATAGATGGTAGATCGAAAAATACGCACTTCTTAAGTNTCCATAATAACCAACTGGTACAGAAAACCGACCCACTCTGGACGTTATTTAAATTATAACTCCCATCACCCCTTATCGCAAAAAATAGCCATTGTTTATAACCCTAGTCGATTATAGTATCAAATTATCGGATAGCAAATTTCATAAGGAAAATTTAGACATTTCAAAAAAATTTTTATTGAAT
This sequence comes from Copidosoma floridanum, assembly GCF_000648655.2. Next base: position 336,220 of record NW_019379711.1, read on the forward strand.
AACCAATATCCGTTAAATTTTATTAACAAATATATCAAAAAAAGACTGACAATATTGTCTATAAATACACCTTTAAATCGAGTGGTCTCTAACAATAGGGGTCTCATGATATTACCTTCCTTCACAGGCTTTGACTCTATAATTAAGAGATATCTATATAAAAATAATATTAACGTAATTTTTAAATGTATTGACAAGTTCTCGAAATTTATTCGGTTAGGCAAAGATCGAATCAAACACACAGATAGATGTAACGCTGTATATAGAATTGTATGTAATGATTGCGATAGTTGCTACATAGGTCAATCCTCCAGGCGCTTGAAAACCAGAATAAATGAACACACGAATGATTGTAAGCATCGTAGGAAAAAGTCTGCATTGGTTGACCATATTGCTAAAACGAATCATTCTTTTAATTTTGATGAAGTAAAAATTCTTGACACGGAAAGTAATAGGTTCAAGCGACTTTTCTCAGAGATGCTATACATACATAGTTACCGAAATAATATCAACAGAATGCATGACACACAAAATTTGAAATTATGTTACAAAAATTTTATAACCGAACACACATAGAGCATCAGATTTACTGTAATTTAAATATGCGAATTCGTTGACTTGTACTGGGGTGGGGTGGCTGTAGCGTTGTGTGACTTAAATATACTCATGTAAAGTGAGTCACTTACACTGACCGATAGTATATAAGCACGATCGGAACTTAAGAAGTGCGTATTTTTCGATCTACCATCTATCGTGATACCTAGAGTCGCTATTGTCGTGGCTATGTGAGTGTTCATTATTGTGCGATTTTCTTGTAAAGTATTGTTGACTTGAAATATTTTTGTTTCATATTTTTATACTTTTATAATTGTTATGTAGAAAGTTGTACCTGATGAGGGCCTTGTAACGTGGTTTACTGTACGGGCCGAAACGTTGTTCACAGCAATAAAGGATTTTGATAGCATCACCAAGAGAGTCATTATTTCTTCATGATATTGAAAATACAAAACTTGAACGAAATTTGTTCGTTCTGATACTTAATTCGTTTACGCTTTTAAGAGTGGCAGTGCCGTAGGTCTGAAAATGGAGAGTCTTGCAGTTACTCACATAAGCTAGTTTTTTGTAATACATAAAGTTAATCGAAAAAAATTTAATGCAAGTTAAGTGTACATAAAAATCTTATTTCGTATAAATAAAATCGTGGAATTTCTGACTATTTGAAAGTAAATTTCATCACTTTGGCATTATTGTTTTTCAATGTGTTGTAACGGGGTGCGCAGGGGAAGGTAACACAGGGAAGAGGACGTGATCTCACGACCTACTTATTTGCATCTCGATCGGGCGGCTAGGCCCGAAAACCCTCCTCGTCACTCCTCGTTGATCCCGCCGGTCGATTTACCTGCTTTCAAGCCCCTATCACTGTGTAGGTGTAGTCAAGTGCCTCGGGATTACGGCGACGTCCCCGCAGAGCACCAAGGTCTAGAGGCAACACTGAAAATCTAATAACGTACAGAAGTACGGGTTAAGGGGATTCTCGGGGTGGGTACAATACACACATATACGGAATCAATAATTGATTACTTGAATATTCTTAGTTATGTGAAAAGAATAGTATATATTGAAGATTGAAAGAACACAAATTTATATCTATATCCACGTGGGTGTGTGTATACCGTAACGGGGAATCATATAAAATTAACTGATCTACAAGACCGCTGACTCTCGCACAAGTTAATCCTTACGTGACAAGCAGACCTTGCGAATCAAAACGAAAAGACGCGCGCAAAAACGCTTTCCTCAACTTACTTGTTTTAACGCAGACGCTGAAGGTGGCGGATTATACTGGGAATCCCTTGATCATATGGGAGGAACTGGTGGGCGTCCCCACTAGCTAAACTCCTTGGTCTTGACCTGGCTTGTGTAAACAAAATACTCCGGGTACTCGGGCGTCGTCGACCCTGGCTCTCCTCGCTTTGTCGACCGTCGTTGGTGCACCTAACCTCCCTTTCGATCACGTATTAAAACTCGCGCTACGCTGCTGCCTCGCACGGACTCCCAAGCTAGTCTGCCTCGACTCGCTCCGTTCTCCGTCGCTTCGCATCACCTCTCCCGTCTCCTCTCCCCGATCCTGCGAACTCTACGCGGTTGCGCCGTGACACTTCCTTCCTAGACGTTGGATACTTGCTCTACAACACTATGACCTAGGGTTTGCGGGTCCTACGTTCGCCTGACTCGTCGAAGAAAGTGACGGATAAGGAAATTGAAGCCTCATGATTTAGTTCATGATTCGTTTATTCGGAGGTATGAATACAAAAAGATTTACGCCCTCGAAGGGAGGGATAAGAGAAAAAGAGAGCACATGATAAAAAAAAAAAAAAAAAAAAAAAAACACAAGGAATATCGGAATAACTAGAAAAAAATCACAAAATTTAAGAATCAAATAAAGAAGACTAGTCGGTCCTAGGTATGACGTACCCAGCCTCCGTCCACCCTCTTTCACAGGTGGTGTTCTTGACGGCGGGGAAATCTTCTGATGTCTTTTATTCCGTTCAGACTACACCACCAGCAGCAATGAGGACGAGCCCCCGTGGAACGGGGGTCTAGTCCGGCCTGGCGTAGGGTTTCACGAGCCTCTTCCCACTACCGTTCGACAGACATCGCGTTGGCTACGCTGACTTGAGCCTCCTGTCAGCAGGACCATTGTTTCTTGTTAGGTGTTGCGGTTAAAAAATTATTTCAAAGGCCAAAAAATGGAAAATAATTGGCAAAAAAATATCCTTTCAATCCCGTTTGAATTGATGCTTCCGATCTACACGGAAAAAAATTTTTAAAGCTAGGACCTCAAATATCTTGAACGACCGTACTTCCAAAAAAATTGAACACTGGGACTTCCAAATACGACGAGCATGTAGTCAAATTAAGAAGCCCAGCAGTTCAAAAGAATTTAAACTCTTCTGATGATTTAAAAACAACTTCGTACCGCCTACGTTGATTACTTGATCTTTAACGTAATGCTCACATCTGTCGCATATGCTTACACACTTATTTCTACTTCATGTTTAATACTTAAAATATATAATTGCATCTCAAAAATTAAAACAAACTATCGTGTAGTACCGCTTACTTCGATAGCATAGTAGTACATGCCAGTGAATGTCCCTTCAGGACGTTCGTCCCACATCAATTATTTTGACGGGTATTATTTAAGCATCAAAAGTCTACTAAAATTAGCATAAGAAATACCCAAAAAATTTCAGATCATTTAACTGTGATTAATTGCTTCGTTCTCTAGTGGACTGTATGGTCTAATTAGGAGCCGGTAGGAAGGAGAGAACACTTTGAGATAATAAAAAACACTTGATAATAATTCACTAACTCTTTAAAGTTGTTTAATATAAATTTCACTGTTTTATTACAAATTTTGCTGCATAATACAAGCATAGCACGTATTTCTTACAATTCTTATTTTCGCTCTTATATTCATTTTTTATTTTATAAAGGTTTTAGTAAATATCATATTTTAACTAATAGTAATAAATCAAAGTTCAATTTAATTATTAAAGCGATTAATAACAGACCAATACTATATAGAGACCGCGTTTTAACTATGTGCTGGTCTCGCCGTGACGTCGTGTGCAACGAGCCATAAGCTACTGTTGGCGCAAGTGAAAGGAAGCAAGCGCGCGCTCATTTACTAAGATATAGCACACTTACTCAGCCCACATACAACAAACGCGCCTCTCTCGACTGGATCGCTATAGCTCTTTTTCTTTCTTCTCTCCCTTCTAGTTTCTATCTGTTTAAATGATTGGAGCTTCATTTTAAACAAACTGCATCTATTTTCACATGTTAAAGAAAAACACACCTTATAGAAAAATCACTTAAAATTGCATTTATAGGATCTGTATAAACCTCATCATTTTCGTTTGTGTGAAAGATTACTTTTATATAAACCTTATAAACTGTTTAATTTTTAAATTGATCTATAATTCTTTTTTTTTTTTTTTTTAAACAACACAAGAAAAATGGGGTCATATTCGCATAAAAGCGAATAATTAAGCACATCCATAAAAGAAATAAATAATTTCCAGTGTTGCTGCATATATCCGCGCTCGTTTCACCTCTATTAATTTTAAGCTAAATTTTTTCCTTACTAACTGTGTGATGAACGTCCTTAAGTCAAAAAATCACCTCAATATCAAAAGAAAAATAGTGAATGAAGAAAGCGCCATAAAAATCAATTATTGTATTTATAAAGTACAAAAAATTTTATTTTTATTTATGAAAATTTTGTAAAAATGTGGGAAATTGTATAAACAATTATTTATTTAATTTAAAAGTAACAAACTAATGATAAGTAAATACATCATTATTAATACATATGAAAGCTGTTGTGCTGAAACATACGAATTTCTAAGTTTTCTAAAAAAATGTTTTTATAAAAAAATCAGTTTATTAAATAAATCATTCATTTATCACTGTCATGTATAATCAAGCTAAAATAATTATTAAACTGAAATTAAAATGTACACTAAAAAAAAAAGTTATAAACCACAGCATAAGAAGTAGTAATTGAATTTCCCACATCAGGACTGTTCATAGTAGAGTAGGTAAGCGCCTTGGTTATTATGCACGAGGTAGGGGGTTTAAATCTCTTTGCAAACTGGTTTTTAAAAATATTTTTTATTTTATTTTTTTATATCTAAAATTGGTTAAAACAAAAAGAAATGAAATTCATAAAATTGGTGTTATGTTGTGTGGTGGTGTAGAGGGGACCGGGAGCACGTCAAGGAGGTGAAGTGAAGGGGGAGAATCAAACAAAATCCACTTCCGTTCCACTTTTTCTTAAAGTTACCGATCCGAAATTGTTTATTTACTCTGCAGTGCAGAACGTGCCTATAGAAATACAGCTTCAAAAATTAGTTTGTTGGCATAACATCGACATGTTGTTTACTCAGAATCATTGCTACTCTTCTGCAAGAAATTGATGCACTCGTCTGCCGTGTATCCCGCAAGTCTGTCTCAAGATGCTAACGGAATCGTCTGTTGTAAGTCTGCCGTAAGTCTGCAGAAACAGACCACAAGCAATTCTTACGCCACTTTCCCAACAACAGATACTTTGCTTCATAATTGGGTAAGACAAACTAAGACCAATGTTACCAGGGTAAGATAGTAAGTGGGGTCGGGTGGAGCCTCGATGTTCATATCGAGGTTATGCAAATGCTTGAGAATATATTTGTTTTTTGTTTTTTTACAAATGCAAGAAACCGCTGAAAATCGATGTTTTTTAAATAACCTTTTAAACGAATTATTTTTTATCTAAACATCGCGAACTTAAGTTGACTGTAGGCTTTGACGTGTCGTATTAGTGGTATTTTTGGAATTTTTTGCTTGCATATTTTTTGCAAAAATCTATTTGCTCATAAAAAAAAGTACTTTTTTGCAACTTAATTATTACCTCTTAGTCAGGTTACAGAGTTTTGTAATTGGGCTCATTCTCTTCCTCAAGAGTTGTACTTCTAGTCTTTTTTTATAGCTTATCAAATTTTTGCAACTTGGATCTTGCAAATTCAAGTGCAAAAAAGTGCTAAGTTGTTAAATAAAGTAACTCAATAAGTGTAAGCGGAATTGTTTCGAGTTTTTTGGCATTTGATCAGCAGAATTTTTCCTTAAGTTTATAAAAAAAAAAAAATTTCTCCGAAACGCATTTTTTTTTTTTTCTTCATATTAATTCTTGACACTTTATTTTACAATCAAAGAGGCTGAAATTTTTAGAAAGTACAGTGTACTAGTTAAATTTTTCGTTTAAAAATGCTACATGTCGTTTTAATGCTACGTACTGTTGCTAAATTAACGTTAAAATCGACATTGATTTTGTCGGCAAAGTAAGAGCAGCTGGCATCAGGTGCTATGAGGACTGAGTACTGGCGTTTCCAATTTGGCGTGCTTGAAAAATACTGATATCTTGGATTCCCGTCATCGCACCCAACTTGAGGTAGTTCAGCTACATAAAACGAAATATAGGATTAGTTTTGTAATAAAATTTTTTTCAAGTCCATAAATTTAATCTGTATTTTTTTTTTTTTTTTTTACTACTGTTTTTAATCAATTATTAAGTTTTTTATTGCGTTGTTGATGCTATTAAATTTCTTTTTCATACAGCTTGTGCATTGTCGTTAATTAATATAAAAATTCAATGCAATAATCCATAGATACACATGAATTATTTGTGTTGTTCGTTTTAATAAACACGGGATTGTCCTAGTCAACAATATTATTAGTGGAAAAAAATTACAACTGGTTTGCGACAATAATATCGACTTAACACGTTGGGGCTGGACTAAATACAGGGATGGTTTGAAGCAAAAAAATTTGAGTTTTTCATAATACCTGATGACATATTACAACAAATAAATTGGAATTGCGCGAAAGGTTGTTAATCTACCACTCTAATGCAGCTACAGAAAGCTTGTATTGTACTGATTTCTGCCGCATTTGCCAAGGTCACAATTTTTTTTCTAATACCAAACTAATAATCGTCAACATTCTAAGTAACTCTGTAGTAGTGGACGACATTAAACATACCTTATTACCCCAGTAAGTAAGGGAATCGAAATTATTTTGTAAAGATTCTTCCAATAGTTATGAAGGTGCCAGTGAGGATAAGATTTATGAACGTTGGATTTTGTTGAAATGAACGTATCTTCTATTACTAAACGAGCAAAACCTGCATGTGTATTGTATTACAAAATAATGTTTTCATAAATCGTGAAACATGATTTTTCTTTTGTAATTTGTACAATGAAATAAATTTCATTTAAATGTCTTGTTAAATTATTTCTTAGTATTACAACAATTATATTGCTATTACACGTAAATCATCCATTTGTTTATTCATGTTTTAATTTATGTCAAAAATCTTCCCTTCAAAAGAATTATAAAGAAATATATTTTAGTACGCACTGTTAACAGTAGTTAGTACAACACGAGCAATACTTTATGCAGCTGCACTGCCTCAATCAATAACCTCTCTCGCAGTTGCAACTTATTTGTTGCAAAATGTCATCAGGTATTATGAGAAAATCAGATTTTTTAGGCTTCAAACCATCCATGTAGCTAATCGAGCCCCAACGTGTGAGGTCGATTTTATTACCACAACCGAATTGTACTTTTTCTTTTTCTAATAATTATATTAATTAGGACAATCCAATGTTTATTAAAAAGAAAAACCCAAGTAATTAACGTGTATCTATGGATTATTGTATTGAATTTTTATATTTATTAACGACAATGCGCAACGCGTTTTAAACAAGCTTTGATAACATTAACAATGCAATAAAAACCATAATAATTATTTACAATTAGTAGTGAAAATATCATTAAAAAGTAAAGGTTGGGGGTATACATCAAAAAAATTTTTTTTACGGAACTAATGCCATATTTTGGTTTATCTAGCTGAACTACCACAAATTGGGTGCGATCACGGGAATCCAAGATATCAGTATTTTTTTAAGCACGTCAAATAGAAAACGCCAGTACTCAGTCCTCATAGCACCTGATGCCAGCTATTCCTTCTTTGCTGAGAAAATCAATGTCGATTTTAACGTTAATTTAGCAACAGTATGTGTCACTGAAACGACATGTAGTATTTTTGAATGAGAAATTTAATTATGAAACTATAATTCCTAAAAATTTCAGCCTCTGATTGTAAAATAAAGTGTCAAGAATTTCTATTTAAAGAAAAAAAATTATCTCTTCTCCCTTTAGTCGAAGGGCATTGATTTTTTTTTTCTTTTTTTTTTTTTTTTTTTTTTTTTTTTTTTTTTTTTTTTTTTTTTTTTTTTTTTTGTAAACTTAAAGAAAAATCTTACCAATTAAACAAGAAAAGAATTTGAAACGAATCTGTGTACATTCATTGAGTTATTTCATTTTACAACTTAGCATTTTTTTGCACTTCGATTTGTAAGAGCCTAGGTGCAAAAATTGAATGAGCTATAAAAAAAGACTAGAAGTACAATTCGTAAGGAAGAGAATGAGCCCAAATGCATCACTCTGTAACCTAACGAAGCGGTAATAATTAAGTTGCATAAAAATTATTTCTTTTATGAATAATTGGATTTTTGCAAAAAATATGCAAGCAAAAAATTCCAAAAAAAAATACCACCAATACCACACGTCAAAGCCTACAGTCTATTAAAATTCGGGACGTCTAGGTACAAAATAGTTAGTTCAACACGTTTTTTTAAAAACACCGGTTTTTAGCGGTTTTCTGCATTTTGTGAAGAAACAAAAAACCAAATTGAACCTAACTGGTTTCATTATGTATACCTTCTTTGTATATAGAAGTTTTTCTGGAAATATTTTTTTCCAAATAGTCAAAAAAAATTAAAATTACGTAAAACTACGTTTTTGCAACTTTACTGGCGATTTAAAAAACCTGCAACAGTTCAGCTGTTGGATTTTACGTACATTATTAATACGTACGAAGACGAACTAAAATCCGTCTGACTATCTGGGTTGGGTATATGCAAATGGAAACACTTTAATTATTTTGAAATATTATTCTAAATTTACGTTTTTTAAAAAGTTTCATAAATAGGGACATAATATAAATTAATAGGTACAACGTTCCATAATTATGTACATTTTGGTGTTATAATCTTTTTATAAAATAGAGTATTTTAACAATTGAGAATTATATTTAAAAATTATAATGATAATGGTTAATTTAAAGTGCACCAGCTAATACCAAAACTTCTACTGTTGAAGCTCATAATTAAGAAAAAAAAATTAAAGAAACAAGTATGATAAAATTTATGGTCACAGTAGGGGCCTTGTTACCTTATCTTATTATTTTACCTTATTACTTTCAAGGTTTTTGAGGTTGCTGATAACGAATATATCAAATTTACAAAAATCAACCCCCTTCACTCTTCACTAACCATCCCATGGCATGAAAAATCGCACATTTTTAAAAAGAATCGAGTCACATTTTTTTTGAGGTTTTTGGGTCGCTGAAAAGAAATATAAGTAAATATTTGTAATATTACGTAAAAGAATGTTTTTATTATTTAAGTATAGAGAATGTGATCATTTTTACAGAATCAAATTTTGTTACATCGTCAGACGTCAAATTCAATGACGCATCAGCGACTTCTGATGATGAAAAGTCTGAACTAGAAATATCTTTGTAGTCTATCAGACTATTTTCCACTGTCACATCTGAAGGTGATAACAAATCCACGACCTCGCTTGATAGCGATCACAGTTTTTTAGCTGGTAATTGTTGACAACTTTACGTATGGATCTGATGTAATCAAAAATCGTAAAACAATATACTGAATTGTTTTGGTCTGTGAACATTTTCGTGCACAATTCTCTTGAAATTTTTTAAAATATTTGTTTCACGATTCCAGAGCATCTACAGACGTCTGTCCAATTAGTCATAGCAAGTAAGCAATTATGTCAGTTCCATGAGTTAAGGTGGCTCCAGTGGCCTCAATGTTAAAATTATAAATAACCCAACCGAGGTTAATAAAATTAAATTATATTCTTTGAATTCCCATCTTTCTATTCGTATAAAAAAAAATTAAGGTTGACGATGAAAATTGTAAGAAATCATGCTTACAAAATCGTAGTTTTAAGACGGGTTAGATAGGAAATGCAAGCTTACGCGATATACAACCTACTGCTGCACTTATATAAATAACCCGTAAGGTGTAAAAAACATACTATCTTGTATATATTATTACGCAGTTTTCGATGACATGAGAAAAGTGTCTTGTTATCGAACAAAATCTTTAAATAATCGAAGACTAAGTATACAGTTGCGAGTGCAAGTCAGCTCTCAGCTGTCTGCATTCTGCAGAGTACATATAAATAGGTACAACTACTCTTGAACTTAGGAGCGTACCTGAACAGTTCATCAATTAGGGCACCATAAAACTTTTTTGTTTTTTTATATTAACTCACTAAAGTAACAGATAAAATGTAGAATATGGCTTACAACAGTCTCTACAATAATTTTATACCATATTTTAAAGAAAATAGGCACTAGGCGCTGGAGCCACCTTAAAAGCTTATGAACAGTCGTAGGCATATTCCCACTTGTATAATATCTGAATTATACTGCTAAAATTTTTCAGTATTAATATTGTAGCCTAATGATATAGCTTGTAATGTCCCATAAAATCGAAAAATCAAATTCATCTCAAGCACAGTTATAACTGCAAAAACTTCACTATTTTCAAACAATCGTCGAGCAGGGTTACCGTCATTAGGCTTGCCATACCCAGGGGTAGGCATGTAAACAATCAATCTTTATTTACGTTTATGACCGTCTTGAATGTGTATATATATATATACATGGGGCATTCCACGTCAAGTGAAACGGTCAAAAAATAGTTTAGGCCAAAATCTATGGGAATCGATAGTCCTTTGTGAAAAATCATTACTCTAATTTTTTCAATTTTTTTTACCGACACCAAAGCCGTCAATGACGGTCACAAATTTAAAATATTTTCTAAGACCTAATTCTTTCCAATTATTTTGCTAAGAAAAAAAAAATTAGGGCCATTTTCAAAAAGATTTGAGGTTATGTAACCCTTCTTTTTTAAGTTTTTAACCTTAAATAATTTTTTTCGCAAAGTAAGACACGATTTAAAAAAAGTTTTTTTTTTTAAACTTCATAACAAATTCTACTTCTGTGATTTTATGCGTAGTAGGCTTGAAACAGGAACAGGCGCTAGGTGGCGCTGAAAGTTATTGTCACCAAATTTGATGCTTTTTCGCTTTGGTTTTAAAGTTTTGCAATCAGATAAAAAACTTATTAGTATTCATGGAGGCTGCCGATGATGAGTGTGTAGTTAAACTGTCGGAATTCAAAATGGCTGATCCAATATGGCGGACGATTTTTTGAAAATATTCAAAAATAATTCTAAAAAAAATCGTATCGTATTACTCGTTCAATTCTAAGTAAAAATTGTATCTTGTACTTTTTCGGTTAAATGCATGTATTCAGAGAAAAGAATTCATGAAAGTTTAATTATACGAATTCGCGTCAGATTTCATATTTTGTCTATTCATCAATCCGTAAAAATAATTACAATACGTTTTCATTTATGCAATTAAATTTGTAGATCGCCGATATCGACATTAGTGTTAGGTTATCTGAAATCAACATGGTGGATTCAATATGGCCGCCGGTTGATTATTGTCATGGAATTTAAATGCGAAAATGAACCAGTCTATTCATGCTGTGGCAATCTCTGAAGCTTATACGATTCCAAGTGAGCTTCTATATGCTGTTTTAGTCACGTTAGGCTGAGAGCCCGTTTTGAAACTACCAGCCTATCGACTTATAACACAACCTCTTTGCAGGGATATTAAATGACCGGAACTTCTCATCTGGCCGTAAAATTCAACCTTACTTTTCAGTCATTTTTTTGTTCAAGAATGTGACCTAGTTATTATATTATGGGCAAAGATGTTAAGAATACCCGACGTCTACTAGACTCATCAGACCTGGGTCTGCAGGTCTGGTAAGTCTGATGACTTTTCTGACCCAACTTAACAGACTTATCAGTCTCGGATCGGGTAGGTTTAGTAAGTCTGGTGGGATCAACTATATGTGCAAGAGCGCAAAAAAACGGGCGCTATGTAACCCAACGCGCTTCATACGTTAAAAATACTTAATCCCAAGGTGATTAACCTGATACGCTAATCAAATGAATCCCGAGCTATGTAACCTAATGCGCTCAATAGATAATAAATAAACAAATCTTAAGCTATTTAACCAAATAATTCGATAGACGTTAACCTGTTAACCAAGGGGACAACAAGTCATATAAGTCCGTTCGGCTAAAGTTGCTTGGGACTACTTTTTTTGCTCGTTATTTATTTATCCATTACTATGATTTTTAACGGTAAATGAGTCCATTATATGACTTGTTGTTTCCTTGGTTATCAGGTTAACGTCTATTGGGTTATTGGGTTAAATAGTTGGGATTTGTTTATTTGTTATCTATTGAGCGTATTAGGTTACGTAGCTCGAGATTCATTTAATTAGCGCATCAGGTTAACTACCTTGGGATTAAGTATTTTATAAGTGTTAAGCGCGTTGTGTTACATAACGCCGTTCTTTGGCGCTCTTGCACATATAGCTGATCCTAACAGACTTACTAGATCTACCCGACTCGAGACTGACTAGTCTAAAGATTGTAAAATTCTTTGAAAGATATAAGTACATTTTTTTAAAAGAAAATTTATATTCTTGAGAAGTAATCGGTTTCAATGTCTATCTTCAAGCTAAAATACATCAACTCATTAAAAATGTANTAAGTTAAAAAGATGACATGATCGTTTAGTAAAGCAAAAAGTAGTTTCCCTACTAACTGGTATAGCCCAATTGTCGTGGTAAAAAAAAATTCAGATAAAATAAAAATTTGTTGCGATTTACTTAATTTAACATCAGCGTTAAGCGAGCAATTCACCCGATATCCAAGGTAAACGTCATGTTGGCTGGACTGAAAAGGTAAAAAATGGGAATACCCTATAAGTTTAAAAAATATAGATAGCGTAGTTTAGATGGTGGAGGTCAATATATAATAATTCGACTAATTACACATAATATTGACCCATCAAGTAATAACATTAATATTTATGATATGAGCGTTTGACCTAAGACACGTCTAAGCAGAAAAATGGAGAACGGTGTCTGCCGAGGCTTCGTTGGCGAAATTGGTTAACGTGCCTTCCCGGCAAGGAGGAGGCCCAGGTTCGACTCCTGGTCGATGCGGATACCTTTTTTCACTGCTTTGTAATTTTAATTGACAAAGTTTTTTCGCACTCCAGCGATTATCACTATAAAAATAAACGCGACGTTTCTATAAATTAAAATATAAAAAAATATATAGACAGCACAATTTAGATGGAGGAGGTCAATATATAATAACTAGACTGATTATAAAACAATATTGTGCTACACTAAAAGCAATTAGTAAAAACTTCAAATTTATCATCCACAAGTGTAGGATTTTTTAAGTTATACTTCTATAGGCGCGTTATGCGCGAGTATAAATCAACGATTTCAGATTTTGACCTTGAGAAAAAATGTGACGGAAGTGGATTTTGCTTGATTTTCTCCTTTTGCCTAGTCTCCATGACGTACTTCCAGTTTCTTCTACACCACATGACGCCACATCACGTCATCACACCCCACACATTTTTAATTTTATTTTTTTCCTTTTAACCAATTCTAAACAAGAAAAAAAAAAGATTTCCAAAATATTTGAACCCTTGACCTCCTGCATACTGACCGAGGTCCTAACCAACTCTGCAATAAGCGTGCCCAATATAAAAAACTTGATTACTTCATTTTATCGTACAATTCGTTGCTTATTTTTAATGTGAATTTTTTTTTACTGCGTATTCATTCATTTGGTTTGATTATACCTTAAATAAATTGATTATTTATTTAATAAAATATACTTTTTAGGTATATGTTTCGAAATTTCAATGTTTGATTTTTTTTAAATGAATGTTTTTAAATAAAGAGGTTTAAATTACCCGCAATGCTTATTTATCTATTGCATCGTAGTTCTTTGACTACATATGGTTATAAGCTTCCCATCTTCATCGATGTATTTATACACAATGGTACTTGAGAAAAGATGTGTGTGTGTGTGTGTGTGTGTGTGTGTGTGAGGGGGAATAATCGTGTAAATGTATGTGTATCTCACGTTTCGTCTCTTATATGATGAGGTTAGATTTGTACAAAAATAATGTTTAAGCAGAAATATAAAATTAAAGTACAACATTAAAGTACAACTCAATGTAAGTTTCATGGTGGAACAATGTGAAACAATATACTTTTTTTCTAATAACGTGTCATAATTGAACGATTTCAAATAATAAAATAAATAATAATTGTAGTTTTACTCATTTACTGCACTTGTAAAAATATTATTCAATACTTTTTTTCTTATTCAACTTACCTTCAGAAGTTGATTTCATTATATCTGATTACAATTATTTTCAAATTACAATCTCTATACAACTTTGAACACACATGTCATTCAGTAAAATGATAGCACTGTCAATAGTGCTCGAACAAAGGTAGAACTACAACTACTACTATAGAGCAGGTTAACAGAAATCGACGAATGTATGAGTATTTTATGACCCTTATGGGTATACTAAAGCCAACCCAACGGAGAAAAAAGCTAACTAGATACTTTTTTTTCCTCGTTTGGCTAGACTTTTCGGAAGCAGCCGCACTGTGGCCGTTGGTTGTCCTCGAGACTGAACACTCTTTAGTCGAAGTGTGTCAGCAGACTCATGGTGGACTAGAAGACAGTCTTTTACTTACATGAGGTGTGATGAGCAGTGGAGCTTGGGCGTTACAATAATGTCGTACCCACACAACGGAGCATTGCACCATGTGTATAAGTAACACAATTTTTCGAATTAGATGTTTCAACACAAACATTGGTAGTAACATATTACTACTTGAAATTCAAAGTTTAGCTAGGTAATTTTTGTCCAGCTTATAATTTTTTTTATAACGCAAATCCAGATGTGATTCTACTACTTGAATTTCACGTCGAATTTTACCTTGATATCATAGTCCCGGGCCCAAAAGATATTTCAATCTTATGTTTTCCAGTAAAAAAAAAATTGGTCGTTCCCCTTGAAAATTTTTCCAAGAATACGTGGAAAAAAGTTATGTCCAAATCAAAATTTGGCTTCATTTATTTATTTAACAATGTATGAAAAACTGCTGATTTTTTATTTAGTTTTTTGCTTATACCTCCGCTTCTATTGCTCTTTAAGAAATTTTTCGTCCACCGATGTTTTCGTCATCAAATTTCCTTTAAAAAAGACACTTGTAAATTAATTATTAATTGTTAATAATATGTCAATGGCAAAGAAGTGCAGAAAAACATTTTGTATACTAAAAAACTTTGTATCAACGTAAACAAAAATAATGATGTTAATTTGAACATAACCAAAAAAAATAGATATTAAGTGGCGTAACAAATAGCTGTTTGTAAAATTGCAAAGTAATTGTTAGTTTTTTTGTTAATTAGTTTTTTAATGTCAAACTTTAAAGTGATATTACAAACTTCACAGTTAATTCATTAACATTTCGCTTCGGAAAAAACCTTACATTTAATGTTAGTAGTAAAGACAAATAAGAAAAAATTGATTCTTGTAAATTTTGACGTTTTGCCAGCAAAAATTGTATTTTGCAACCAAAACAGTTACGTCTTTGCATACAAAATTCTATTTGGTCTGTCTCGTGTAATTTTGAAAAATAATTGACACGTGTTTTTTTTATGTGAAACATCTATTGCGGCGCTTGGGGGGTAAAAGCGAGCCTTGCGTGGCGACGCGTCGCCACGCGAGCCGTCGCCAGGCTCGTAAGCGGGCTCTCCCCCCACTCCTAGCTATCATCGCCCCACCAGAGCTGCGTCGCCACGCAAGAACCGCGTCGCCACGCAGCAGCGCCAGACCCAAGCGGGCTCTCTCCCCACTCCTAGCTACTTAGCGCACCACGCCAGAGCCGCGTCGCCGCATGCAAGCATTTTTGTTACATATTTTAGTTATCATCGACCTATTATTACTGTTATTCCATCGCAAACATCATCGAATGTTACCATTACTGACGTCACCGATGCTACGAATGATCAAACTTAATGTTTATTACGGTAGAAAATATAAGTATTTTTATAAATAGTCTGTATATTTTTATACTGCTACACTTTTCCATGTATTAGTAAAAATAAACAAAAACCATTTTTTAAATTTATGCTGCTTATTTTTATTTATACACTCTTCTTCTTACATACTCACATTTCTACCTTATATTTTTTATATCTGTGCCCGATTTTTTACTCTCAAGTGAAAAATTAAAAAATCATGTACTGCATAGGGGTGATGAGCTCAACGTCTTATAGAAAATTAATATGAATAAATAATACAACCGAGTTCAATAACGTATTCTTTGATGTTTCACATCTGTCGGGGGTC
>NW_019379711.1:353098-364025 GCF_000648655.2 Copidosoma floridanum
ACAATTCTTAAAAAAAAAAAACAGTTTTTAAAAACATTTGAACCCCCGCTCTTCTGCACAGTGGTCATGGCCCTTAACCACTCTGCTATGAACGAACCCGACTTCAGAAAATCTGATTACTTCATTTTGTCGTACATCTCGTTGCTTATTTTTAATGCAAATTTTTATTTACTGTGTATTTATTCGTTTGGTTTGATTGTGCATTACACAAATAGATAATTTATTTAATGAAATGTATTTTTTTGGTAGATGTTTCGAAAATTTCGAAATTAGTATATATTAGCAGAGCAGCTTTCGTATTATGTAATAATAAACGTTTATTTACTTATTAATAATTTGTTACTTTTAAAATAAATAAACAATTGTTGACACAATTTTTCATATTTTTTCAAAAATTAAGAAAAAATTTTTTGCACTGCGTAAATACAACAATTAATTATTGTGTTTTATTCTTTTACAATTTTTTCATTCGTGATTAAAGTAATTTTTTGACTTAAGGACGTCCTTCACATAGTTACTGGGGGAAAAGTTCAGAGAAGTGAGAGGAACGCTAATGTGTGCAGTGAAGCTAGCAATTGTTTTTCTCATGTGGATGTACTCACATACATGCTTTTACGCACACTTCATTCCCTCTTTCTAGATTCATTTAAAAATCAACTTGTGGGTCTACTTGTAATACTACCCTATTTAAATAAGCTATACTACAGAATGGTTTTTCCTAATTTTCTATGTACAAATATATTTTGGGTATTAAATATGGACGAGGAATAAGTGTGGAATCGTATGTGATAGATGTGAGCGTGTCGTTACAGTTATAAGTTAACGTCTGTGAGGGCAAGACTACTGTGGTTTGTATCATTGTTTGTATAATTGTTGTTTAAATTAGTGTTTGTATTTGTTGTCTAGACAAAAAGTAAGCTTAGCTGAAATAAGGAAGGAAAAGACAATTTGTTCTTGTTATGTAGGGCGTTATTGAAGGTAGGGTGGGTGGTCAACATGGGTTTTAGGAGAAGCTGTGAAAAGTTTATGTAGAAGGCCCTGCACAGACAATCACATGATACATATATACATATATAGTATAAACATGATCGCCTAAAGGGCTCGATTATTGTATATCGTTGCCCGAGTCACATATAATTTTTTTCTTACCGAAGTTGTAAAGTGCATTTTTATTCGGGTAACTTAAACAGACTATATGATTTAAGGATATATACAAATAATTTCAACAAGTAATGCGGTTTGTCCGCTCGCGCGTGCGCACACACACATCTATTCATTTTTTCAGTGTTTTTAGTGAGCCTTAACCTTTCTAACTCTAGTTCTTAGGTGACATTGAAGTACAATACTTGAAAGTTAGGAACTTATAAAATTAACTTATTTGTCAAAATAACGTATGTACAGAAATTTACAGATGAATAATATAGAATCGCATATCAATTTAGAGACAAGGTGTTAAAAAATTATATTATTTTTAACAATGAAGTTTTGTAATTCATTAAAAAATCAGATCCTTATAACAGCAGTTAAACATGCCTTGACAACTGTACTTAAGTTTAATGGTGTTAATGATTTATCTTCTTAAATAATTATAAAACCGTTGTTACATCTTTGAAAAAAATTTTATTTTAATCTGCAATATTGTTTCTAAACCGTTATTCGTATCCTATCGATGTGCAATAGTAAATAATCGAACAATGAATATTTAAGTAAATTAAACAGGAAGCAAAATAATTAAGAAAATATTTTTTAGAAAATTATGAGTACAAAAAAGTTTTTTATTCCCAAAAATTATGTGTATTGAAAAGAAAAAATTAAATTGAGGGTAGTTATTTGAGTTTAAACAACATTATTGAATATTAAAATATTGCTCCGTATGTATTCATTTTATTATGCTACGTTTCTGTTGAAAATCAATAAAAATTTTATTTTTATCTAGCAGAACTATTTATAATATTTCTTGAAATTAAATTATTTTTCTGATTTTTTAAAATCAAAATTGGTTTATTTTTGTGTTAATTTAATTAGCTTATTGCAAACTACCAATTTAAAGAAATGAAACTTTTAATACTTTGTACAAATAACACAGGACCACAAAAAAAAAGTTTCAGAGTACCAATAAGTGAATATATATTTCTTCTAGTTAGAATTTCTACCTAACGTCAAAAAGTGCCAAAAGTGATCGTGAATTCCAGGCTCTTAATGCAAAGTTATATACTACGAGAATTTGAAATGTAAATTAACATTTTTTATAGTAGGTGTACCCCATTTAATGTCCAAGTGACAGGTGTGACATGGTAAAAAATTTCTAACCTCAAAAAACTAGACAATCCTTACCAAAATATAAAAGGCTTATAAGATTGATTTGTAGATATGAATTTAACGTTCTTAAGGGTAGTTTCTCACGTATGTTTTGATTTAAAATGAGAATTCTGCTTATCAATTGCTTTATATCATCAAAATTTAAACCTAACCTCAAAAAATACTGAAGATAAACATAAAAACGGCTAAACATAGATATTGAGTATAAAGTAAATTATTTTTTGTGTATTTTTGCGCGCTTCATTACAATCTGCAGCTGAAATTGCTCAACTACGTTATAATTTTAACATAACCTCAAGAATATTTAAACAGAGCTTTATACCACTAAAGATTGATATAAATTTAAAAGTGTAACCATGCATTTGTCTTTACAACATCAGAATCAAATATATATATCTAAATACGCGGATATCGATTACGGTATGTTAATCTTATTTATGCTGTGATTCGTTTCTTCTAACCTCCAAAAGCACTAAAATGTATCTTAAAATGGAAAATCCCATGCAAACATTTAGTACTAGTTATTAAAGCTGTCTCTAAAACAGTCTCACACGCATTTTGATGTGCTAATTAGGAACCTCTTTAATTTCCTCTGTTACATCATGATGTCTACATAACCTCAAAATAGGAGGCATTTGTTTTAGTGCTGGTACTGAAAATGACGTATATCATGGCCTTTTTCTATGGAAGTAGTATTCATCATGTGCACAACTCTCCCATTCACATGAGAAACATGGAATATTTTGTAAAATTGAATTTCATTTTACTAGCGTGGCGTCAGTTTAGACATATGGTTGTTGATGAAATATAATTTTTTTCTTAAGTAAATGTGTTAAAATTTTTATTTGTTTTATAAACGTCACACAAAAAAAAGTAGATAAATAAAAAATGTTGAATATTGAGTAAAGTAAAAATAATGTTTTGTTTTATCAATAACCACGTACCTGAACTGACACCTTGCTAGTCAAGTAGATTTGAAGATTTTTATTGATATTTAGCAGGTCGTCTTACCGACAAATCAGTCAAAAAATCATTAATTACTGTAGCATACTTATAACACTCGTCACTTACATTTGATAAACTACAATAGCGGAAATTAATAAAGTGTCTTTACATAATTACTTACATAGACTTATTTTAATATATTTTAGTGTACTCGTAAGAAATAATAGGTATATTTTTATATATTTTGGCGTATGTGTTTATGAGACTACTATATATAGCTATATAATTTCTTTTTTTAACTTACAGATGACAGTTCATTTATGCTGTTGCTGTTTTTAGCATTAATATTTTACGGTTTAAAATCAATTTTTTTTACGTATGAGTTCTTCTAAAATGTCTGTGTGTCATAACAGAGATAAATTTTGCGTTGTTTGTGGACAATATTTACCAACTAAAGTTAGGAAAAATGTCACAGATACATGTAGAGAAATGTATGAAAACTGTTATGGCATTGAGCTGCAGATAAGTAATGATTGGACCCCGCGAGTGGTTTGTAAAAATGTTTAGCATCCATCTCCAGTTTTGATAAAGGAAAAAAAGAATCAAAACGTTTTTCAAAACCTATGCTCTGGTGACAACCTGAAAACCATAAAAAAGACTGTTTTTTTTGTTTACGTGAGACTAAGGGTTTCAATTCTAAAAACAGACATAACATCAAATATCTTGAATGTGATTCAGTAACTCACCCTGAAAAAGTTACTAAAGATCCATCAGAATTGAGCTTGTCCAAATATGATCGATCTGAGGAGTACGACGTTGACATACAAGTATCTGAAGAAGGTAATATTAATGTCTATTAATTTTAAATGTAAATTCATCAAGTATTTATAGTAATAAGATAAATTTACCATTATGTTAGAGGCTGAAGAAGTATTAAGTAGTGAGTATGAGGATTCAGATACAGATCTTATATGAAAAAAAATGTTTGATCAAGATGAACTCAGTGATTTAATTAGAGACCTGGGATTGTCCACAGAAAATGCTGAATTGTTAGCCTCTAGATTAATAGAGAAAACTTGTTTGACGCCACTAATAGAAGTGAGTTTTCACCACAACAGCTTTGACCTAAAAAGCTTTGAAGTGAGATTTCAAGGAGTTTAGAATGAGAAAATGTTAGCTGACTATTGTTGGATGATGAAAAGAGACACAAATATTTTAGACAAAAGAAAGTCCATTTGAAGATCATTTTAAGATAAAAAAAACTCGCTACTCAAGCAAAAAAGACTAATTTTAAATGTGTATATTGTAGAAAACCCAGGAGTTTATTTATTTTAAAACTGAAAGATTTTTATTGAAAACTCTAAGATACTGAGCAAACTACTCGTGAATCCCTTTCATTGACGAATTTCAATTAATTTTGTACGTTATTTTTGGCGGTAAACATTTTTGAAATTTTTAGGTTACAAAATTCTTACAATGTAATAAATATCACTAAAAAGTTTGGGTTACTTCAACAATAGCAAATACAAATGTCTTTTTATATACCCTTATCGTTTATTACCTTGAACTAAGGGCCAAGAATTCTCAATTTTTATGTTAAATTGTGGTGTTTTGGAGGTTATGTAGAAATGATGACGTTAAGGAACAATTCAGACAGCATGCTTTCTCATAATTCTGAGATATGTTCCTAACTATGACTACAACTGGTTAATATTCAAATTGAAATCGATCCTAATTTTTTTCCCTTTTTCGTAAGGTATTGAGGATTTTTCAGGTTATAAATTTTTTGCAATGTCATAAATATTACTTCAACCGTAAATAAAGTGCATTTACTGGAAAAAATATAGTTGTCAATTTATTAATCCTAATTATGTATTGCTTTGCAGTACGAGCCTAGAGTTTGCGATTTTTCTGTTTACTTCTGGTGTTTTTTGAGGTTAGATAAAAATTGTGGCACGATGGAGCAATTTGGACACCAGATTCAGACTTAGAACCTCATAATACATAAGGTATGTATATTTTTTTTTGGTACCCTGACTTTTTTTTTTTTTTTTTTTTTTTGAAATGTGTGATTCTTACGTTTATTTTTAGTGTTTTTTGATGTTAGAAAAAAATTCTGATGTGCTGAAGCAATTTGGACATCGGAATCGGATTCAGCACCTCAATATCCATATAGTGTATGTATAGTAGCTTGAAGGTACTCTGACTTTTTTTTGGTGGTCCTGTGTAATCTTGTCTACTAAAAATTTTAGATAAATATAAGATGACGTATATGTCACAAATAGCTGTTCTTTAGCTCGTATACATACAAAAGAATAGATTAAAGGCAGGCGGGTTTTTTTTATAGCAGAATAATAAGAAAATACGTAGCAATTTAAATAAATTATTGTAATGGAACGTAATGGTAAGTATTTAAAATATATGAATAAAATAATAATAACAAGCAAATGCTAATGCATCTCAGATTTAATACAATGAATCAATGAATCAACAGTGGTTCTACAAATAGATTAAAAAAGGAGTAATAAGGAGACATACAAAACAACTTTTTTTGGTTACAGTCACGAACTCATCCATTAAATTTTATTAAAAGTTGCGGTGGTGTTGGAACAGTAGAATATGTTCTGAATATAGTGCGGGGTTAGTAATGGGGTTGTTGGGAATACTAACAAAAAGTGTGACGGTTTAGGTGAGTTTGGGAGGAGGGGTGTCGCAGAAAAAATGACGAAGAGTTCTATTCGGTTAAAATAACCAACAAATGTATGAAAGTATTTCTTATTTTGTGGGGGAAGGGGCAGTGGAGGCTGTGGAGAGGCCTGGGAAGTTTGGCGGACTCTGAATATCGTATTAGTGGTTAAAAATATGACCAAAAGTCGTTAAATCTTCTCTTTTGCGGCGGTAGTTGGGAGCATTGGGTTTGTTGTGGTGGCCAGCGGAGAGGCGGAGGGAGAAATTCAGAAAAGGCTCGCCTTGACATCTATGTAATATAAAAAGATGTATATGTATGTATGTTTACGAGGTATGCTTGAAAAAAATTTTAAAAGCTTATTGACTACGTAAATTTGGTTCTTAATTCTTTCATAACGTTTTCATGGTACTATATTCCCAATTTATGCCGCCAACAAAAAAAACTTTGAAAAACTAGGTACTTAAGAAAATTTGCTTTTTACTTTTTGTTTGCTAAACAATCTTTGAGTTTCGGGATTTGGTTGGAAAGTGAAATGTATAAAATATGTATTTCAAACTGTTACATGTGGCGTCAAATAAACCACAAAAAGCTTCAACTTTTGGTACTGAATTTAAAATATCATATAAAATCTATAAAAAAATTTGTACATCATAAATGAGTTTCTATTCGTTCGCGTAAGCAACATGCCTTGATATTTTAACTTCAGATTTCTTGAGTCTTAGTTTATTATGTATTTCAGTCGGAATGGAATGGCTCAGTTTTGAAAATGGTAATGGAGCTGCTTAACAGAACAAATAACAGAGTAATGTTATTTTTTTTAGTAAACTATTTTTTTTTATTTAAATGAAATTGTCATTTTAAGAAAATTGTATAACACAAAACATCCCCCTAACTGCACAGTAAAGCAAAAATGACACTGTTTGAAAGAAATTGGCCTTAATCACAAATTTTAATCGAGTTAAGTTTTTTCTTTTTTTTTAAATGCTTGTACGATAACTGTTTTGCACGTGTTATTGCAACTTATTAATTATGATAGAACGTATCCTTTAACAAGTGTAAAAAGTTAAAAATGCTACAATCGCTACTAAAACTTTTAAAAATAGGTAGAAATGGAATGTTTATCATAACTCTTCGAGAAATAACCATATGGGTAGTTCTTCTCCAATTAAATAACACTTTTCCATTTACTAACATAACTTTAATAAATTCCTTAAACTTTTTTCATTTAAACTTTTTTATGTCATGAAGTACCTTTACCTCCCACAGAATGTAAATAATTTTACAATTAACACGTTAAATTCAGGAAAATTTTGCCCAATGTTGGTAGGTTCTTGTGTGCTAGTGCATGAAACGCGAGGGGCAAGGTGTATGTATACTTCTGAGTATCGTTCAGCTCTGACGAACTTTTTTGTAGTGGTATGAATTATACGTCATAAAAATAAATTTAGTGATTTATTAAAAAAATTAAAGGTTTTTATTGTATGAGCAGTTAAAAATGAATTAAATTATTGTATTGTAGGGCAAACTTTACTTATTTAAAAAAAATTTTTTTAATGATGGTGAGTAAATATTATACGAAAATTAAGAGATTCATGTCACAAATGAGATATTTGCTTTGATATTTAAAAATCTTTTATATCATGTTTAAGTTTTTACTTAATAATTTGTGAATTCTATAGTCATTTATGTCTATTATTGCTATATTTTCATTAATAAAATTTGTACACTGCTAGAGACAAATTAAATGAACCAAAATATTATATAACAATTTACCAACTCGATAGTCATTGGGATTTAAGTTTTGATACATCATTAAACATAATAATTTTATTTAGAAGAACTAAAATAGTCTCAAATAATTTATACATGATTCAACAAAATATTTAATTGTACTCAATCAATTTTATAGTCTATTAGACGTAAGTGTTGCTATACTCCTCCAAATAAGTCTGGTTAGCTGCGTAAGACTAAACAAACTAGTATAACGGAAACAAAAGATAGTTGAACAGAAACATATTTATCGCTGTGTCTACCTTTTTTCCCCTTTTACAATTTTCGAAACTTTGTCCTTAGATATCTAAGCAAAGTTTTTAGCTGCGCCATTCTTGGCCGGATGATGCGAAATCGAAAAAGTATGTTAACACCGTTGCACTGTATAAAATCATAAAATTTTCTACTTTTTAATTGCGATCCGCTGTCTGTTACACAATGCATTGTCAGGCCAAAATGCGCAATAAGTGTTTTAAATAGTTTTACCAATTTACATTCTCTCGTACTCTTCAGTTCTCCGGCCATTTCGAATAGGCATCTAAAATTATTGAAAACGTTTTACCGTAAAAAGGCCCTGCAAAGTCATAATGTATTCTACTCTAGGATTTATCTGGGCATGACCAAGTGTTTGACGAAGCTGTTTTACTTTAACTAAACATATCTTACATTTCTTAACTATCTTTTCCAAATCCGTATCTCTATTTGGCCGCCAAACATACGATTGAGCAAACATTTTTATCTTGAATGCTTTGGAAGTAATCCATTTAAAATGAGCAATCTCATATCCGAAAGGGCTGCTCTTAGGCATCAGAGTCAACGGCCTTTTTTGACAGTAAGCTCTTACTTCATTGCATGATAGTGTTTCTTGTCTTCTAAGAGTTCTTTTGTTTCTGGCCAGTCATTCAAGACATATCACATTACTTTACTCAGTATATTATCTCTTCAACTTACTTTTACAAGCATGTTATGATTGAATGTGCTCATATTTTCCTTAAATAAGGGATGTGCAACAATATGTATCATTTGTCATTATCATTTTCAATTAGAGAGCAAGATAACGCATCGCAATTCGCTTTTTCTTCCAACTTTATGTGTTCAATTTGTTATCAAAAACTTGATGAATAATACATCTATCTTTAAAGATAATTATCCTCTGTTAGCGGTATCCCATTTTGCAGTTCGAAAATAAGTTGTAGTGGCTTGTTGTATGTACGTAATGTAATTTCTTTATCAAACACAAATATTGCTCCTTGGAGTCAAAACGAGCTAGCATTTTGGGAAAATTAACTCGTTCTTCAACCATACGAATGCCTTATCGCAGTTGTTATCCCAGTTCAATTGTTTTTTGCATAGAAGGTCGTAAATCGGTTTCAGTCTTTTGAATCTTTTTTTCGAAAAACGCACTTGAAAATTTATAAGCCCTAAAAATGAGGCTAACTCTTTATTATTTGTTGGAGGTAGTATATTAATCATTGCCTCCACCCTAGATTTTGCCTTACGCAAGCCGTTTTTATCCATGACGAAACTTGAAACTTCAACTCGGTCTTACATAAAACTACATTTATTATTATTTAACCTTAAACCGCTTCCTTGTAAACGTAAACATACTTTTTTTTTAATTTTCGAAGTTTAAGTTTCCGTGTCTTTTATGCCACAGACAAATTGATCTCGCAGAGCTGCTTTAAAATCTGCAAAATTGCAGTGCAGTGCTAATGTTTTAAGCCTTACTGAAAATTCCGCAATCGATTCCGCTTGTTCCTGTTTAGTTTAGTTGAACTTACACCATTCCATAACTTAAGATGGCTTTAGATTGAGATGATCTGACATTAAGTCAATATCGTCTTTAAATTTTTTAGACGACGCTTTGATTGGTAAAACTAGTTGCCTTATAAATTTAAACGCATCTTCATCCAAGCGTGTTAACATTATCGCTACTCGTTTTGAGTCAGCTGTCACGTCTTTAGCAATTAAGAGTAAGTCCAGTCTCTTGATAAATATTGGACTTATCGAGAAAGCCATTAGGGCATAACTTTTTGCTCAATTCTTTAATTTTTTCACTTTCACTGTACTGTAAGTCTTTTTAATTCTGTAATCAGTTCAGTGTTATTGAGCTCTTGAATCCAGCATGTTTTTCCCGTACTGGGCATCACTCACTTTATTTCCTACTGCGTACCTTTCTACAGCATGACTTACTTCCATGCACCAGTATTCGTTTACACCTATCAACAAGTACCTTTCTACTTGCTGAACTCTTCTTTTGCTGAATTACTTTACATTAGTTTTACCTTTATGTGATTCTATTTCTAATCATTAATAATCACAAATACAGTTTGTTATCCTTCGTCACCATAGTTGTAATGTATTGATGTTAATAAAATAAATGCACCACTGTGTGCTATACATGTAAGATAGTAGAGCTTATTTTACAAGTATAAAAATAAGGTAAAGTGAATGTAATACAAATAAGCACTAATACAGCAAGAGGATTTGCGCGGCCCTTTAGGGATATTATTTGACCAGCTACACTGAGAGAAACCTAGCGCGTGATCCGTCCTTAAGGTGGCGCAGTTGAGCTGCCACTTGTTTGGAACGCACGGGACACCAGACTAGCGCGTCAGCTGCACCACTAGACTGGCTTGAGCGTTGAGCTGTAAGGCTAGCGCAAGTACTGCATCATACAGTGTACCATACGTTAAGCATGAGAATAAAATCGTATCTGTATTTATTTGTCGATCAAAATGCGATAAGTTTAAACGCATTATGACTCAGAAAGCCACTTTGTTTCATTTTCCATTTTGAAAAACTTGTTCATTTTAATCAAAAATTTGAATTAAAATATTTTTTACAAATACTACCACTTTTATCATGAAAAAACAAATATTCCAGCATACGGTGACTAATAACAAAAATAAAATTTTTTCCTTATTATTGTAGCCAGTATACTGTTTAAACAAACTTCACTATATCTTAAATCCCCTGTCAACCCGGCAATACATACTAAACGATTTATGAATATAGTTAATATAGGTGAAAGTTGTTAATTTTTTTACATTAAACTTATTTCCGTTATTTTATTTATTTAAATAAAGGCAAGAGACGAATATCACTTATATTATATTAATATAAATGTACTGTCTAATAAAAATAAGGTTATGTGAGTTAAAAAAAAGGTCATTTACCATGACACCACTTCATGAAGTCATC
>NW_019379711.1:384795-425088 GCF_000648655.2 Copidosoma floridanum
ACATATAGTTGCAAACTTATAGCACTGACAAACGACAGACTAAACGAATGGACAATCACACGTAGACCACACGCGCACACACCATAGAGATATAATAAGGGAAGGTATAGGGTCTCATGTAAGTAGCACTGTCCACTGGAGCAGAATGAGAGAAAAGATTGCGGTACCTGTCCATCTATATACATACATTTATTTATTTACTTATTTATTCAGAACTTATTACACTTTTCGATATTGTTTAAAACACTATCGGGCCACTTATAAAAAACTGGCTAGTAGCACCTCTGACAAAGACTAATAAACAATTAGTTCACACTCGATGAGTGACAGAAAGCTACTAACTAAAACACTGCGCGAAGAAATCCTCCTTGCGCGAAGCTTTAGTTAAAACTTCTTTGTTTTACATAATGTGAGGCCGGTACTTGCTTACTTTATGTGTGCAGGCTTAGCGGCTCGCTTCGGTTGTCACTTGACACTTCCAAGAGCCACGAAGTACACATTCAGCTTTGTTAAGTGACGACTTTCGTTAAGTATGACTCTTTAAAGAGTCTTAAAATTTTATCATAAAAAAAGGGAATGAGAATGAATATGATGTAAAATAGAATAAAATAAAAAATTTATTTATTTATGCAAGTCGTCAATTAACAATTTTTAGTGAAGTGTTGGGGAAAGCAGTTTGATGATATATAAGAGAAAAGTAATGATAAGTACGACTTAGTTATGTCCATTTCAAAAAAGTTTCTTACGGAAGCTAGAATCAGACTTATGAAATTAGGACTCTCTCTTAGAATTTACTCTGCAAAAGTTGAAATGTTTTTCAAAATGGCTGAAGAAAATACAAATTTTTTTAATAATTGTTATAATTTTATAGACGTTGGTGGTGAATTTATCTGTGATTTAGAAGAAGTCAAACTATACGTAGAGAACGTAAGTATTTCTTAAAATAATCTCACTATTTTGTACAATTTTTGGCTAAAAAACTAATTACAATTACACATCCACGTATATATAGAGTTATTACATGCATATGCCTGTGGGTAACATTAATATTTTGCTAAATAAAATCCTTGCTTGTAAAAAATAACTGCAATAAATTAGTTTCCTGTTTATCATTGTGTTTGTAAGTATAAAAAAGTGGCAGGGATCACCGGCCTTACCGGCGAGGAGTGGTCCCTGAAACACGGGGCTTCTCTGGGGATGCTAATTAGTCTGGATTTGATACTTCTGTAAAGAGCGCTGGCTTAACCGGTGAGGAGCGGACGTCCTGGAATAATGGAGTCTTCTCCGGGGAAAGGCTACACAGTGGCGTGTGGACCCGATGCACCATTGGTGCAAAGAGCGCCAGGTTAACTGGCAAGGTTTGTTCCACCGGAGATACTCATACTGTGCCCATGGATTAAGGTAGGATATGAGAAAAAAGGTTGGGAAATGGGTGTGGCAATACACCCTCACACATAGGTGGTGAGTGGGTGGCCCCTGCGCCACTAGGTCAGTAGGCTGTCGTGGTAACCTGGTAGATAAAAAAAAAAAGTATAAAAAGTACGTTGGTTTTAATAAAAAAATTCGGTAACCTTTATAATTTATACCGCTGAAAATTTTTTACCAAAGTAACGTATAAAAATTTAAATCTTAGCTTTACCAAAATTTTTCTTAGAAAAGTTATTATTATTGTTATTTTTTACTAACCATGGTTACAATAAATAGAAAAACTTGATTAAAACAAGAACATTATTCCAAGAACATTTTTTCGTATGTTTACCATGTTTTGTAGTAGCTAGATCAGATTTTTATTTAAAGTTACGTAAAGGCTAGTTCATGTTGCAACGTCGTAGTGTAATAGGTGATTGAATTTACTTAGTCCGTGCAATTTGTAAAAGCCTTTCTGATATTGTTAAAAGAAATAACGACTTCTTTAAATTAATGTTATAAAATAAACATGCACAACATTTATGTAAGAGATACACATATACTTCAGAATTATTAAACAAAATTATCTTAAGCCATCGTTAGAATATTATAGACCACATTATGAAACAGTCGTAAAAAACATTGTTACTTGTATTTTTACTTCTTTGTTTCCATGCACTACATAATCTACATAATATACAAATTTCTTATAGTAGATATAAATAGATAATTCTACTCATGTCGTCGTAACATTAAAAATTCTGTTGAATGACTTACCATCATTTAACCGTGCCTTTGATAAAAAATTAAAGGTTGTGGATTTCAGTCTCACGCTCCTCCATATGCTGTGGGACCAGCGGACAATCCAAATATTTGCCAATTTACTATTTAAGAATGGTAAAAGAGAGAGAGAGAGAGAGAGAGAGAGAGAGAGAGAGAGAGAGAGAGAGAGAGAGAGAGAGAGAGAGAGAGAGAGAGAGAGAGAGAGAGAGAGAGAGAGAGAGAGAGAGAGAGAGAGAGAGAGAGAGAGAGAGAGAGAGAGAGAGAGAGAGAGAGAGAGAGAGAGAGAGAGAGAGAGAGAGAGAGAGAGAGAGAGAGAGAGAGAGAGAGAGAGAGAGAGAGAGAGAGAGAGAGAGAGAGAGAGAGAGAGAGAGAGAGAGAGAGAGAGAGAGAGAGAGAGAGAGAGAGAGAGAGAGAGAGAGAGAGAGAGAGAGAGAGAGAGAGAGAGAGAGAGAGAGAGAGAGAGAGAGAGAGAGAGAGAGAGAGAGAGAGAGAGAGAGAGAGAGAGAGAGAGAGAGAGAGAGAGAGAGAGAGAGAGAGAGAGAGAGAGAGAGAGAGAGAGAGAGAGAGAGAGAGAGAGAGAGAGAGAGAGAGAGAGAGAGAGAGAGAGAGAGAGAGAGAGAGAGAGAGAGAGAGAGAGAGAGAGAGAGAGAGAGAGAGAGAGAGAGAGAGAGAGAGAGAGAGAGAGAGAGAGAGAGAGAGAGAGAGAGAGAGAGAGAGAGAGAGAGAGAGAGAGAGAGAGAGAGAGAGAGAGAGAGAGAGAGAGAGAGAGAGAGAGAGAGAGAGAGAGAGAGAGAGAGAGAGAGAGAGAGAGAGAGAGAGAGAGAGAGAGAGAGAGAGAGAGAGAGAGAGAGAGAGAGAGAGAGAGAGAGAGAGAGAGAGAGAGAGAGAGAGAGAGAGAGAGAGAGAGAGAGAGAGAGAGAGAGAGAGAGAGAGAGAGAGAGAGAGAGAGAGAGAGAGAGAGAGAGAGAGAGAGAGAGAGAGAGAGAGAGAGAGAGAGAGAGAGAGAGAGAGAGAGAGAGAGAGAGAGAGAGAGAGAGAGAGAGAGAGAGAGAGAGAGAGAGAGAGAGAGAGAGAGAGAGAGAGAGAGAGAGAGAGAGAGAGAGAGAGAGAGAGAGAGAGAGAGAGAGAGAGAGAGAGAGAGAGAGAGAGAGAGAGAGAGAGAGAGAGAGAGAGAGAGAGAGAGAGAGAGAGAGAGAGAGAGAGAGAGAGAGAGAGAGAGAGAGAGAGAGAGAGAGAGAGAGAGAGAGAGAGAGAGAGAGAGAGAGAGAGAGAGAGAGAGAGAGAGAGAGAGAGAGAGAGAGAGAGAGAGAGAGAGAGAGAGAGAGAGAGAGAGAGAGAGAGAGAGAGAGAGAGAGAGAGAGAGAGAGAGAGAGAGAGAGAGAGAGAGAGAGAGAGAGAGAGAGAGAGAGAGAGAGAGAGAGAGAGAGAGAGAGAGAGAGAGAGAGAGAGAGAGAGAGAGAGAGAGAGAGAGAGAGAGAGAGAGAGAGAGAGAGAGAGAGAGAGAGAGAGAGAGAGAGAGAGAGAGAGAGAGAGAGAGAGAGAGAGAGAGAGAGAGAGAGAGAGAGAGAGAGAGAGAGAGAGAGAGAGAGAGAGAGAGAGAGAGAGAGAGAGAGAGAGAGAGAGAGAGAGAGAGAGAGAGAGAGAGAGAGAGAGAGAGAGAGAGAGAGAGAGAGAGAGAGAGAGAGAGAGAGAGAGAGAGAGAGAGAGAGAGAGAGAGAGAGAGAGAGAGAGAGAGAGAGAGAGAGAGAGAGAGAGAGAGAGAGAGAGAGAGAGAGAGAGAGAGAGAGAGAGAGAGAGAGAGAGAGAGAGAGAGAGAGAGAGAGAGAGAGAGAGAGAGAGAGAGAGAGAGAGAGAGAGAGAGAGAGAGAGAGAGAGAGAGAGANATATGTATGTACATGTATGACATACTTTTGAGTTCAAAGTAGCACTTGTGCTTATGGCAAACTGCAACTGAGCGTATAATACAGAGGTATATGGATCATAAAGATAAACACGTGATGGTCAATGGCACCTTATATGTCGCTACCTCATGCACTATCTCTCTGTTCCGCTCCTTCCCTCTTTTTCTTTTGCTCTTACTTCTCACCTATAATAGTTCTGTACATGTGAAAACATCACGGGCACACACTAGGCTTAGCGGGGCTTGTCACTGATTCTTCTGTAGCTATCGTCAGTTGATCAAGCATTCATATATACCAATGTCGACAACTTTTACCACTGTGAACGCCGCCTTACATAAAATGTTTGATTTTTTTTGCCTCTAACCCGTACTTCTTGCTAATTTTTATTCTTAAACCTGTAATACTAGCAACTACAGTAGTATTACAATCTGTTTCGCATGTATTTAAGTATTTACGTAACTTCTTGCACTTGATGATTTGTAAAGTTTAATATACTTTGCACTTTTTATTTTGACTTTCTGTCAGTCTTTTCTCTTATCTCTATACTAAAGGTTAATGTGCTCATGTCTAATCAGTTAAGAAGTTTTCCACTTTCTATGCTTTGTAAACTTATTTTGCCTAATTTATTTTTTTTCTCCAAAAAATTAGAACTAGTCTGTCATGATCCATTCTTTATTTGCGATGTATCTTGGTGCACTAAAGTCTAATATTAAAACTCATCTACAGTAGTATAAATGTAATTTTTTTAGTTCTCTTCTTTTCCTTCCTTGCCAGTTTCCTACTTTATACGGCAACAAACTTCTGACTTAAAATTAATAGCATTTTCCTGTAGTACGGCAGCTACAGAATTTTCGTGGCCAATTGACTTTCACTAGACTAAATAAGCGTTTTTGATGTATTTTTGCCTGCAGAATCCAAATCTTAAACTCGTTTTCTCATAATGTTGTTTATAAAAATTTTATTTACAATTCGAATGTTTATGACGCTATACAAAACAGTTGGAATTGTATTTCAACAAATTAACTATAAATGTTGATAACTAATCTTGTAAGAAATTTACCTAGTCAAGAATTTTCACAAAATATTGAATTATGCCTGAAATATTCCGAATTTAGTGCAAAAATATTGAAGAATGGCGAGTTTTTCAAGATTTTTGCTCATAACTTGGCTTCTGATTGATGTATACAGCTTAAATGCCCCTTATTTTACAGCTAAAAATTAAAGTTTTCTTATAAGTTGTAGTAGAATCCCTAAATAAAGTTTACTCCCCTGGTAGAAAATTACTACATGAACTGGCTAAAAACTCGTCATTGTACATGCGTAAATAGGCTGATAACATGTTGAAGAGTTTCTAGCCAGTTTATGTTGTAACGTTTCTACCAGGGTCAGAATGTTTTATCACTTTATAGTTACAGTGTTGCATGTGAACAAGCTAATTAATTTGTTTACAATCGTTTTCACTATAGATACACAAAAAATATTTGCAAACTTGTTTTTTACAGCTACAGTACGATTGAAAACAAACATTTTACGACTTAAAGAAAGTAATTAAGTTAATTCTCAATATGACAATAGGCAGCTTACTTCCTGAATAGGACAAGAGTCCGCAGTACTTACAAATCTATTTTATGTCTGAATCAGAACAAACCTCTATTCGGTCAGATAATGCCCTAAAAAAAAATTTGATTGAATCATTACGAAAAATCATGCATAATTGAAATCTGCTTATAAAAACTTTTGAAACCAATTATTATTCTCGAATAGTAGATGAATTTGAAAACTTGAAATTGATTATGCATGTCGACCAAAACCTTGTTAAAGATCATCGAGGACGATACAATGCGCCCAGGGTGAATAAAGTTGCTGCATTAATAGTTGACAAAAAAAAAGGCCCTAGAGACATTATTATACATGGTTGACATGGGTGGTTGGAGCAAGTTTCTGAGCTCCACCGATTATACGACTCCTTGCAATATCCTCTTATATTTGTTTTCAGAGAAAATGGAAATTCTATTGATATACCACTTCACAGTCTTCCAAACAAAACTGTTTCTTGCAAGCAATTCTACTCTTATAGGTTTATTTTGAAAAATGATCGTATAAATTACCTACTTTATTATAAGAACTTACTCAATCAATTTGTTAATATGATGGCAAAAATGATCACAGAGTGTTTGCTTTACTTGTGAACTCATAAAAAATAAATACGTGCTAAAAATTATATTTATCAACGAGATGCAATAAATAATGAGAGTAAGATTGAACCCTCCAGTATCGGACAGCCTGTGATTTTACCATCTTCATTCACTGACTTACCGTGATGAATGCATAAAAAAAGCTCGAGATTCAATGGCTTACGTACGTGCATTTAGTCAGAAATAAAAAATTAATTACACAAAAATTAAAAACCTTCAGACAGGCATGACATTGTTTCAAGGATTTTTCATTTGAAACTAAGGAAACTTGTAGATGTCCTCACTAAGAAAGCAATAAACAGCGAAGTTAATGCTTGAATCTATAGTGTCGAATGGCAAAAACAAGGCCTACCTTATGTGTACATACTTGTATGGCTTAAAACAAAAATGCAGCCTGATCAAATAGACAATATCATTTCAGCCAAGTTACCAGATTGTCAGCAAGATCCCTTGCTATTTAATATCATTTAATGAAGTATGATTCATGGACCTTGTGGCGAATTCAACATGGCTTTATCATGTATGGATAATGGCAAATGTACAAAAAAGTATCCTCAAAATTTTTTTAGAGAAATCCAAACTGCAGATCACTACCCGACCTATCGTAGAAGAACTCCGTCAGATTTCGGTCATAGTTCTGTAGTTACAACTTGTGGTGAAGATGTACAAATTGATAACTGTTGGGCTGTACTGTACTCACCCGTCTTATCTCGATGTTTCAATGCTCACATTAATGACGAATTTTGTCATTCAGTGCAAGCAATTAAATATATATTTGCAAATACACTAACAAAGAAACAAATCGTACTATTTTTTCAGTTGGAAATATTGACAAAATTGCAAACTATGACAATGAACGCTATACTTGTTCCTCAGAAGGATTTAGGTGATTTTAAGATTCACGTGTAATTTGCTACAGTCTCACGTTTAGATGTCGGCTTTGAAAATTATTAAAGAGCTTACATCAATCAGCAAAATATTCAACAAGTTCTCAAAAATCCGAAAAAAATGACAATGACTGCTTTTTTAAAACTTTGCATAATGGATGATTTTGCTAAAACTCTTTTGTATTCCGAAGTTGCTGCCTATTACCGATGGGACAATAATAAATTTTCAAGAAGAAAACAAGGAAAAGATGTTCTAGGCTAGCCAGGAGTAAAAAAAGGTACATCTATTGCTAGAGTTTATACGATTCATCTCACCCAATCGGAGTGCTTCCATCTTCGAATATTTCTCCGATATGTTCAAGGCCCAATGTCGTTGAGGTATTTGAAAACCGTTGATAGTGTCATTTATCCAAATTTCAAAGTTGCTAAGCACTTGGTTTATTGGAAAATGATGATCGATGAAAAAAAACACTGGAAGATGCTGCTTTGTCTAAAAAATTACGTGACTAATTTGTAATCATTTTGGTTTCTTACGAGTCATCGCAACCTCAAATTTTTTGGGATATGTTTAAACAACAATTATGTAAAGATATTTGTTACTCTCGACGAATTCGACTTAATAATTTTGAAATCGAATACTCTAAAGAAATATTCAACGAAGGTTTAAGTGAAATTAAAGACAAATTCATCCCTCTTTCAGAACAAAATTTGGCTGCATTTGGGCTAAATTCACCTGTTGAAAATAAACTCTGCACTAATAAACCTATTGAGCATATCATCAGACATGTTTATGATTATAACTATTTACATAATTTCGTTAAGGAAAATCTTCCAAAGTTGGATCCAGATCAACGACAAGCTTATTGTAACTTCTGGCATTGCTGCCTTTCTTTAGAGTGGAGGTAGAACAGCTCACTCCACATTTAAACTCGCATTATGTGTTTTTTCTAGAGAAGATAACACGTGCCTGATACGAAAAAATGGCTTGGAAAATTTCTTTGAGGTATAACGTTCATTGCGTGGAATGAGTGCACCATAAGTCACAGAGCTCTCATTGAATCAATTAATAGAACATTGCAAAATTGAAGATCAAACCAGAAAGGAATGGGTGGCATTACATTTGTTTTTGCTAGTAATTTTAGGCAGATGTTACCTATGATTCTAAGAGGAACTAGAGCTGATATTATTCATATCTGTTTAAAATCATCATTTCTTTGGCATTATGTAGAGTCTCTTTATTTACGTACTAAAATAAGAGCACATCTCTGTGAAGAAATCACGGAATTTCTAACACAGCTATTAAAAATTGGCAATGGCACGATGAAAAATAAAAATAGTTTTATCACCATGAATTAATCTATTGGAAAACTGGTTACAACTGTCGATAATCTGATATTTGAAGTTGACCTGGACATAAAAAATTTATCAAACAAATTATACCAATGGTTATGTGAGAGCGATAATTTTACTGAGAAATTCTAGATCACAGGAAATTAACAACAATATTCTTTAAAAGTTTGCAGCTGATTTTCAAAAGTGCCTCTCTATTGATTCAGTCATCGCAACTAAAGATGTTGTTAATTATCTTCAGGAATCTTGAAACTCCATCACTTAATCAGGATTTCCACCTGGAATTCCAATCCATAAATTGAGTTTGGAAGTTGGATCTCTGATTATGCTACTACGTAATATTAACCCCCAAACCTGTGTTATGGAACCAGACTGTAAATTAAAACTCTGCGAAATAATGTTATATAAGCTACTATTAAAACAGGTCCAGTATCCGGACAAATAGCTTTTAATCTAAGAATTCAGATGATACCAACTGATTTATTGTTTTAGTTCAAGCATTTACAGTTTCCTGTCAAAGTTTCTTTTTCCATGAAATTAACAAGTCGCAAAGACAGACTTACAATTTAGTGGGTGTGGAATTTGAGCTAAACTTGCTTCCTACATGGATAATTATATGTCAGGATTTCAAGAACTGGTGATCCACATTATCAGATTGTTTTAATTCTGTTACATCCCGAGTTGATACAGACGAATTATATTATAACTAAAAGCTATCCGTCCGTCAAATTCAGATAAGACTTATTGTGAATATAAAGCAAGCTCAAATGACAAGAGGAGCTCATACGTCATTTATATGCATGTGTGTAATAGCTTTAAGGTAAATGTTTAATAATATGCTGACATATAATTCAGCCAGCTTCTTTGTAAGAATGCACTTATGTATTAAAATTGTACGTATATGTATGAATGAATAATTTACTTGCGCATTAATTGTCCACTTCTAATAACGTATACTGATTTTAAAATTTGTAATTAACACATTATTTTATTTTATTTAAAATTGATTGCAAAATCCTCAAAAGGATTAATTTCGAAATTTGTAAAATTACTGTCACACTTGAACTTGTATTTGGCGTTCTTTTATTGCTGATGCAAGCTTTCATCATCACTGATCCAAAAAACTTGGTTGCACTTGTCAGAAAAATACGATTGGTACTGTTGTATTGTTATTTCCTAATATATGAAATCATAACATGTAACATCATCGTGCAAACCTACTGTTTTGCTGTCAACGCAGTCTGCAAGAGCATCGCTCATTAGTAGACCTTATTCAACTAAAGGCCACTTTTACTCGCTCTAACGCTATAAAAACTTAAGATCAAGAGGAAAAATCGCTTTTTTTCACGTCTGTCACCTGTCCTCTAAAGTTTTAGTCCACTCTTGACTCCCGCGAATCGCTAGTATCTTATACACGTAAGGCATAACGTGTTGGCTGAGGTAACTCGGGTGCAGTTCGAGAGTATCAATAATATCAGACTACGCTAAGGAGCAAGGTACAACAAAAGAGGCTTGCGGAAAGTAGTTCCGGCGATAGAAGAATAAGCAGAAACCGCAACATCTTACAGACCACGAACTCATTCGTTCACTTTAAGTAACCACTAGAAATTACTGCACGAAACATTAGGGAACTCTGGAGCAGCAGTAAAAACAGTCAATGACAGATGTAACTTTTTCATTAGTAATATAATTAATATTGATATCTGTGAAGTGACCTGAATGGACTGTATCTAAGAGAATACCTGTGTTGAATTGTGTTAATAGAAGAATTAAAAATCAAACATTGATTGAAATCAACCGTAATACTTAAATAATTATTTTTACTTGATTGAAAAAAACAAATAAAGCTCACGAGCTGAATCCTAAGAGACCCACGAATAACATTAAAATAAAATGGTTAAGACCATACTTTAAACAAGTCCGGTCATAACTATTTCTTCTAGAAATAAAACTAAAATTGTTATATTTACTGAAATTTTGTGATGAAAAAAAAATTCTAAATTATATTCTATATCAGTACTAAATCTTCACAGCTTAACAAATAACCCTTTTTATAATATATCGTGAAAAAGTACAAATCAGCGGCCCGTTTAGGGTCAATACCTTTTTTATGACTCAAGAAATGCACGGTATTTTTTAGCATCATTATATTTTTTTTCTTTTTACAGTACTTTTGATTAGAAGATTTTGGTTCCAAAAAGTGTTAAAAATAGACGTAAAATTTTTACTGAACAAGTTCTAAAGTATGTGTCAACACACTACAGTGCTCCATTCAGCGAGTCTCGAGCGAAGTCGGGACGAGGGGGGGGGTCTGCTAGTCTTTCAACATAAACTGTAACTATTTTTAAGCAATTATATTTGTCATTACGTTAAATACCATACTAAATTCATCGTAAATTCCTCGCACATTACAGATGTAAAATCACGATGTCCTTTTTTCAAAATTCCAAATGACAGCATTTCATTATAATTGCCACTATTTAACTATGAATAAATTTACAACTTTTTTTACGTCAAGTTTTGTACTTAACTGTTACATGCAACGTTTAGAAACTTTTAGAAAAAGCTCATTTTCTCTAAAATATTCCATCCATCACTCCTGCAAACATTTAGTAAGTTCTTACTACGAGGTAAAATGCGCCTCCCAGACTACTATCACTTATGTCTGACCAAAATTTTATAAATCTGAGGTCAGATTCAGTATAAGCAACCCAAAAAAATCATAAAAAAGACTCTTAACTTAGTCATTTTTTACCATAAGGTGAAACGCAACTCCCGGGGTAGAGACTAAAGTACTGACTAAAATTTTGTAAATCTGACGACAGATTCTTAAACAGTGACCAAAAAAGATGTGAAATAATACTTACCATTACAATTTTTTCTATTATTTTAAAATAACTGTAAAATAAGTAATCCGTTGGTCAATTTTCTGCCATGAAACCCCTTAATCAGGTCGTAAATAATAAATATTATAATAAACGGAATCACATTTTCTAGGAAATTGAATTGTAAAAATTTAAAACCTTTAATTATTCAAATCAGAAAAAAAGTCAGTTAAAGCAAGAATTTTAAAACTTTTGACTCACTTTTTGCCTACTGTGTGCTATGGTCAAATTGCGTTTTTTTTTGTGCAATAAGGTTCAAAATAAATGGTCACATGAACACCAAAATTCTACAAAAATGTAACAAACGTCCCGTGTGCATGCCCGACGTTGGGTTAATGACCATCTATCTCATTGCATATATCGAAGTATGCAATGAGACCCCTGGTGAGGAAAGAGTCACCGTACTATTCTCTAGCACTTATTTCTCACAAATCACTGAACTGTAGAGTTATCTAGGGGAGGAGGATGTACTACAATGTTAATATCTCCGAACAAATTTATTCGTATATTTTTGATTGTACTTCACTAAAGTTTGTTTAATCATCATAATAGATCAAGAACTGAAGTTTAAGGATGGTCAAAAATTAATACCAGCCACAACTTTAACAGACGTTAAGAACCTCATGATTCGCGATGATCCACAATATTATTGTCATATTTCATTGTGGTGAAGAATTTTGTTAGTATTTAAGAAGTGATATTTTATGTGGTCAATACTGTATACTAGCCGCAATTTAGACCAATGAGTAAAAAAAGATAAAATGTTCTGAAGTAACATTTGCAGCAATATTAGAATCAATCTGCTACCTGAAAATTAACCTCCAAAAAATGAATCCCCTAATCATATCTATTAATACGTATGTGAGGTTATAGATACGGCATTTATAGATAACTTTAACGTTAAGTGTGGTTATCAAATTTCGTCAAAAGAAAGTTTATTTTTCTCCTTGTTTTGTCTAAAATCTTGTTTACAAAATAGATTATTGTGTAAAAATGATCAGTAAAGTTGCAAAAAGTATTGTTTTTAGGTGTAAAAGGGGGTTGATTTTCTTGGAGGTTGATTTGTGGGTATAAAATAAATTCTAATCCTGCCGCAAATAGCATTTCTTTATGGTGACTTTTCATTTGCCTGACTTCTTATTAGTTGCCCAGTGATCCTCTAGTTTGTTCAAAACAACCTGACAAATCAAAGAAATGTATCAAACAGTATTAGGCTGTATTAAACTGTCGCGATCAGACTCCTGTACAATCATGCATGCATAAGAGTAAGTTTCCTATGAAATAGAAACATAAAATGGGCATTAATTAGCATTCTTACAACCGAAAAATCTGAAAATTCTCCAAGATTTTTTTCATGTACTGAAAACCGAGAGGAATGCGTAACTAAGCATCAAGATCCTAGAAAATAATTTTTTTGTTCCCTATGCAAAAAAAGTTTAAAAAAATAATAATTCATTTTTTTGTTGACAAAAACCTGTAAACAGTTGTCAAGGAGATGCGAGAGAGAGTGTCCGCTTTGTAAGTGTTACAATCAAGTTTGAAAGTTGGAAACAATACAATTACAATTTACAACGTAACTTGATCTTTTTTGTAAAGAAACGTATAGAGTAGAAGCAGTACAAAGGCCGTGATAAGTTTACCTAGGTAGTGATGCCCACGCTTTTACTCCTTTTTACATTCTATTAAATATCAGAAGTACAATAAGTGTATTCCTCTCTTATATAGGTGTAATTTGGTCATTTCTCCTCCTTGATCCTCCTCAACTCCTGGTCAGCTCTTTCTTTGTCTTCACCTTGGCTTCTCAGCTTCTCCTCAAATGACATAAGTTAATCTGTAGTATTTCTGGGATTTTTAACCAATTAGATTCGGTTTATTTCACCTACTCATTCTTCCTTGTTTGTCCTCACTTCCTCTCAGCTGCACCTACTATCCTATCTTTTAATATTACAATGTTTCTTTGGTGGGGACGTTAGCACTCACCCCTGAAAAATTTGAACTGTGAAATTAAAAACCACACTATATCAATGTGCAAGAAATTGGCTCAGAATATTACGGTTAGAGGACTCAATAGAACTAAAGTATTATAGTACAATAAGCAAGATGGATAGATAGAATAAACAAAGGAGAGAACACATATCAAGATTGTGAACAGAAGGAAGAACATTCAAGCGCGAAGGGCACTTAACTCAATCCTCAGAAGCCAGGCAGCCAGTAAAAATGAAGCCAGAGACCAGCAAATTTGGGGTAGTGAAAATTAACTTCACGCAGTCATGCAGATAACCGTCAGTAGTCAAATTTAAGGGTAGTTATGAGAAGGACGGAGCATTATTATTCTTTATTGACACATAAGCAGACATTCCAATATTAAATATAGATATTTTGAAAGTGGGGGCAGAATAAAGCATAAATACTACAAGTGTATAGCGTGACAGAAAGCACGTGTGAAAACATGAGAAGAACCTACATAATACTGAATAACTTCCTTTGCAAGTATCATGTTTTTTCTATGGGATTCCCAATAAACAGCAACGAACTCATACAATAAGCCACGTTAGAAAGTCACAGAGGAAAGATCAGCGCAAAAAACGGGTGTATGTACCTCAACGCGATTAAGTTAGGTTAGAGATTAAGTTATAATAGAAGAAGATGTAGAAGAAGCACACAGAAAAATAAGGAATATATAAAATGGATACTGAGACAGAACTTAGGATACAGTATTTATTTCAGAAATTTTGTAGCAAAGCGAGACGGTGACAGGTCCTAGAGAATGTGCATCAACACTACCAACTATACGGTCAGAATAAGAGTACCAATAACGAATTTACCTTAACATAGAATTATTACAAATACAGAAACATCGATCCATGTGAGAAACTAACTGTATCCATCAGGATTGTAAAACAAAATGCGAGTGGAAGTAAAAAAATTACTTCATTAAAGTATAATTAAACCTTAAAATTCACCGTACATCTCCAATATGTTAATTGTACCAAAAAAACTAGAGTCTGATGACGAGAGGCGATGGTGTGACGTAATTAAATCAGGCAATTAAATGAAGTTATGGTAGGCACTAATAATAATCCGTTATCACTTCAACAAGACATTCCTGACTATTTGACCTTCTCCAAATATATTGCCGTAGTAGACTTGAGATAGGGATTTTTCCAGTCAAGATTTCAGACAGCTTTTTCAAAGCCAGATGTCTATTTCCAGTACAAGCGCATGTCAATGAGCTGCTGCGGTGTTTCTTACATTTTCGCGGCAGCTATAGAGTTGGTGATAGCTGGATTAAAAGGCCATGAGCAAGAGGTAAACTTAGACGACACAATAGCTCACGCCTCAACCCTAAAAGAATACGATATACGATTTAAAAGATTGTTAAACTTCTGGTGGGTGCTAACCTGTCAATCGACCTACAAAAATGTCAATTACAAAAGAAGGAGGCCAAATTACTATGACACATTGTAGGCGACAGTAAACTTAAAGTATACTTAAATAATGTCTAATTAAATAAAAACGAATCAAATAAGAAGCCTTAGAAATGTATGAAAAGGAATAATGTAAAATGACAGTGCTGACAGCCCCAAAACGTCAAAAAACATTTATTGTAACAATCGATACATTAGAATATACTTTCGGCATGCTGCTCAGTCAAGAAAAAATCAGCAGTGATTGCCCTTGCCAGAACGCTTATTGTACGCTCAAACTCAAGGGCCGACTCATTTAACACGAGCAACGGCAAACGAAAAAATTTGGACGACGAGCAGCTAGCATCAGAGAGCCGAGGTAAATTGCTCCTAGGTCGAAGTTTCAACTTATCACTTTTCAGTTAAATCAGAGGACGAAAATTCAAAACAAATGCAGGGCGCAACTAACACAAAATTGCGCAAAAACATAAGTGCAGAGGCTAATACCTACAGCAAATCCTGGTCCACTACCTAATAAATGTCAATTCTAGCAAACAGCTAGTGAATCATCAGTGGAGCTGTTAAACTCTGCTTGCTTGAACAAATATCAGCTCCCCGACGAAGTTGAAGAAATATTGTATTTATACATAAAGTTTAGAAATGTATTCAGGAATGAAAAAAAAAAAAAAAAAAAAATAGCTATCACAATTGAAGTGAACAATTTTTTATAAAAAAAAGACTTTGAAGCTACAATAGACTTTAAAACGATGTTAGTATATATTCAGTTACAAGTAAAAGAAGATAGTATGTCTTACTCCAGGAACAGTTTAAAACAATGACTGACGTTTTAAATGAAGCACGTAATATGCAACAAGAGAAAAAAGCAGAGCACTGGATAAGTGCTGCTCATTCAGGACGAGCAAGTACTGAACTTATTAACAACAGGAACAATACCAAATCACTGAGAGAAGAGGGTAAATCAGAAAACTCTGCCAAAGGTAGAATGTCAGCATGTAACACTGACAAGTGACAGCTCTGAAATTAGGGGTTAATGTACTGAGCGCAGCGTGGGTCCGCATAAGTGTATACTCCTCCTTAAGATCTTATTGCCTTCTATACGATTTAATTGGGCTTTTTTTCCTAGCCTTATTTAGTGCTTTTCCGAACATCAGGTAGCTTCTACTGCCGACTTCATGCTTGTTTTCCGCCATTGGGCAGAGAAAACACCATATTGGACTGTGGCGTACTTTCTTACGGTGATTGGAGTTTTCACACTAAAAACATAATTTAGATCTATTTTCTTCTTTGCAGATATTTTTGTATCCCATGTATGTTATTATTGCAACTGTCTTAATCTGCCTACATTTTCTGCTTGTTTTGCAGTGGATTTGACTATCGTTCCTAGCACCAGTCTTTGTCCACTGGTATTGGGTCTTAAAAGTGTTACTATAAGCTCTTAGCTTTTTCATCAAGAAATCTTTACAAAATCTTCTTTAACCTCTTTTGCTTAAAACAGTGATATCAAGGTCTCGGACTTTGATTGTTTTATTTCTGTTGATAATTGCCACTGTTTATTATCCAGCTACCGACTTTTCTACTTACTAAAAGAATGTAACAGCATCCTTAAAACCTTTTGCTTTAATTAACATCTTTTTTTTTTCATAGTGTCAACACTTCAGATACCACCATCAGCCTTGTGACGCTCAAAGTTCACCTTCTTCAACTTTAGCACATTTACAAGGGTCTGCCTTTCGATCACCTTCGCCACTATCTCTGTCGTCCGAGTAATCATGGAGGAAAAACCTTGAAAAATCAG
Source organism: Copidosoma floridanum (assembly GCF_000648655.2). The sequence goes on from NW_019379711.1 coordinate 401,427, forward strand.
GAAAGTCAACGGCAATCTAGGGCTCATCATACAGCACGTTTCATATCTCGCAACGTCTAGTACCTTATGGAAGATTATCCAGAAAGTACATATAGCCCCAATACTAGCCACAGGGGCCAACCTGTTATATTTATGAAAATAGTTTGTGCAGGCTAAGGAATATCATAACTTCACTCATTAACAGCAACTGCTAAGTATCAAAAGTACAATCAGATTAGTAATACAGAAAAATAATAGGGTGATAAAGATGCTGTCAAGCCAGAAAGGTATCAACAATAATCGCAAATGCAGATCAATTTTGCAAATTGTAGAAACTGGACTAAGATGGCTGTTCAGAAACATGGGCAATGATGATAGAAAATAAATAGAAAATACTTTAAAGAACTAGAGTAAAAACATCAGAGCAATAGCTGGTTAAATGCAAAAGTAAACGGTAGTGATACAAACAGCTGTATAGAATTTTCGAAGCAAATTCGCCTTCTTAAGTTAAAAATTAATTCACTAAAAAAATCGCATCTGTCAGAGAAACGGTACAGATAAAAAGAAAAATAGTTAAAGCGGCGTTGGCTCAGTGGTAAGCATGCTTGTTACTGATGCAACGCCGTTCTAGGGGTCGTGGGTTCAATTCCCGGTGAATGCAGATTTTTTGAAAAACTGTTTTCATCGAGAAAAGTTCCTATGTAACCCCGGCTGCTTCAGAGTAGGTTTTTCTGTAAAATTTTCCTTTAGAGTAATTCTAGGGTTTTTTCCTTGCCCCACAGGTCTTCGGACCTGGGTGAATGCGAAACAGTGTTAGGGCTGTTGGTAGGGATTAGTGGATCCGATGCGCCAGGCAGGGATCGACTTAAGGTAGTAGTCGAGCACTCTACAGTGCGTGCCATAATGCGCTGTAGCGTATGCGTATACTATATATATCGCTTCGACAACTATCTCGAAAAATGACAACGTTGTAGGAGCGAATTTCACTGAATTTATCAACTTTGCAAAGCTCGAACAACAAAACTATACCGCTGAGCCCTTTTAAATTAGAACCACAGTTGCTTTATAATATAAATTATATCATACTATTTTTTACGAAACATTGTAAGAAGCGTTTTAGAGATATAAGCAATTTCGTTCACAAATCGACCCCCAATCCGGCGCTTTCCTATACCTCCTGTGTTAAAAGTTCAACATTAAAACTTTAATATCTCTAAAACTATACCGCTAAGCCTCTTCAAATTTTGGCTCATGATAAATAATAGCAATCTTAAGGCACACACAAAATTTTAGAAAAATCATAAGAAAAGTATTTTTGATCGACTACTACCTTAACCGTCAAGGAGTGGACGCCCCGAAATATGGAGCTCTCTCCGGGGAAAGGTTTCACAGTAGTGAGTGGCCCCGATGCACCAATGGTGCAGAGAGTGTTAGCTTAACTGGCAAGGTGTTTCACCGAAGATACTTATCCTGTGCCCATGGATTAGGTATGAAATAAGTAAAAGAGTTGGGTAACGGGTGTGGCAATACATCCCCACTCATAGGTGGTTAGTGGGTGACACCGGCAACTAGGCAAGTAGGCTGTCGCGGTAACCCTGTAAAAAAATAAAAAAAAAAAATGAGAAAGATAGTTATCTTTTTTAATAGCAATACTATTTTAGACAATTTTCCAATTAAAAATTTAAACAAACCGCTAAAGCTTCCTACGAACGACGCAAAAACTTTTAATAGTAATATAATAAACAGCCAACGATGATAAAAAAAATTAAAACAATGATGTAATGTAACTATTCTTAATTTAAACCTGTCAAATATTTTTTGAACAAAAATAGTCAACTTTTCTGATTAAAATCTACGATGCACGAAGAAATAGCACGTTTCCCAGAGACTTCCTTGACAGAAAAAGGTATATTCAGATCTGTCTGCTAGGTGCATGTTTTAATGCAATTAAGTTTGTGCGAATGCATTTATTTGTTTTCGCTCTAGTTACAAAAATAAATGGATTACGAGTAACAACAGACAGCACAGTTTAAGTACAGTAAAGTTTTTGATATAACAAAAAGTAACGATCCTTTAAATCTCTGCAGATAAAATTAATTGTACATTTCCCGTTTTGTGACGTCATGATGGTCTCCTGGTGTACAGTAGATATTGCTTTATTCATAATAAACAGTCATATTACTGAATAATGGACGTAATGTTGTAGACGAATCTCTTTTCAAGAGCGCGTCAGGTTATAGGAGATTGGCTGTTCAAGATTTCGTTTATTTGTTTCATCAATAAATCCGCTGATAGTAAGCGCCGGGTTATGGGAGATAGGCTGCTCGTGCTATTATTTTATTATTAACAAAATAAACAAACTGGCATTAAGCGCGTTGGGTTATGAAGGATTAGCTGTCTAAGATTTTATTTTATTGTTTATACAATAAACATTGAATTAAATTTTAAAATAAAATTTCAATGTAAGTAATATAAATCGCGAAAAAAAATGAAAAACAAATGATGAAGTTAATGTATCATTAATATACACAGAGTTGATCCCTTAATTATACATTTGAGTTGAGATCACTATGTAGCTAAATCACAGATAACTAGTTACAGATAACTAATCAAATAATTTAGGACCCTCCCAAAGAAATTTAAAAAGCTTACCTTCTAAGGACAGTTTTGAGTAACAAGCTTAGAAATTTATTGGAATTTTGTTCCATGACTTAGGTGCACCCACTCTTAGAGAACACTGCAAAAAAGTCGAGCCGAGTCCGAGGTACACGTAGATTTAGATGGATCGCTCTCTTCGTCATCTGGTTTGTATTTTAAATTTTAAGTTCTCTCATAAGGTTGAAAGACCAGACCTTAAACTGGTTGACTGTCCCCATAGAAAGCTGCGTACAAATTCTTTCTAAACTTAGCGTTTTCAAAATTTTTAAAATTTCTGTGTGGTTAAGTCAAAACATTGGTGTAAGGTACAGCATGATTTAATTTCTTGAACATTTCATCATGGTTGAAAATTGAAGGAACCCGTGATTGAAAAATGTTGTCCATTTCAACATTCTTGGAAAGACATATATAGTCTATCGTAGAGTTCGAGTTGGCACTATGATAAGTAGGGTTATAGAAAACAGGACTTAATCCTAAAACTTGAAGAGATCCTTTTAAAACTGCTATACTAGCAGATTTCACATTCCAATCTATATGTAAGTCTCCCATCAAAATAAAATGATCAAAAGAAGAATTGCAGTTCAATATAGCTGTCTTAACTTCTGACCAGATCTCCATCTTGAATGGATTATACACTGTGGTTTAAAGATACTTTGATGTATTAATTTGAATCTTAATAAGCAGAAATTATGGCCTTTCTATAAGCTCCGTTTTGCACAGATCGCATGATTCCGATTTCTGTGGCGCCGTGATCTGAGTATGGTTTCTTGTGTATGTTGATGCCAGGAATACAGGAAAAATAATTAAAAAACTCCTACTTACCTCTTTTTCGAGATATCAAACTCGAAAGTCGAAAAAATCATATTTCGTATACATATGCAATATTAGGGTTATTTCTTGTTTATTTGATAGTAATAAGTATAAAAAAATTATAAAAACATTCCTACTTGCTTCCTTTTCAAGATGTTGCGTCTTGATTGTCAAAAAACATATTTTAAATATGTTCAATTTTAATATAAAAATACTCGATAAATAACTATTATTTATTGAATTAAAAATGATGAAATTTATGTTAATTTTACCATCGCATTCTGGCACACTGACGCAGATCAAAGTGTATTATCTATTCTTTTCAGTTTGGTATCTGATACGCTCTTCATGTAAGGGCTACTCAAAATTAAAGTTCTTGAAAACACTTAATTAATTAATGTTACTTATTGATTTGAAAATGATGAAATTTATGTTAATTTTACCATCGCTTCCCGGCAGACAGACACAGATTAAAGTGTATTATTTATTTTTATTAACTTAGTATCTGATACGCTCTTCATGTAAGGGCTTTAAAAAATTCAAATCCTCGCGCGCTTTATCAAGCATGCAGCGCCTCTATAGGTCACTGTTTTGTTCAGCGCGGAAACATTTCAAATATAAAAGCTCAGTGTTATCGGTAAATTTTGTAACATCTCCAAGTATTTACTGTTTATTGTTCTGTGCGTGTAACAATTTCGAAACATGTGCAGTTACATCCAAAGTTAGCCAACTTCTCATTTTTCTGCTCCTTCAATGACTTATTGGAGACAGATAAAAAATGTCTCACTTTTTTAAAAGAAGTTGGTCTTGCTCCTTCAAGATTCTGTATATCTCCGTTGTGTTGTGGTTTGTCAATGAAGATCGTAGAAAAACACGGCAAACTGGGATGGATTTGACGTTGTACTACGAAGAGTTCAAAGAAAAAAGGTGCCCAATCTTGTAGAAAAATATTAAACCCTGTTGTAGGCACTTTTTTCGATGGGAAGTAGTGTCATCTCTCCATTCAGGAAGTGCTCGCCACAATCATTTTTTTGGCTAAAGTGCCTGTGACAGCCTTGTATCAGGTGAGTATTGTAGTATTATATTGTCTTTCACTAGAAATTTTCATATATTGTAGTACAGTGGGATTACTGTTTTCCCAAAATATAAACTTAGGTAAGTAAACATTTTTTCATGCATTTAAGCATTTACTGGCTTGGCGTCACTCTAAAAACGAGTCCGAGCTAAGCATAGGCACAGTGGTAGATTACTACAGCTGCTGCTGTGAGATTGCTGAGGTCATAGCTTCTCATGTCGATTATCAACTTGGCGGTGAGGGAAAAACCGTAAAAATCGATGAGACGTTCCTCACTAAGAGGAAGTATCATCGAGGACGCATCACAGAGCAGATGGCAATTATTGTCTTGAGCCTTTACTGCAAAGAAGACAAAATAGGGATCTTCTTCAGGGTTAACTCAAAGAGTAAAAAAAGTCTTTAGCCCTATGTGAAAAAGTATGTCAACCCAACTTCTAGTTTTATTTGCAAAAACGGTGCAAAACAGTGCAGTTTAAATCATGCAGTTCCTCGTCGATATTAAAAAAGTTTATCCTGGCACCGATGATGGTGCAGAACGTGTGGGTTTAGAATTACAAGCCATCGATTCTCCCACTGTTGAAAGTGAGAATATCGAAGGCATTGTTACTGAACGTACTCGTTTCTCCACCATCGATGAAGAAATCGATGAAACAAAGGACAACAAGAACGAGAACGAGGAAAATGACAATGACGTGACGGACGTATTTTTTTAAACCTATGACCTATGATTAAGTTTCCGCGCGCTACACATACAAATACATTTATACTATGTGCGTAAGCTCACACAAATATACATGCATACACACACATTGGAGTGCACATAGGTCTACCTTCTCGCGGTATACTCTGGGTAACGCTAAAGACCTACATAATTTTTTTCTGCAAGAAATTTTTTTTTTTTTAATTTTTTTTTTTTTTATCATGTTTTACATGTAAAATAAAGCACCTGAAATATTTTTGAAGGAGAAATACACATTTTAAATGAAGCAAAATAAAAAAGTACACAAGTAAAAATTTTTTTAGCATTTTCTTCATACTCATTCAATAAGCATTCAATTCAATATCTCATACTATCAAATAAGCAAGAAATAACCTTTATATGGTATATTTACGAAAAATGATTTTTTTGACTTTCGAGTTTGATACCTCAAAAAGGAGGTAAGAAGAAATTATTTTATTATTTTTCCTATATTACTGGCATTGCCATACACAAGAAACCACACTCAGATCGTGGTGCCACAGAAATTGGAATTTCCCCGCACAGATTGTTCCAAAGTTCTACATCTTACCGAATTGTGGAATTGTGGACATAAAGCGTAACACCACCTGCATTCTTGTCAGCTGGTAGCTTATCACATTGAAAAAAAGTGTAGCCCTGAACATCTACCAGAGTAAAGGGTTTTAAGGTTTAAGAAATGTCTCACTGACCTTGAAAAATGTGTGAGTTACAGTCGGAAATTTATTTTTACTATTGGTTATTGTTATAAGAGTATAATGAGTTGTTTCCCAAAATACACTTTATTACTCGATTATTAAATTAAAGAGTTTAATTATTTACATGTGATTAATTGGTCGACATATCCGTATTGGAAATTAATCACAGCAAGATTATGACAGAGTCATTTTTCTCTGACCCTATAGCATTAGGCGCCGAAACGCGTCATCAAGGTGAAATCTATTTGTATTTATAAAGAGCTAATAAAGGTCCGGGTCTGTGTGTTTCATGTACCACGTGAGAGTAATCGGATACAAGAGTAGCGCCAAGGATAGAAAAGAAGACAAGAGAGTTGCGGGAACACATGCATTAAGAGTACGGCGCACGAAAACACACACAGATGTACTTAGTAAATAAGGACTTGTAGTACCTCACCACATATGTATATATACTTGTAATGGCCGCACCGCGTATATGTACCAAACGTATTGTCGTCTATTGTTGTAAACAGCGCCGCGTCCGGAAGTATGTGTATGAGCGGGAGTATATGTGTAGGAGTAGGAGTAGCTAGTCTGACTGTCAAAGATATAGGGCGGTAATGCGCGAGGCTGCACTAATTGGTGTGCCTAACGCGTCACTCTTGCAGTAGCATTCGAGCGAACCAGAGCTCCCGAGTTTTTCGCGTTTCCGCTAGTCAATTGAGAGAAAGAATCAAGAGAGAAGGAGAGACGGACAAGGAGAGCCAGCGACCACGATCAGCCAGCCGTACCCGACCTTGTGCGCGACGACCCCGGAACGACTATTACCGTCATCCGCTGCGCTGCAAGATCAAGGTCACCAGCTGAGTAGCCACAGAAGAGGAGAGTACTATGGTAAACCCCGAGGTAAAGTAGCGTGTAGTGTCGTCGTGAGAAGTAGTGCGTGGGAGCGAGTGTGTGCATGTCTCGGCCACGTGTAGCCAGGGCGAGCCGCGGGAGCTGGTCCCTGGTATAGAGATCGTAGAGCGAGTGCGGGTGAGAGAGAAGCGTGATTGCCGGAATTCGTGCCGTGGCGTAGCGCCGAATCGCGACGAGATTTTCTGGGCCTAGACCCCCGCTTAAGTGTAATAACGAATAAAGTGAATCAAATAACCCGAGGAATCCGCATTTCGTGTCGTGATTTGTAAGCCAATGCCTGACAGCGTTCTTTTTTCAGAGCGTGGGGCTCGTTTCTCCCTAGGAGAGTAGCTTGCTTCCCGATGGGCTACCCCCGGTGGGACTTCCTCTAGGTGAAAGTCCAGGAGCCTAACTGAGTTTGGCCGAGCCACGAGCATCGTTAAACGGTGATATTTTTTGCGTTTCAGGGGCAGTGCCGTTTGGGTCGCTTCCAGTTCCGAATCGGGGATAATTCAAGTGTCTTTGAGCGTTGCTTCGGGATCGCCCTGGCCGGGACACTCTACGTGTTACAGGGCGAGAAAACGCAACGTTACAAGACATTGGAATCGCAGCTCTAATCTATTGCTTTGCGAGGTTGACGGTTGGACTATTCATAGTTTAGAGCCAACGGTCCCGTAGAGGCACTTATATAAATTAACAGATTTCTTATTGTTATCAATAAAATAAATGTGTGGGTAGTAAGCGCGTCAGATTAAGGGGGGTATGAGCTGTTCAAGATTTTATTCATGTTCTCATACAGTAAAGGTGCTGACAGTAAGCGCGTTGGGTTATTCAAGATAAGCTGCTCTTGCTATTTTTTTATTAATAATAAAGTAAATACCTCAGCAGTAAGAGATTAGATTAGATTAGATTAATTCTTTATTCAAACCTTGTGGTATAACCACGTATGGTTCTCAAATAATTAACAGATAATTAATAGAAAAATAGGATACATAACAATCAATCAACATAATTAATAACAATGGATTAAGAAAACAGTGAGGTTGACAAGAGTAATAGTTTGCAATATACATATAATTAAAATTGACACAATAATTTATAAAATTGGTAATAACAATAATCGTGTAACTTAGCAATGAATAAATTAAACGTATTGATAAGACTTTTATTAAAACTATTGTAAGATTGTATGAATTTGTTTTTATTAAAAATAATTTTAAAATGTTTTTAGAGTCGTGGGATAAGGGGGGGGGGGTAAATTTTACCGAAAGTGTATTGTTCAGAGCGTCAATATATCCGAGTGTACGAACTTTAGTAATCATTTTCCTATAAACTCATCATGTCAGAAGGTCAGCAATAGTGAATCGATAAAAAACTAACATTTAATCTTTCTATTTACTTAAATACAGAGTGTATGACTTAGAATGATTGAAAACGAGAACTTTGTAATCCAAACGTATGTAAAACCGAAAAAACAAGAACCCGAAAAATATATAGACATTTTGAGGAAATTGCGAAATTATAAATTAAAATTACTATTCGCCAGAAAAAAAACTACGGAATATAAGTTATGTACGAATAAGAAATAAAAATACGTAAAAATAGTAAACATAACTTATGCCAAATACGTTATAAGAATCTATGGGTGTATACTTTTTTACACTCCCATCTATTTTTAAAAATATATTTCTATGTACAATATTGAATAAAGTAATCGAGAACATAAAAATAAACCACGCATTTGGGAGTTAGGCCGAAAAGCACGTTAGGGGTTGTGCAGCATTTCTAGAACGCTTAAAAAATGTACAAAAATCTACTAAAATTTTACGTTGTTACGAGACATACTTCATAAACTAGAGAATCCATACATGGATTTCAGAGGTCATTAACTACAAAATTCAACATGGACTTTTCGGTAGTTACAATATCTGCTTATAAGAAGACATCTAAACATGTATTCGTGTAACAAACAAAACTTAGTAACAGATACTCAACTACGAAGGTTAAAACAGGTACAATGGGACAAAGCAAAACGCTAATCCTATCTGGGGAACTATATTCATGGTAAGATTATTAGTATTAAAGTTGTACAACTACAGCCAGGAGTTTGAATAATTCATATATTAAAAAAAATTATTTGAAAATAACTGTTACAGTCTCTGCACCGTTATTTTTTGGCTTTTTATCATACCAAGTTTAGACTTTCCGTAAAAAAAACTTTACCAATTGATATCTTAATTTCTGGAAAAATCGTTTCAATAAGCGATTCGTTAAAATTATGATAGTATACTTTCTTTCACCTTACCATCCAGCATTGCATTTTCATGCATTCAATTAGTACTCTAAGTATTAATTTCTATTACATATTTCAGTTCATATAAAGACTGTTATTTTAATGCATAATAAACATTTTTCCACAACTACAAACTTAGTTCAATGATGATAGCCAACAATGAATGATGCTTCATATAAAAATACAATTTATTTTCTTTCTTTGACACATTTCAAAAAAATATACATACAAACTTTGTTTTAAAAAGTGGCAGTCGTAATATAATTTTTATGCAAATTTATGCTTCTTTGTTACTGCATGTTGTTAAACGGATTCTCTTTTTACAAATGAGACAACGGTGTTTGTTGAGTTGCAAGGCTCGAGATTCCCCATCTTCTTCGTATCTCCATTTGTACGCACAAATTTCGCATAAAATTTGATGCCTGCATGGATGAAATATTACTGTAGGTGCATTCTCCAAGCAAACAACGCTCATTTCTGAAAAATTAAAAGACAATTATTATTTACGAATACTATAAATTTTCTTCATAAATACTACTGTTATGCAAAAAAAAAAAAAAAATAAATAAAGGAATAAAACTGTAGGAATTGGTTTATTTAAACGATTATTAATATTTGAAACGATACAAATACTGTTTGGTGTAAGAATTCACTAATCACTATAACTTTTTTTTCAACGTAGCCTAGCTCATGTAATACTTTTTTTCAGCCAAATTACAACTTACAAACTTGACATCGTTGTTTACCTGAAACCTTATTTGCAGTATTTCACTTACATCTACATAAATAACTTTTTTACATGACTCAAGCCTTTCTATAAACTACATAATTGTTTACGACTTGTGCATAGGAGGTTAATTAGAAAATATAATATTAAATACAAAAGCAAAAACGTTTGAGGTAGAGTATAGTTGAACTATTTGTTACAAGAACGGTTACCTACACATTTTTCTTGATACATTATTATAATAATTAGTTATTGTCAATGTTGATGTCAGGATTCCATAGACACAAGACTGTTGGGATACTATAAAAGGGTAATTTATACTATAGCTTTTTATGGGGGTCTCTTTTATTTTCTATCAATATTTAATTAACAGTCCTTCGAGTAGGACTGATATGAAAACTATTTTAATTTTTCGTGATTGTTGCATGCATGTATTATTGAGACAACGACCTTAATAGATATAATCGCCACGTAAATACGTAGTTGTTACAATAGCTTTATACTTTTGGCAAAATAATCGACAGATTTTAGACAAATTTTAATTTGAGTGATTGGGATCGTACTATATACGTAACAAAGAGCTTACGTCCAACAAGACATTACATGACGGATAAAAATATTGAATAATTACTTATTGACTTGACAGTGCGGAAATAATTAATGTTTGGTGTTGTTTTCATAGATAAAACATCGCTTTAGCTGCGTACTTTATTTGTGTGCCTAAAAAATTGTCTGTCAAACATGTGTCCCTTAATCTTTACAGAACTGCAACAAAAATAACTTTTACCTTAGATACTCAGTATACCGGAAAAAAGTTGGAAGCGACGCTCACCCAAAAATCCCTCTAGCGGCTCACCCAAGTATTGGTTCAACTGTTCTCCCGGTTTGGGTGAGCAGTTCACCCAAGACAGAGAACCAGCAGTACCAAAACTTTAAGTGAGCAGACGCCACAGCTTTTGTTGAATAGCTTTCCCAAAATAAAACTTACTATTTATACACTCAATCGAATTAAATTAAGAAAGTACATTTAAAATACAATTTACAAAACATACATGTTATAATTAGTCGTTAATAATACTAAAAAAATATTTACATAGAAAATTAGTTAAGTTACACACATAGGTGTTCATTTTTTTGGGCATATTATTGGTGTTAAAAATCATTTCTTACTTGCTTTCAAGCATCTAGGATTTTTCTCAAAATTGAAGTTAAACTGATTTTCTTTAATTCATTTATTCATAATTATTCTAGAGGGATTTTGGGTGAGTATCGCTTCCAACTTTTTCCCAGTGTATCTAGAAACGACTTGCACTGCACGTGTGAGAATGTTGTGGTTTACAGTAGCGTATGTGTTATACACTTACCACCGTTCTGTGAGAGCTAACTAATGTGCGTATACAGTATTAATGTCTTTATCTCCAAATGTTTAGTCTAATTAAATGTGTACGCTAAACTTCTGAAAGATTCAGTGATCAAATTTTTTTATCAAGTTGATTTTGTAATATTAATCTACAAAAAAAGAGATTTTAAAAAAGTTTGTAAGTCATGTCATTGAAGGCTTCTTTTACGCTGTCAAAGGACTTCGTTTGCTTACAAACTAATTGTCATTTAATAATACTGAGAACTTAAACTATTTATAAATTTATTAGTTTATAATAAACATATACACAAAATCCATCATTTCACAAATTTTCTTGTATGACCTGCATAACACGAATATGCCATTTGATTACATCCTACGACAAGTACCCTTTAAAATATAACTTGATATTATCATGACATGATAACTGCAATTTTTTACTTTGGAAATTCATGCAGATATTGCTAAAAGCATTTTATACGTTTTCTACTTCATTTCAATCTATATAACGAGCCCTCCTTTCACGAGCCCTCCTTTATCATTTGCATAATGATAAAACATTTTTATTGATAATATTGGACATGCTGGTATACCGTAATTGAATTTTAAAACAAGCAAAGTGAGCCTTAACAGGCCCTCCCATGCTTAAAATAAAAAAAATAATTATCGTTTACCAGCATATTCAGAGTAAAGTTTTAAAAACAAATCAGTGAGCCTCAACAGGCCCTCCTTCCTTGCTTTTAAAACAAATACCATTCTCCAATAAGTATCTACGTGTTTGTATTTTCAATATATATATTATCGTCCCTGTATTTCGAGTGAGACATCTTTGCAAGCCACTTCTGCTACTACCACACGTTTGAAGTTTCATTTTGCAGATAACAAAGTGAGCCCTCACGAGCCCTCTATTATCATTTGCATAATGATAAAACATTGTTATTGATAATATTTGACATGCTGGTAAACCGTAATTAAATTTTCAAACAAGCAAAGTGAGCCTTAACAGGCCCTCTCTTGCTTACAATAAAAAAATAATTACCGTGTACCGACATTTCAGAGTAAAGTTTCAAAAACAAATCAGTGAGCCTCAACAGGCCCTCCTTCCTTGCTTTTAAAACAAATACCATTCTCCAATAATTATCCTCGTGTATGTAATGTCTTACTACTTTTTCCCTGATAAAAAAAGTACTACATTTTCTGTCTTTCTAGCTAACCTACAGATATGTGATGCAGTTCATGTGTGATTTTAAATAAGAAAAAGTATCGTAACACGAATGTAAGGCTGAGGATCAAGGCTTCATAAGTAAAATAAAAAAAATTACTGTATTATATCACTGCAATTAGTTTTCGCTAATAATTAAAAATCAATTTGTATTGCATTTCAGATTTAATAATGTTTTTTTTTGGGAAATGCATACGTGATAGACAAGAAGTACATTTTCCAAAATTTTAGTCATAGTATTGGCAACTAATTTATTGACAAAAATAGAATAAATGTGAATATAATGTCATTATACTAAATATTACAATGTCATATGTCAGAGTAACAAATAGTTTTCAGTATGGTACGTTGCTTTTTTGTATTATTTTACCATGAGTTATTTGTGTAGAATTACTTCAGAAATTATGTACTGCTAGTTAGTGAAAAAACAGTAAGTTAGTGAAAATGTAGAACCATCTCTGCCTCATTTGAAAAATTTTATTTGTGTGAAGAGTCATATGTTTACCGTCAAAATCAATAAGTATATTACAATATTTTTTTTGGTGATAACAACCACAATACGTGGTTAAAACGTTCTGTATTATTAGTAAGTTATACAAAAAAAGTGGAAAGTTAGTACTCATTGGTTGAGTATTGATCCTTGTCATACATTTCAAGGGTTTGCGGCTTATGCAACTCATAGTCTCACGAATAGCCTTATAAAGTAGTACATCAATTAATGTTGCAATTACATAAAACTAGAATCTATTAGAATCTATCAGGTTCGGTTGGATAAAAATATTTGTGTGGAAATGAGTGAGGGTGATTTTCTTGTTTTCTCAGAAAAAGGGAGGTTTTGAATTGTTCCTATGTACTCGGCTCATAAGTAAAATTATTCTCTTCTCACAGCGCTTATATAATAACGTTGCTTTTTTGTGATATATTACGGTTGTTCACGTTTCGATTTTTGAAATGTTTTAGTTTTATAAATAATGAATACTGTATATATTTCCTTATCTTCATACAATTTATAGCCATTTATCATTATCAAGTATGAGGGTTATTAAAATATCTTTTTAAATATACTTTTTGATGATAAATTGAAAATTTGGTTCACACGATTACGAATTCCATGTATTTTTTTGCATTATTTATCAGATTTATTAGAAATTTGTATTAGTTTTACTAAAAAGGTATTAATTATACCATTATACCATTATTATATTTGTCCAGAAATTTACAAATTATCCGTGAACAGGGTGCAAAACTATTTTTAGGGCCTACCGATGTATATCAATCAATTGAGATAAAGGTTCTGTGCATAATGAATTATTTACTTAGGTTTTTAGGCATTAAACGAAATTACAAAATATCTACAACACCGGTCCCTTTATCTTGCATTGCAAAGATATTAAAAAAAATATTGTACGGGACCTAAACAAAACAGTTTCAAAGCTTAACTGCACAAATATGTATTTTTAAGTCCTGTTTATTTTACACGTTTAAATAGTTTGAAGTAGATACCTTTCATTGTAAATTGATGCATAGACTAAAGAAAACATAAAAAAAATTTGGTACGTAAAGTGCACTTTAATAATTATTATCTGTATCGCTATCAATAATTGATGTTTAATATAGATATGAGAACAGGGCCACTTCACCACAGTCAACCATAGAGTTTTTTGAAGCAATGTAAAAAAATTTGGATATTTATTTATAAACATTTATGTTAGAAAATGTGTTATATGAGCTAATCCCTGAAAGTTCATATTTTGGAGAATACAATAACAATATCTAGATTCTAGAGCATACTAATAAAATTAGTTATAAACTATTGGTATTTAGTTAGAAAATAAAAAATTCATGTTTGGTGATTACATTATACAAATTCAGAATTCATGCAAGATTTTGTAAACAAAATTTAAAATTTAAAAATTTAGGATCGGTTAAATTTTTTCCCGAAGTGTTCATCCTTGTAGGGAACAAAATTTATCATTAATTTTTCTACACATCTTCTTACAAAAGATACAAATTTTTAAAGTTTCAACGTAAAGTATTTTCCTCACAAGGTTTTACCAAAGTCAATTGTTTATATATATATATGACCGAATTATGCGACCTATTTTTAATATTATTTATTTATCTAAGTTAAATATTAAAAAGTGTGAGTATCCATTTTTCGTACATTAAATATACTTTAATTACGACTTACTATATAGTTTAATTACTTAACAACAATAATTTCATTACTTGTTAAATGTTGCTTCACGATTAAGTATAGAGATTTACAAACGTTTTTAATGAAAAAAATATTTGGGTTGAAAAAAACAATAAATAACATGGCATCCGCTTAAGTGAATTTGTAAAGACTAATTTATGTTCTTACCATCCCTCTTTAGGGATGAATTTATTAGAATTTATAAATTTATTGGAATTCCCATTAACAGTTACTTTTGGACAAAATTTTTAACGTTTAATGTTACAATAACTACAGTGTATCAAATTAACAAATTTTTACCAATTAAATAATATATCTTGCATTTTTAACACTTTTATTGGCTATTACTTTTTCTATTATAATATGAACAGCAATACTACACTCACGTCTAATTTTTTTGCGAAACTAAAGTGTAAGCGGTGCATTTACATTGTAGCAGTCCTTTAAAAAACTTTAATTTGATCTATTAGTGTGACTGAGACCGAAAAATAAGAAATTTCTGGGACTTACTCAAATACCAACCCTATATCCTTGTGCTAATTTAAAGAGACGATTAACTTATGTTAAAAAAAAAAAATTTAGGACCCGTTATTTTAAAAAAGCAGTCGTAAACGCTAGTAACATTTACCATGTATATGCCAGTATTAATATAACTCTGTGTTTTTAGTGCCATTTTTTTTTCTTTACTTTGACTTTCAAGTCAAATTTCTAAAACTATGGTACTACTGGCATATACAGGTATGGTCTTTTTTTCATGTTACCTGCAGGCTCAAAGTCTTTCTCTGCTTCTCCTCTAGGAATTATTGCCACGCCATTTTCCTTCAGCTTCTTGATACCTTCTGATATAGAAAAATACATACTATTTTAAGATAACAATAATTGATTTACAGAGCTCTAATAGTTATTTTCGACACTTCTATACATATTTGAAGCTACCGTAGTCAAGTCACGGGGTCGTAATACCACTTAGACCACATTTTTTGTTAGTAACTTGATATTTTTTTCTATAGAATTGATTCTTCTTCCATATATATTTCATAAAAAACAATGGTTTTACTGAATCCTCAATAACACAAAAAAATTAAATTTTTTTACAATAGAACAACAAGTAAACATGTCTAACAATTACGAAAAATTAGTTTCCAATTGTTTTCCGGCGAAAAAATAAATACTATTATTATTTGTTATGACAGCAAATCCAATTAGTGGTCACAAATCAACATCAAAAATGTTTTCACCTTAACATATTTTCTAAGTATGTAGAGGATGTATGTACAATCGATACAAGTTACGTTGAAGGAAGCAAAAAAACAGATTTGAAGCTGATATTACTTTTATATCACAATTTAATTGTATTATACGACTCTAAAAGAAGAAATTATCTACGCATTTATGTGTTTAAAGATATTATGGAGTCGCAAAATATAAGTTTTCCAAAAATTTTAATACACAATTATATTTTTTCTATTACTATTTTTTTTAGTCATGTTAATATTTTTACAATTAAGTGCTACAAGATCTGTAATTGAACCCAACTGTGAAACGTACAGTATAATGAGAGTTACATAGTTATAAAAAAAAAGTTTTATTTCTACTTTTATTTAATTTGGCAATATTTTTTTAAATATATGCGATTTAATTGTAATTTAATTGTGATTAATATTAAAACCGTATTCTACTATAATGTTGACCTTTTCAATCGAAAAAAATACTTTCTACGACTCCTCATGCTCGTATTATATCTTAATAGTTTAAAGGAGTAACTTTTAACTAAAATTCTTTACACACATCTTAAAGATTTGATGAAAAAGTAGATGTGAAAGAAAAATGTTGGTTTAATTTGGGTCTATTATAGATACACTTTATCTCAGACTTTTGTGATTTGACTTGTACTAATTAGTTCTTAAACTGTGATTTCATCTTGATTTAAATAAAAATTACCCTATTCATAACACGTGATCATTACTCACAAATGATAGTACACTGATGTATTTACTATTACTTTGAAAATAGAGTTATAAAAATATTAAATAAAAATGTAATCACTACATAATAATTTGTTATCGTGCCATGACAAAATAAACAAATAATTGGGCAAGAAAACATTGTCGATAAGTAACAAAACGTTTTATTTTGTCGCTAAATTAAAACAAATGACTATTAGGTTAGCAAGCCTTGGCAATAAGTAACTGAAATACTTATTAGTGTTATTTTATAATTAAAATTACTAGGTGAGAAAACATTTGCAATATGTGACAAACTGTTGTTCAGCAAAGTTGACATAAAAAAAATTTATTATTTTCTAAGCAAGTATTTGCAGTACGTAATCCAGCTGTTATAAGTTTCGTAGACTTAAACAGTTAGTTGCTTAGTGAGCCAGAGTTGGTGATTAGAAACGAAACTGCTTATTAGTGTAGTTAAACAAAAATAATAATTTTGGAAGCCAGCAAGCATTACTAATTAGTATTCAAACTTTTTTTTTAATGTTAATTAATGTAAAAAATTATTACTGTTCGAGTAATAATAGGTGACATGTAACAAGCTGTTTTTTAGAATTTTTTGATATAAACAATTCATCATTTGGCAGTCAAGTATCTTCACAGAACCATTTGATTTATGAAAAATTCGCTAATGGTGTTTCAAGCTACAGATTTTAATGAAAGGTATAAATTGCTTTCTGAATAACGAGCGTCTTTTAATTAAAAGTCTACCAATCACCTAGAAAACTGAGTATTTTGTTAACTATACATACAAATCTATGGGACTGGATACATGTAGACATTTACATGAGCCTCCTTAAGTCTTGAGTATGCGAACGAGGAAGTATAAGAAAAGTGATCACCAGAGTGCAGCATGGCGCTCGGCTTGCCTGACGTACGTATATTATGTACCTATGTACATGTACACATACACACACAATACTGCACAAGCAAACCGTCGGTACATTAGCAAGGAATTATATAGTGGGGCTATGCAAGCCGAGTGCCATGCTGCCCTCTGGTGATTATTTGTTTGATACTCCCTCATTGCAGATCTTCGGCGTAAGCAGAAGAAATAATGAAACTCCCCTACTTCTCGGAATAAATCAGGTGTGTCATTCACGTAACCTACAGTACAGGTATCCTCCCCCCCCCCCAAATTACACAATCTGCTTTAAAGGTGGCTGGCTTTCCCGTAGGTAAATAGCTTACTACCATTGAAAAAAATGATTTTTCAAAAAAATTAAACTAAATAATGTATGCCACAGCAAAAGTATGTGCTATAAAGCTTTTTTTAATAAGTGTAAGATACTCTCAGATACAACGTTGGCTTTACTGGCTTTAGTCTCAAATCAGCTGGACGATTTTTTCTGGACAATAACTCTAGAAAAATAAATAAGTCTTCAACATAAGCACACAAAATAATGAGCAAAAAACAGAGATTACAATATAGCGGTGGCAACGCTGGCTGAAGTTACATGTCAGCCAGACCATTTTTTTTAGCAAAGGCTATGTAAAAAAAATCTTTGAAAAAAAAAACAAAAACAAATAGTCACCTCAAACATTTACCCCAAAACCTGTTGTAATTAATGTGAAGATCCAGTGATATCGTGTTAGCTACGGTGACTTCAATATAAGGTCAGCAGAACCATTGTTTTTCGGAAATGAATATGATGTAAATAAATAATTCTTTGAACAAAATGCAAATAACGAGCCAAAAAAATTAAGTATAAGTTTAATTATGGCCCTGAGACTCGGCTAAAATAGCTTAATAGAGACGATTACATCCTGTTTTGATAATTTTTTGTACATGCATGTTCGGCTGGTAACGCTTAAAATTATTCTACTCCTGATTTTACTACCTAAATTATTATTTTTAAAGATAAATCTCATTGAAGATAAGTTTGGGGATTGTCGCGTAAAGTACATAGAGCAGTGCTTCCTTATATGTGTAAAAAAAATTTGGTTACCTTTACGTCTTTGGTTCCTCCTTCGATTTTTTTCTTTTTTTTTTTAATCTTCAGGTGTCGGGCTAGGCTCTTTGCTTGCAAGAGATTCCGTTGAGCTGTTAAGAGTTTCTGCATTAATATTTGCGGCATTTCCTACTCAATTAAAGAAATAGTTATTACAAATTTACTTGCAAACAAAATACAGTATTTTCTTTTAACTGCTCATTTGATATTAATGTACAACATTAACACACCCATGCCAATAAAATTTTTTTATAAAATGTAGTATGTACATTTATTATAAAGTATCATTTTAATTGTTTTTTGGTTG
Organism: Copidosoma floridanum; assembly: GCF_000648655.2. Next base: position 420,317 of record NW_019379711.1, read on the forward strand.
CGTCATTAACAATAATTTTAAAAGATTATGGTATGACATTAAATCAGCGTATTGGAAGTGAATTGACATATTTTTTACGGAGCGCAAAGTTAATCTTTTAATGCCAACTTTAATTTAATTAGTAATACATCAAACACAAAACAACATTTCTTCTTTTCATGAATCATACAGTTTTTCGATAATTTTTTTTTTAAACTATACGTAAATATATATTAAAATTTTTTTTGGACTTCACATGTCTTTTTTTTTGTATTGTTATTAACCTTTAAAGTCGAATGTTCGTAATATGTACGTAAGTTATAACGTAAAACTTTATCTATTACAAATTTAATTGTTTCCAAATAACTACTCCGAGAAAAGATTAATCCTAACTGATAGATATATAATATATAATTTACACATTTGATAATTGTTATAACATATGTTACATTATATAGTTAACACATTATTATTTATAAAAAAACTTTCCTGGTGGACGCAGTTTTTTTACTCACATTTCTACAAGTAAATTAAATATTGGTCACATGTTATCACACATTTCACCATGAATATGTACATACATATACAGACAGACAAACAGACAGATAAATATATATGCCACACAGACACACGGATAAATTCAAATAATACCATGGATAAATGAACTTACGTAGTGTTAATGTCGAAGCAGAAGAATCATGTGAAGTTACGTGATTAGCGCCGTGTACTAACTCAGTGTCTAAAACAGATATTATTCACATCAAACAGTTATGTTGGATCACGAATCTATATTTTTGGGTGCCGATGTAGTAGTTTTTAACGATAGAGGTAGGACAATGTATCAAAGTAGACAATCGAAAAATGAAGAAGATTCGGGCACACATTACATAAATGCTTCTTGACGCATACTTTTGGTTATAACTATACTAATGACTGATGTATACGTAGAAAAGGAAAAATAATAAAAACTCTCCTGGAGTTCAGTGATTGTAAAATCTTGTTAACCGGCTTTTGCCGGGTCTTTCATGTAAACGAGACCATCCTAATGATTTCGGTTCCATTTCAAAATAGAAATTAATTACTTTTTTCTGAGGTTCAATCAAATTTATGTCGGCTTCCACAATACTACGTGTGAGAATGGTGATTTTTACGTAGAAATTGTTGGTAAAATTACATCGAGAACCCCTAGTATTTTCGAAGTAAAAGAATTTTGTACATTCTATCAACAATATCTCTGAATTTTAAAAACTTTTTCTCGTACTATGAAAGCACTGATGCCACCATGAAAGACATACTTATCAGCGTAAGGGCGAAGTTTACTAACCTTGCATATTAACTCAAAATAATAAACAAATAGTAACGTTAATAATGTACTTAGTTACCTGATGACTCACTGCTGCTACTTTGGTGTTGAATATTGTTCGTAATGATTTCTGAACGTACATTTGGCTGGACGTGAGCATTACTCCTTAATTGAATCAAAGAATTATCAGATGTAGATGGGACATCTATTTCCTCATCCACTCCACTAACATTACTATCATAATCATTATTGTCTTGGGCCAGGGAATTGGTGATACGTCTTTCAGTGCTGTCATTTAGATGGTCTTCTGCATTTCCTGGCATCTCTATATCACTATCATCATTGCTAAGATCATTGCTGAGATTATTGCTAAGATTATCGCTGAGATCATTGGAAATATCAGCATTTGGTAATTCGGCTGAAAATCGAATATTACTTATATAAAGACGATATTTTAGCAAACAAAAATTATATTGCCTGAAATTGTCGATACAGTGATAATAAAAGCTCATTTGCAACGACAAGCGTTTTTGTCTGTGGACGTTGACTGTGCCCTCAGTGGGCATAAAACGTACAGGTCACACCTCGTAAGCATTATACCAGGTGCAGCACAAAGCTTCACGATGCTTGCTCTGGTTACACGGTATGCAAACTACTATTAAATTAGTAATGATGCAGTACCTAGCTTACACATTTGTAACACCCAAATTGTTAATCGTACAATTATACATGATTAGGCCAATAGATATATAGTTATAATTTGGATATGCTTTGTGATTGATGCATAAAAAATTAATTGATGATTCCTCAAAAACTATAAGAATACTTTTATGTTTAGATAACAATAGAATACATCCATTACTACATGCAATTAAATTATTGGCAAGTTTAGAATTTATATTGTTTGATACGTTAAAATTTGTATAAAAAACGTTAATAGGCCAGCAAAAATATTTTTAGAAAGTAAGCTTTTGTACCTATAATATATAAATAATAATGTAATCACATGTATGCGAAAACTAACATGCTTTATAAGATTAAATACTCCTGATTGCAACAAATTATTTTTTAAAATAACATATTAGCATTACTTAATTTAGTACACTAGGTTAAAATCACATAAACAAACCATTTTCTGACGTTGCGACGGTATCAGGCTCGACTTCCATCTCCTCTTGGTCAATATGTTTAATCTCTTCAGAGTTATTTTCTACCTCTGAATCAGCATGCGAATTATCCTCTTCAGAGAATTCTTCTAATGCAATTTTCTTACAAAGATTGCCTTTTAAGCATGAAGCAACTGTCAACAACTGAGTGATTGAAATTTTGTCATCTTTATAATCTTTCCATGCTGTAAATAAATATTTTACAAACACAAAAACAATATGTAACACTTGTTGATACGTATAAAACTTAGAAAATGAATAGCAATGTTAACGAAGACGGTTTAAGATTGTATGACATAAGCTATCATTAAAAAATGTCTAAGTTTCAACTGCTTATTGTTTTTTTCTGTAGGCCATGCTTTAGGGAGGTCATAAGAAATAGCGCTTTTTAAGGTATGATGAAATTTTGTAAAAATTAATTATCGTTTAAAAAACTTACATAGCTTTTACGATGTAATTTTCAAATGTTCAATGGACATGAAACTCACGTTGGTATTTGGTGATTCGTAATTTTGATGATAGTTACACCATAACAGTCTTTTCGTCAATTTGGTTTACATTGTGAAAGTTGATTAAAAAATTATTTATCATTTTTCGAAATTATTTTTATATCTAATTTGTATTGAAAACAGGATTACATGATATTTTTATTTCGATAAGGTTTTATACATTCATGTATACGTTTTATATACAAAAACAAGGATTTTTTAAAAGTAATGTACTTTTTTTATCGTAACTTTGGCTTTTAGAGTTAGTAATGAATAGGCAGGAAAATTATTTTTCATTTTAAACGATCTGCGTCAATTTCACTTCAATAATTTAGTCATTTCGAGTAGGATTCTATTGTACAAACCATCAGCTTTATGTACATTTCTTAGCAAAATTACTTTTGGTGTAATATTTCAATTTAAAGATAGGAAGAGATACTAATACTAATATAAATAAAAAATTTTCAATGCATGGCAAGGAAAAGCTTTAAATAATATTTATTTTTATACTGCGGATTACTGAGCAGATACCACGAGGGATTAAGAAATGATACTATGTATGAATGTTTGTGTGTATTTGTCTACTCATACGACTGTACTAAATGCATATACGTACGTGGCCATAGCTCATTCCCATCACCGATAGTAGTTAAAGGTTATTTTCACCAGAAAACTGAGCACAACACTGGAAAGTCCCATCAACTGATAAAAATGTAGTTTTTGCGAACTCGGATACAAGTTTCGTATCATATAAAGCAAGATGCTTTTTGTTATCAGAATCAATTATTAGGGCAGCGTGTAATACTGTCCGTTTGCCTCCGAGAGCTTTTGCGTAATTCGGATCAACCAACTGTGTGTAAAAATCTTAGACAGTTGCAGGACTAGTAGGAAAAGCCGATTGTCGCCAACTTTTCATAAGTGGCTGTAGTTTCGCAAATGTAGCTATTTCAGCTGCACGAGCATGACTATAAATAAAATATTTATTCGTGAATATATGTTCAATATCTTAAGTACGATTAGTTAGAAAGCTGACACATTAGATAACAGGAGTCATGAATATTAAAGTCTGATGCATACACTTTTTTAGTAATTTCAACTATTATGTACTCTGATATACTGGCAGAATTAAGACTTGCATCAATATAGGAGGTCGAAAAAAAATCGAAAAAAATAAAGACTGTATCCGCTTTTATCCGATGGAATAAATACCAATTATAAGCACTCTAAATGCTGGAAAAGATTTTCTGAAAAAGTTCATGGACCATTTTCTGTTAACAACTAAGAGTTATCACGCAGACGCAGAACGACTTCACTCTGACCAAGCTCGTAGACTTGACAAATTAGCACCCGTAATGATTAATTATTAATTATCATTATGGCAAACATTTTTAGGCTTAAACGGCTACTCCTAACCGAAATTCTCTCCACTTGAAGTTTTGTTTAAACATCAATACATTCCGAGATTCTTGTAAAACAGAAATTTATTATATGATGGGCACAATGCTACAACTGCAATACCTCTCCAACCTTCCTAACTTATATTACAGTTTGATGATTGTGAAATTTATAAGTCAATAAAATTATTTATGTTGTAGCTTACAAATAACTAATTTCATTATTATATAAATTTGACTCGTAACTTTTTTTAGAGAGTTTTGGTTATCATCCGATACAATGGTTGTAGCATAAGTGTAAATGTTTTAGTAAATAAAATTATTTAATATGAAATACAACCGCAGGGATACAAATTTTAATTATTTTACTGTTAAAACGGATTTAAAAATAATAATAGACTCCAAGGATTATTTCTGTAAAGGAGGTCCAAAAATTCATTAT